>JAMPIV010020552.1:0-395000 GCA_024509875.1 Oreohelix idahoensis
GCTTGTACATTAATTTCGTTGATTTCGAAAAGGCTTTTGACAGTATACATAGGGACATTTTATGGAAAATACTGAGGGCTTATGGAATTCCAAGCTGCATAGTGTCAATCATAAAACGCCTCTATGCCAACTTTACGTGTAGCATTGGGCAGAGCAACCAAACCTTTGAGGTGAAGACAGGAGTACGACAGCGATGCCCCTTATCAACCACTCTATTTTTAACAGTCATAGACTGGGTGATGCGGCAGACAACAGAGGGCAGTCCAAGAGGAATAAGATGGACTACATTTTCTACATTGGAAGATCGATCTGTTTTGTCGAAAACCTGCTTGTTCATCTCTCAGTTTCTTGTCTACGGATTCTTTTAGTCTCTCAAGGATAATCCTGTTTAATATTTTTCCTGACACTGATAGTAACATTATTCCTCTATAATTTGTGCACTCTTGTAAATTTCCCTTCTTAGGCAACTTAACCAGATATCCTTCCTTCCATTCTGCTGGTATCTCTTCCTTTTCCCAGACTTTACAAAATAATTTATATAACATTTCTGTAGCCGTGTCGATATCTGCTTTGATGGCCTCTGCCGGAATGCCATCAGGTCCAGACGCTTTTCCATCTCTTAGAAGCTTCATGGCTTTCTTTATTTCTTCCTTCGTTGGTCTTTCACCGTTAATTTGTAGCTCTTCTTCTGCTGGCTGGATGTCGGGGGGGGGGGTTTGTGGAGCTGGCCTATTGAGAAGGTCCTCAAAATATTCTGTCCACCTCTTCATTTGCTCTTGTATATTGCTGAGCAGTTTTCCATTCTTGTCTTTTATGAGACAACTTGTTTGCTTGTATTTCCCTGTTAGCTTCTTTGTGCTGCTATACAGTTCTCTCATATTTTCTTTGGCTGCAGCATCTTCTGCCTCTCTTGCCAACTCCTCAATATACTTCCTCTTGTCTCTTTTGATACTTCTTTTTACTTCTTTGTTTGCTTCTGTTTACACTTCTTGAGCCTTGGCTTTGGAACTTCTGGTTTTGCTTGTGTTTAAATCTGCTTTCTTGTTTTTTTCTTTCTTTTATCTTATTGATGGTTTCTGTTGTTACCCATGCTTTTTGTTGTCGTTCCCTTTTCCCCAGTATTTCTTCACATGTCTCATTCCATACAGTTTTGATCTGCTGCCAATAGTCTACTGTATTCTCTACATCTTCCAGCTGTTGGAGCACTTGGAATTTGTTGGATACTGTGACCACAAATTTGTCTCTTGTTTCTTGATTTCTTATATGTCCTACATTAAATTGTTGTCTATAATTTTGCATTGTTGCATATCTCTTGAGTTTCATTTTTACTTTGGCTATCAGAAGGTGGTGATCTGATGTCACAACTGCTCCTCTATATACCTTTACATCCTGCAATGATGATTTAAACTTCTTGTTTATGCATATATGATCAATCTGATTTTCTGTTCTTTGGTCTGGTGATATCCATGTTGCCTTGTGTATTCTCTTATGTGGAAACATGCTTCCTCCTATAGCCAGTTGATTTGAAGCACAGAAGTTTGAGAATAGTTCCCCATTTTCATTCATTATTCCTAGCCCATGTTTTCCCATGACTTCTTCAAATCCGGTGTTGACTGTACCTATCTTTGCATTCATGTCACCCATCAAAATTGTGATGTCTCTTCTTTTCACTTTATCCATAATTTCCTGTAGTCTAGTATAAAATGCTTCTTTCACAGTCTCTTCTTTGTCATTAGTTGGTGCATAACATTGGATGACATTTACATGTATTTTCTTGTTAGCTGTTTTAAAAGTAGCTGTTATTATTCTGGGTCCAACAGCTTCCCATTCAATGAGTGCTTTCTGTGCTTCTTTAGATAACATAAGATCTACCCCTTCACTGTGGTGTGAACTTTCGTCTTCATGTCTTCAGGACAGCACCAATTCACCTGTGATGAGTTTTTTCCTGTCTACCCCCTTCCACTTTGTTTCACACAGTCCCAGAACCTCGATTTTATATTCCCTCATTTCTGCTGCTACTTGTGCCACTTTCCCTTGTTCGTTTAATGTCCGAACATTCCAGGTGCCAAATCTGGAGGTTCTCCTAGAAGAAAGAAGGTTAGTCAGCAACACAGACTCCTTTCGTCTTTCTCTGTGTTGCATCATACGCCTCCCTGCGAGAGGACCTTCCCCTGTCTTGGATGGCTGTGTTTTATTTTCCTTAATTGACTTGTCCATATTTGATGAAGTTTTTTGTGGTTTAAATTTTTTCCAGGATGGGGTAACCAGCCCCATGCCCAACCCTCCTTAGACGCTTTCTACGACATGCATTGCAGGGAACAGTGTTACTATTCTTTGCTCCCCTTTCGGGCCCCGGTAACACACGGGGCTCTCAGTGCAACACAATCACAAAATTAAGATTATATCAGAGCTGTGTGCTTTCTGTGCTTCTCTATGGTCCGGAATGCTGGAGAGTTACAGAGAAGGAAATATCGAAATTGTTCTCTTTTCACGCAACCTACCTAAGAAAAATTCTCCGATCTTTTGGCCGAATATCATCTCCAACCAAGATCTGCTTACTCGGTGCAAGCAAGAGGACATGCACACCATCATAGCTGGCAGACGCTGGAGCTGGGTTGGCCATGTCCTCAGAAGAGATCCCAATGCCATCACAAAAACCGCTATGCTATGGACCCCTGAAGGAAAACGAAAGAGAGGCCGACCAAAAACAACTTGGCGGAGGACTGTGGAGGCTGAGATGCAAACATTTATTACAAATAAGGGAGGGAAACCTGAGGCCTGTAAACAGTAAATTAATATGAAACAAATATAAAGGTATGTTATCAGGCACTCGCAGGAAATAAAGAAGTAGAACACCAGACAACAGAAAAAACAACAGACATGAGTGGCTTACCCAGGATTTGAACACTGGACCTTCCGTGCGACAACCCCGCCTAGCCATGCAAGCGAATCACACTATCCGCTCTGCCATCTACGCATCATCAAAAAATGATGTTTCAATGGCAGGTCAATAGTGCGAACCACAATACACGACACCAGAAGTCCTCCATGGGCAGTTCAGCCTATTAATGACGCAATCACTTCTGTTGTATTTCTATCAAGCAGTATAGGCCGAATCCAACAAGACCCTTAGGACCTTAATACTGTGTCCAGTAAATGATAGTAGACTAGAACAGTGAGAACAGGATAGTGGGTAGGTTTGGTATTGTACAAACATTTATTACAAATAAGGGAGGGAAACCTGAGGCCTGCAAACAGTAAATTAATATGAAACAAATATAAAGGTATGTTATCAGGCACTCGCAGGAAATAAAGAAGTAGAACACCAGACAACAGAAAAACAACAGACATGAGTGGCTTACCCAGGATTTGAACACTGGACCTTCCATGCGACAACCCCGCCTAGCCATGCAAGCGAATCACACTATCCGCTCTGCCATCTACGCATCATCAAAAAATGATGTTTCAATGGCAGGTCAATAGTGCGAACCACAATACACGACACCAGAAGTCCTCCATGGGCAGTTCAGCCTATTAATGACGCAATCACTTCTGTTGTATTTCTATCAAGCAGTATAGGCCGAATCCAACAAGACCCTTAGGACCTTAATACTGTGTCCAGTAAATGATAGTAGACTAGAACAGTGAGAACAGGATAGTGGGTAGGTTTGGTATTGTACAAACATTTATTACAAATAAGGGAGGGAAACCCGAGGCCTGTAAACAGTAAATTAATATGAAACAAATATAAAAGTATGTTATCAGGCACTCGCAGGAAATAAAGAAGTAGAACACCAGACAACAGAAAAACAACAGACATGAGTGGCTTACCCAGGATTTGAACACTGGACCTTCTGTGCGACAACCCCGCCTAGCCATGCAAGCGAATCACACTATCCGCTCTGCCATCTACGCATCATCAAAAAATGATGTTTCAATGGCAGGGCAATAGTGCGAACCACAATACACGACACCAGAAGTCCTCCATGGGCAGTTCAGCCTATTAATGACGCAATCACTTCTGTTGTATTTCTATCAAGCAGTATAGGCCGAATCCAAACAAGACCCTTAGGACCTTAATACTGTGTCCAGTAAATGATAGTAGACTAGAACAGTGAGAACAGGATAGTGGGTAGGTTTGGTATTGTACAAACATTTATTACAAATAAGGGAGGGAAACCTGAGGCCTGTAAAACAGTAAATTAATATGAAACAAATATAAAGGTATGTTATCAGGCACTCGCAGGAAATAAAGAAGTAGAACACCAGACAACAGAAAAACAACAGACATGAGTGGCTTACCCAGGATTTGAACACTGGACCTTCCATGCGACAACCCCGCCTAGCCATGCAAGCGAATCACACTATCCGCTCTGCCATCTACGCATCATCAAAAAATGATGTTTCAATGGCAGGTCAATAGTGCGAACCACAATACACGACACCAGAAGTCCTCCATGGGCAGTTCAGCCTATTAATGACGCAATCACTTCTGTTGTATTTCTATCAAGCAGTATAGGGCGAATCCAACAAGACCCTTAGGACCTTAATACTGTGTCCAGTAAATGATAGTAGACTAGAACAGTGAGAACAGGATAGTGGGTAGGTTTGGTATTGTACAAACATTTATTACAAATAAGGGAGGGAAACCTGAGGCCTGTAAACAGTAAATTAATATGAAACAAATATAAAGGTATGTTATCAGGCACTCGCAGGAAATAAAGAAGTAGAACACCAGACAACAGAAAAACAACAGACATGAGTGGCTTACCCAGGATTTGAACACTGGACCTTCCGTGCGACAACCCCGCCTAGCCATGCAAGCGAATCACACTATCCGCTCTGCCATCTACGCATCATCAAAAAATGATGTTTCAATGGCAGGTCAATAGTGCGAACCACAATACACGACACCAGAAGTCCTCCCTGGGCAGTTCAGCCTATTAATGACGCAATCACTTCTGTTGTATTTCTATCAAGCAGTATAGGCCGAATCCAACAAGACCCTTAGGACCTTAATACTGTGTCCAGTAAATGATAGTAGACTAGAACAGTGAGAACAGGATAGTGGGTAGGTTTGGTATTGTACAAACATTTATTACAAATAAGGGAGGGAAACCTGAGGCCTGTAAACAGTAAATTAATATGAAACAAATATAAAGGTATGTTATCAGGCACTCGCAGGAAATAAAGAAGTAGAACACAGACAACAGAAAAACAACAGACATGAGTGGCTTACCCAGGATTTGAACACTGGACCTTCCGTGCGACAACCCCGCCTAGCCATGCAAGCGAATCACACTATCCGCTCTGCCATCTACGCATCATCAAAAAATGATGTTTCAATGGCAGGTCAATAGTGCGAACCACAATACACGACAACAGAAGTCCTCCATGGGCAGTTCAGCCTATTAATGACGCAATCACTTCTGTTGTATTTCTATCAAGCAGTATAGGCCGAATCCAACAAGACCCTTAGGACCTTAATACTGTGTCCAGTAAATGATAGTAGACTAGAACAGTGAGAACAGGATAGTGGGTAGGTTTGGTATTGTACAAACATTTATTACAAATAAGGGAGGGAAACCTGAGGCCTGTAAACAGTAAATTAATATGAAACAAATATAAAGGTATGTTATCAGGCACTCGCAGGAAATAAAGAAGTAGAACACCAGACAACAGAAAAAACAACAGACATGAGTGGCTTACCCAGGATTTGAACACTGGACCTTCCGTGCGACTACCCCGCCTAGCCATGCAAGCGAATCACACTATCCGCTCTGCCATCTACGCATCATCAAAAAATGATGTTTCAATGGCAGGTCAATAGTGCGAACCACAATACACGACACCAGAAGTCCTCCATGGGCAGTTCAGCCTATTAATGACGCAATCACTTCTGTTGTATTTCTATCAAGCAGTGCCATTGAAACATCATTTTTTGATGATGCGTAGATGGCAGAGCGGATAGTGTGATTCGCTTGCATGGCTAGGCGGGGTTGTCGCACGGAAGGTCCAGTGTTCAAATCCTGGGTAAGCCACTCATCTCTGTTGTTTTTCTGTTGTCTGGTGTTCTACTTCTTTATTTCCTGCGAGTGCCTGATAACATACCTTTATATTTGTTTCATATTAATTTACTGTTTACAGGCCTCAGGTTTCCCTCCCTTATTTGTAATATAAATGTTTGTACAATACCAAACCTACCCACTATCCTGTTCTCACTGTTCTAGTCTACTATCATTTACTGGACACAGTATTAAGGTCCTAAGGGTCTTGTTGGATTCGGCCTATACTGCTTGATAGAAATACAACAGAAGTGATTGCGTCATTAATAGGCTGAACTGCCCATGGAGGACTTCTGGTGTCGTGTATTGTGGTTCGCACTATTGACCTGCCATTGAAACATCATTTTTTGATGATGCGTAGATGGCAGAGCGGATAGTGTGATTCGCTTGCATGGCTAGGCGGGGTTGTCGCACGGAAGGTCCAGTGTTCAAATCCTGGGTAAGCCACTCATGTCTGTTGTTTTTCTGTTGTCTGGTGTTCTACTTCTTTATTTCCTGCGAGTGCCTGATAACATACCTTTATATTTGTTTCATATTAATTTCATATTAATTTACTGTTTACAGGCCTCAGGTTTCCCTCCCTTATTTGTAATAAATGTTTGTACATTACCAAACCTACCCACTATCCTGTTCTCACTGTTCTAGTCTACTATCATTTACTGGACACAGTATTAAGGTCCTAAGGGTCTTGTTGGATTCGGCCTATACTGCTTGATAGAAATACAACAGAAGTGATTGCGTCATTAATAGGCTGAACTGCCCATGGAGGACTTCTGGTGTCGTGTATTGTGGTTCGCACTATTGACCTGCCATTGAAACATCATTTTTTGCTGATGCGTAGATGGCAGAGCGGATAGTGTGATTCGCTTGCATGGCTAGGCGGGGTTGTCGCACGGAAGGTCCAGTGTTCAAATCCTGGGTAAGCCACTCATGTCTGTTGTTTTTTCTGTTGTCTGGTGTTCTACTTCTTTATTTCCTGCGAGTGCCTGATAACATACCTTTATATTTGTTTCACATTAATTTACTGTTTACAGGCCTCAGGTTTCCCTCCCTTATTTGTAATAAATGTTTGTACAATACCAAACCTACCCCACTATCCTGTTCTCACTGTTCTAGTCTACTATCATTTACTGGACACAGTATTAAGGTCCTAAGGGTCTTGTTGGATTCGGCCTATACTGCTTGATAGAAATACAACAGAAGTGATTGCGTCATTAATAGGCTGAACTGCCCATGGAGGACTTCTGGTGTCGTGTATTGTGGTTCGCACTATTGACCTGCCATTGAAACATCATTTTTTGATGATGCGTAGATGGCAGAGCGGATAGTGTGATTCGCTTGCATGGCTAGGCGGGGTTGTCGCACGGAAGGTCCAGTGTTCAAATCCTGGGTAAGCCACTCATGTCTGTTGTTTTTCTGTTGTCTGGTGTTTCTACTACTTCTTTATTTCCTGCGAGTGCCTGATAACATACCTTTATATTTGTTTCATATTAATTTACTGTTTACAGGCCTCAGGTTTCCCTCCCTTATTTGTAATAAATGTTTGTACAATACCAAACCTACCCACTATCCTGTTCTCACTGTTCTAGTCTACTATCATTTACTGGACACAGTATTAAGGTCCTAAGGGTCTTGTTGGATTCGGCCTATACTGCTTGATAGAAATACAACAGAAGTGATTGCGTCATTAATAGGCTGAACTGCCCATGGAGGACTTCTGGTGTCGTGTATTGTGGTTCGCACTATTGACCTGCCATTGAAACATCATTTTTTGATGATGCGTAGATGGCAGAGCGGATAGTGTGATTCGCTTGCATGGCTAGGCGGGGTTGTCGCACGGAAGGTCCAGTGTTCAAATCCTGGGTAAGCCACTCATGTCTGTTGTTTTTCTGTTGTCTGGTGTTCTACTTCTTTATTTCCTGCGAGTGCCTGATAACATACCTTTATATTTGTTTCATATTAATTTACTGTTTACAGGCCTCAGGTTTCCCTCCCTTATTTGTAATAAAAATGTTTGTACAATACCAAACCTACCCACTATCCTGTTCTCACTGTTCTAGTCTACTATCATTTACTGGACACAGTATTAAGGTCCTAAGGGTCTTGTTGGATTCGGCCTATAGTGCTTGATAGAAAGACAACAGAAGTGATTGCGTCATTAATAGGCTGAACTGCCCATGGAGGACTTCTGGTGTCGTGTATTGTGGTTCGCACTATTGACCTGCCATTGAAACATCATTTTTTTGATGATGCGTAGATGGCAGAGCGGATAGTGTGATTCGCTTGCATGGCTAGGCGGGGTTGTCGCACGGAAGGTCCAGTGTTCAAATCCTGGGTAAGCCACTCATGTCTGTTGTTTTTCTGTTGTCTGGTGTTCTACTTCTTTATTTCCTGCGAGTGCCTGATAACATACCTTTATATTTGTTTCATATTAATTTACTGTTTACAGGCCTCAGGTTTCCCTCCCTTATTTGTAATAAATGTTTGTACAATACCAAACCTACCCACTATCCTGTTCTCACTGTTCTAGTCTACTATCATTTACTGGACACAGTATTAATTAAGGTCCTAAGGGTCTTGTTGGATTCGGCCTATACTGCTTGATAGAAATACAACAGAAGTGATTGCGTCATTAATAGGCTGAACTGCCCATGGAGGACTTCTGGTGTCGTGTATTGTGGTTCGCACTAATGACCTGCCATTGAAACATCATTTTTTGATGATGCGTAGATGGCAGAGCGGATAGTGTGATTCGCTTGCATGGCTAGGCGGGGTTGTCGCACGGAAGGTCCAGTGTTCAAATCCTGGGTAAGCCACTCATGTTTACAGGCCTCAGGTTTCCCTCCCTTATTTGTAATAAATGTTTGTACAATACCAAACCTACCCACTATCATTTACTGGACACAGTATTAAGGTCCTAAGGGTCTTGTTGGATTCGGCCTATACTGCTTGATAGAAATACAACAGAAGTGATTGCGTCATTAATAGGCTGAACTGCCCATGGAGGACTTCTGGTGTCGTGTATTGTGGTTCGCACTATTGACCTGCCATTGAAACATCATTTTTTGATGATGCGTAGATGGCAGAGCGGATAGTGTGATTCGCTTGCATGGCTAAGCGGGGTTGTCGCACGGAAGGTCCAGTGTTCAAATCCTGGGTAAGCCACTCATGTATATTAATTTACTGAGATGCAAAGAATGAACCAAAGTTGGGGCACTGTACGAAGGATGGCCACCGACCAAGCAAAGTGGAATCAATTTGTTGTTGCCCTACAAGACGCCACCAGGCGTGATGGCCACTGACTGCTTTGACGGTCGGCGGCTAAAGATCAAAGAAGAAGACACCCTCAACAGCCTGTTTGAAAATTATTGGAGCGTTTATTTTAACTCCATAACAAAGACATGCGTGGGAGATCAGTGTCGTAAATTTATTTTGAGAGAAAGAGTCTTAGAAATAGGGGTCCGGTTTAGAGTGTAGAATGATGGTGAAAAGCTCAGTGATAGAAATGTAGAGAGTAAATAGTTGCTTCACAGAGTGCTTGAGGAGAGTAAAGACAGACTTATTTACGACAAATCGTTTCTCTCAATCTACTCTTCAGGCTCTCCTGGTCAAACAATTATTTGCCAGTTTCCAGACACACACCTGCTCTCACACCGATTTGGTGCTTCAAACACACAGACGACGTGGATACAACTATCTTAAACAAATAGGGGAAATTTTGGGCTTTGGGTATTCCAACACAGTAACAATTAAGTTTATGTTGTTTATTAAAGTTAAAAAAAACAATCACTACAATAATCATGTGTTTACAGCAAAAATTATCAAATTAAAGAAAAATGCAAATAACAAGGTAGGGAGGGGGTGAAGAAGATTGGTATCGACTAAGCCCGTCCCGCTTATTAGACAAAGATAAACCCAGTCCAAAGATAGATAGTTATCAGGAACATAGGTACGTTAACCTAACAGTGAAGTTAATTACTCTGAAAGAGGTGTTTCAAAATTAGGTGTGGGTGGTAGAAAGAATCCTGTTCTTCCCAATTGTTCTTCCCTTTACTAAGCAAATGAAAAGGAGGGGGTTTTTAAACAGAGTTAACAAATTATCAACTATTCCACTTAAAGGAACAATGCAGGGTATACAGAAAATTATATTACCAGGTAAGCAAGTTAACAAAATGGTTACAAAAAAAAGATTAAATTTCCTGTCATTCATACACGCGCGTGAGGATCCACACTCATATATTCACACACTTACCGATTACAGCATCAGACACTCCAATAGAATTATATAAACAGCAATTACACTCTTGACCCATGAAAAGGTCTGGTACTTCCGTGTCCCGCCCCAGATGTTGCGAGGTTTGCTGATAGCAACTATTCTCACTTATCGCCGGACTTGAAGCCTAAGAGTTATTGTGTTTTATTATGTAAAAAGAAGTCTATGGGATGACACTGACACAGTTCGACACGGGGTGAAAATGAAGTGGTCTCTTTAATCTTCCGCTAGTGGTAAAATTCCTTCAATGCGTGATGATAGTAACTGACCGGTAAGTTTATTAATCCAGTGAGGAAAAACTTAAGCCGTCACAGTTCAGGAATATAGGTACTCTCTCTCAGTAGGGCAGTAAATCAAGTATCGCTACTGGCACGGTTCAACTTCCAATTTATCTTACAGATTTGTAATTTTAATATGATGATTGTTCTTTACATAGTCTTGGGTAGGCTTTCTTTCATGTAATTATGATAGCTAGGTCGCATTGAACCGCCACAAGATTAAATTTAAAAATGTTTCATCAATATGTCTGGAAGTTTTTTAAGATGATTTCTTTATTGCTGGGATCGCAAGGTTACGATCACTCTGTATGAAAGAAAAAAGACATGTAATATACCGAAAAATCAAATAACATTCTAAAGCGCGATGAATTTCCCGTTAAGACTATTTATAAATATATATATATTCGCGTATTTAATTATGTATTTAATAAACACTGCGCGAGTTTTAATGGTTAAAACACACATCTATAAATATAGGACTTAACTAAATTTATTAATTATAAATTCCTTCGCGACTTTAAAAGTTAATTATAGCATTTCAGCCTCTATTATCTTTTTTGGAAATAATATAGCAGATATACCATTACATTTACAACTGGAACTATTGAGATGGTTTAATTTAATAGATTTAAATTAACACAAAATCCAGTGAAATAGAATGAATGAACTAGACCACTGATCACTTTACACAATATATATTTTACCGTTTTGCACAGAAATAGAATTCACTGCAAATATATATAAAAATCCAGGGGATAATCTAGCAGGATTTCAAATATAGCTAGTGCTTCTGTAAAGGTCTGGCCAACGAGTGATAAAGTGTATTTCTACGTGGTCTGTATATATCTAACTTAATTTCAAGATGAGTGGGACATGAGAAAATTGACACCTTTTTTTGATCTCAGGACACTTTAGGGAATCTGACCGCCAGACTAAAGAGAGATGCCGCCCCTGGTCTTCGTATCTCCGCTCGCTGCTGCGATCGGTTCTGTGTTTAACACCGAGATGCGAAATACCTGCAGGAACTTGCGTCGCTCGTTTCAGGGACCACTACTGTCTTTGATCGTGGCGCTAGTCTTTCCTGAAATCCCCCCGTCTGTGTCTTTGATCGTGGTCGCTACTATCTGTTTGATTCTGGCGCCGCCCCCTCTAGGCAAGTTAATGAAAATACTGCATATGATTGCTCAAGAGATGTCCATGGGCGTGATTTAATCTCTCCTTAAATCAATGCGATGACCAGAATGAACGATAGATAAACTGTCCACATATTAATCAGCAAACGTGTGGAACGGTTGCATAGCTAATGAGTCCAGGTGAAAACAATCCCGTTTGACGAAAGGTTACAATATTCGGGAGCACTGATGTTATCCAAGGGGTCGCTACGAAGGTCGTACTATATCATCCAACACTTCAGGGTCCTTCAGGGTCGGCTGAGTTCGTCTGTCACAATCGTCCCCTCTTTTGAGATGTGAAAACCTCTTTTCATGTTTGATTTATGACGATGAAGCTGCCCTGAACGGTAGCTTTAGGATGATTGGTATCTTCAACTTCCTCTTCTTCCTCCGTAGTCCAGTTTCTACTCAGGAAATCCGCCCCGACATTCTGTCTTCCCGGAATGTATTCCACTTTGAAAGAATAAACGCGTAAAAGAAGGGCCCAACGCATGACCCTTGCGATAAATTCTTTATTGGCACCAAGAAATGCTAACGGAGCGTGGTCTGTTTGCACTGTGAAAGATGTACCATAGGGAAACTCATGATGGCGTCTGATACCGTCAATCAGAGCGAGGCATTCTCTTTCGACTACGCTGTAGTTCCGTTCAGCTTTATTTAATTTCCGACTGCCATAGGCAACTGGAAATAGCATGTTCAGGTCACTGTCTTCGGCTTGAAGCAGTGTTGACCCGATGCCCTGACCTGACGCGTCGACCCGTAATACAAAAGGTTTCTTGAGGTCAGGCAACCTCAAAATGGGGTATGCAGACAACTGTCCTTTCAAAGTGCTGTATGCGTGTTCGCACTTTTGATCCCACATGACCTTATCCGGACGCCCTTTCTTTGTGAGGTCAGTCAGAGGTGCCGTCAGTCCGTTGAAGTTCTGGATGTACTTCTGATAGTATGCACATAGTGATATGAAGGAACGTACGTCTTTCTTCATTCGGGGTCTTTTTGCTGCCACTATTTTCTCCACGTTCTTCTTAATAGGCCAACTGCATCCGTGAGAAATAGTATGCCCCAGGAAGTCTAACTGTTCAAACCCGATGAGACATTTGCTAGGTCTGGCTGTGAGACCAGTTTCCTGTAGTCTCCTGAGGAGCATAGCAACCGTAGAAATATGTTCTTCGTAGGTTTCCGATGCAATTAATATGTCATCCATAAAATTATGGATATGGGGACTTTGCAAAGGTTCTAGAAGCTTCCTCATCATCCTGGTGAACACTCCTGGTGCGTTATGCAAACCGAATGGCATCACATTAAATGTGTAATGTCCTTCACTAGTGCTGAAAGCTAACAAAGGTTTAATTTCCTCCTTGACTGGTATTTGATAATAACCTTTACTGAGGTCAATCTTAGAGAAAATCTTTGCTTTGCTGAGCTTGGTGAACAACTCAGAAACAGTTTGGAGAGGTTCGGGCTGGAATTCCGTTACAGCGTTTAGCAGCCGGTAATCTATACACAGCCGAACTTCCTTATTGGGCTTCTGCAACAGCACTACACTGGAACTGTAAGGAGATGTAGACTCACTGATAATTCCTGCCTGACGCAGCTTGTCTATTTCTTCGCGAAGTGCATCAGTTTTAGCGTACGGGATGGGGTAAACTCTGGTTCGAACAGGGGTCTCATTTGTTAATTTCATATCAAATTCAATGAGATTTGTTCGACCAGGTACATCCGTTAAGACTGCACTGTACTGTTTTAGTAGAGCCCTGGTTTCTGTTTGTTGTTCTGGTGAGAGATTGTCGCTGAACTTGACATCTTTAAAGGATTCTGTGGGTTGCAATGGATACTCCATGCAACCATCATCATCTTCCTCGTCTTCCGTTGCTATGGCGACAGCCAGGAGATGCTCGGTGGATGGCACTGGTCTCTCCAAATATTTCTTAAGGAGATTTACGTGGAAGACCTTCTTCTTTCCTTTTATCGAGATCTTGTAATTAGTACGTGAGATCTTTTTAAGGACGGTAAAGGGTCCTTGCCATCCGATGCGAAGTTTATTGCTTCCGGTTGGAAGTAGCAACAAGACTTTCTCCCCTGGTTGTAGTTCTCTCTCTCTTTTGCAGCTTTGTTGTATCTTTTAGCATGTTTAGCGCGGGCTTTCTTAAGGTTGGTAGTAGCTAGATCCCATCCTAGCTTTAGCCTTTCCTTGAGCTCAGATACATACTTGCTTGCAGAGACGACTGTCGCGTCAGCCTTTTAGTCTGTCAGGGACCGAAGTAAGGCTTCTAGTGGCCGCTTTATAGGTCTGTCAAATAAAAGTGTAGCTGGCGCGAATCCCGTAGACGCTTGGGGTACCTCTCGGTAGGCGAATAAGGCAGCCGATATATATAGGTCCCAGTCTTCCGGTTTCTCCTGACCCAGCTTACGTAACATGGTGGTGAGGTGCCGTTAAAACGTTCCACGAGCCCATTTCCGGCCGGATGGTAGGGACTTGTGTGGATATGTTTGGCCCTCAAGATCTTAAAGATCTCCTCCATTAACAGGCTACGGAATTGGGATCCATTGTCCGTCAAAACTTGTTGTGGGTATCCCAACAGTGTAAACATTTGCACGAGGGCTTCTGCGACATGCTTGGAATCTGTGCATGTTAGCGATATAGCTTCGGCCCACATTGTGCAAGTGTCGACTAAAGTCAGGATGAACCTGTTCTTTCTTTTGGTCCTTTCCAGGGGTCCAATGATGTCGACAACAACGCATTCAAATGGAGTACCCACTATTGGCATTTGCCCCATAGGTACTGGGGGCGTCAATTGCTTTGGTGCTACCCGTTGGCACTGGGCGCAGGATTTCACATACCTGATAATGTCATAGTTCATTCCTGGCCACCAATAGTGGTTTTTTATTCGCTGAATAGTGGCGTTTTGTCCCATATGTCCGCTAAAGGGAAGAGAGTGCCCCATTTCTAAGATCTGGCTTCTGTACTGCGTCGGTACTAGGAGCTGGTTATTCCCCGTGTCCGGGTTGCCCGTTCTACGATACAATACGCCGTCCTTAGAAAAGATGTCTCCGATGTGTCTAGGGTCCTTAGCCATGGGCAGTTTTCTAAAGCAGGGCTCCAGAGTAGGGTCCTTTTGTTGCGCCTCCTTCAGTTCATTCGGCAACAAATTTGGCGCAGGCTCCCTCTCCTTCTTGGCTTGCCCTCTTGTGGTTACCGCTGCCACAATCGGCTCCTTTGGTCTCCCAATAAACACATATCTACATCCCAGGATAACTGGGTATATAGGATCATCTATAATGGCCGCTTTAATAATCCCTCTGACAAAGTCAGAGTGTATTTCTACCAGTGCGATAGGAAGCGTCCTGGGTGCATCACTCCTGAAAACTCCACTAAGTTTGACGGTTTCCTCAGTCTCCTGACCGGGTTTGACTAGGTGCCTAGGGACAATACAACTAAAGCTTAGTCCAGTGTCAAAGAGACAAGTAGTTGAGGTACCATTCAAAATTACAGTTCCTCGAGTTGAGGGTCGGTCCCCCTCAGGTTGAGAATCACTGACATTGACTCTGCCTTTCGAGGCTGTATGCAAACAACCGATGCGGTTTGGACCGGTTTGTTTGCCCTGATCAGACGTTCCTGGTGTAGGGGTCTTCCCTTTTCCTTGACCTTGGTGGCCGCGCTGACACGTAGGCTTGGTGGGTTGATCAGAATTGTTGTTGGGGGGGTATCGGGTTTTGTAGAATTTCGATTTTTCCTGGGGAGGTCTCTGGGTATTATTTTCTCGTTGGTTATAATTCTGAGAGGAATTAGAGGAATAGGATGACTGCTCTAGATTTTGTTTACGAGATGGCTCATCTGTGGGTTTACGTTTAGTGCTGGGAAGTTCGGCCATTGCATTGGTATAGCGTTCTGCCTTATTGAGTATGTCCTCAAGCCTGACTGCGCCCTGTTCAGCCAAAAATCTACGGGTTTCGTTTGACAAAGTTGATTTTATCTGTTCCACAAGAACAAGTTCAAGTAGTCCCTCATATGTAAGAGGTAGGTCAGATAATTCAATGCACTTTGTCAAATAGCCCGTGAGACTTGAAGAGAACTGTGGGAAGGTTTCCGTGCTCTCTTTCCGGCTGTTTCTGAACATTTGCAGAAATTTTCGGGCGGTCATCTCAAACCGCTCTAGCAAGGCTTTCTTCAGCATGTCGTAATCATCTTGGTTGGTTCCCAGCTTTGTGTACACGTCATAAGCAGTGCTTTTTAATGACGTTGAGAGTTTAAGTGCCCAGCGGGAACTCTCTAACCCATACAGATTGGCGAGCCTCTCGAATTTTTCTAGATAGCTGTCAATTTTCTCATTGGGACTAGGAAAAGACTCTAAAGCAAAAGACATCGCAGTTAATTGGGCAGATTGAGTGCTGGAGATGTCCATTGACTGAGACTGGGGCGAAGACAGCTGTCCGTTATTCGAAGCAGAGGCACCCCGACTCTCTAAAGCCTTAAGCGCCAGTTCATGCTGTCTTTCCCTCTCTCTCTCCCTGCGAGCTTCCATTTCTGCCTCAATTTTCTTGTTCTCTGCCTCAATTTTCTTCTGCTCCAATAGGCGTTCTTCTGTTCTTTGTTTCTCTTCCTTCCTCTCTGCTTCTGCTCTTTGTTGCTCCGTGTCATATATTTCCAGTTCCTGGTTGATAAACAGATTCGCCGCTTCTGCGTCTAATCCTGCCTCTTTCGCTTCCAGCCTCAGGATGGATCTCATCTTTATCCTCTCTGCCATTGTCAAAGAATAAGATGTAGTATGACTAGAGAATAGTACGAAAGAACAAGAAGGGAAAAAAAACTCAAAGCCGCTACGAGAAAAAAAACACAAAGTATAAATTTACTTGTGTTACCTCCTATTTGAAATGTGCAAACTTATCGCAGCTATTATTGTCACTTAAGACTCTTAACGCAAGCGACTAATGCCACTAAAATGGTAAGTTACACTGGAAAAAATTTACTTTTAATAAAGTAGAGAAAAGTTTATATTAAAACAATTTAAAGGAAAAAAAAATTTCCTGAAATTTTAATTCTCCACTACAAAAACTACGCCCCTGAAATCACTTTATGAGAAGAGACGATGTTAACTAGACTTAAAAGTCAGAACAAGGCGTCTTTAGCTTAAGCTCAACTCTAGTAACTTCAAAAACCTTTAGTGACTGTAAAACCAATCACGCAATCCCAGCAAATCTTATAAAGAAAAATGTAATGTTTCTCTGCCAGAGGATAATTTAAATAACAAATATTTTTGTTTATCCGTACTTTCTACTGCTGTGGAAAGAAAACAACCTGTAAATATGCTGTGTGGACGACCCAAATTCTAAAAGGCATTGTCTAGGGGTGTAATTAATTATTAATTTATTTCCCTAAATCACAAAGACAGATCACTCACACTCTATCTAGTTAGACCCAGACTTAGATCAGACTCAAAATATCTTTATCCCGGCTATGCGATTGCCTCAAATGTAGCTCAAGATCCCAGGACCAGCCCACAAATATTGTCGTAAATTTATTTTGAGAGAAAGAGTCTTAGAAATAGTGGTCCGGTTTAGAGTGTAGAATGATGGTGAAAAGCTCAGTGATAGAAATGTAGAGAGTAAATAGTTGCTTCACAGAGTGCTGGAGGAGAGTAAAGACAGACTTATTTACGACAAATCGTTTCTCTCAATCTACTCTTCATGCTCTCCTGGTCAAACAATTATTTGCCAGTTTCCAGACACACACCTGCTCTCACACCGATTTGGTGCTTCAAACACACAGACGACGTGGATACAACTATCTTAAACAAATAGGGGAAATTTTGGGCTTTGGGTATTCCAACACAGTAACAATTAAGTTTATGTTGTTTATTAAAGTTAAAAAAAACAATCACTACAATAATCATGTGTTTACAGCAAAAATTATCAAATTACAGAAAAATGCAAATAACAAGGTAGGGAGGGGGTGAAGAAGATTGGTATCGACTAAAACCGAGCCGCTTATTAGACAAAGATAAACCCAGTCCAAAGATAGATAGTTATCAGGAACATAGGTACGTTAACCTAACAGTGAAGTTAATTACTCTGAAAGAGGTGTTTCAAAATTAGGTGTGGGTGGTAGAAAGAATCCTGTTCTTCCCAATTGTTCTTCCCTTTACTAAGCAAATGAAAAGGAGGGGGTTTTTAAACAGAGTTAACAAATTATCAACTATTCCACTTAAAGGAACAATGCAGGGTATACAGAAAATTATATTACCAGGTAAGCAAGTTAACAAAATGGTTACAAAAAAAAGATTAAATTTCCTGTCATTCATACACGCGCGTGAGGATCCACACTCATATATTCACACACTTACCGATTACAGCATCAGACACTCCAATAGAATTATATAAACAGCAATTACACTCTTGACCCATGAAAAGGTCTGGTACTTCCGTGTCCCGCCCCAGATGTTGCGAGGTTTGCTGATAGCAACTATTCTCACTTATCGCCGGACTTGAAGCCTAAGAGTTATTGTGTTTTATTATGTAAAAAGGAGTCTATGGGATGGCACTGACACAGTTCGACACGGGGTGAAAATGAAGTGGTCTCTTTAATCTTCCGCTAGTGGTAAAATTCCTTCAATGCGTGATGATAGTAACTGACCGGTAAGTTTATTAATCCAGTGAGGAAAAACTTGAGCCGTCACAGTTCAGGAATATAGGTACTCTCTCTCAGTAGGGCAGTAAATCAAGTATCGCTACTGGCACGGTTCAACTTCCAATTTATCTTACAGATTTGTAATTTTAATATGATGATTGTTCTTTAAATAGTCTTGGGTAGGCTTTCTTTCATGTAATTATGATAGCTAGGTCGCATTGAACCGCCACAAGATTAAATTTAAAAATGTTTCATCAATATGTCTGGAAGTTTTTTAAGATGATTTCTTTATTGCTGGGATCGCAAGGTTACGATCACTCTGTATGAAAGAAAAAAGACATGTAATATACCGAAAAATCAAATAACATTCTAAAGCGCGATGAATTTCCCGTTAAGACTATTTATAAATATATATATATATTCGCGTATTTAATTATGTATTTAATAAACACTGCGCGAGTTCTAATTGTTAAAACACACATCTATAAATATAGGACTTAACTAAATTTATTAATTATAAATTCCTTCGCGACTTTAAAAGTTAATTACAGCATTTCAGCCTCTATTATCTTTTTTGGAAATAATATAGCAGATATATCATTACATTTACAACTGGAACTATTGAGATGGTTTAATTTAATAGATTTAAATTAACACAAAATCCAGTGAAATAGAATGAATGAACTAGACCACTGATCACTTTACACAATATATATTTTACCGTTTTGCACAGAAATAGAATTCACTGCAAATATATATATAAAAATCCAGGGGATAATCTAGCAGGATTTCAAATATAGCTAGTGCTTCCGTAAAGGTCTGGCCAACGAGTGATAACGTGTATTTCTACGTGGTCTGTATATATCTAACTTAATTTCAAGATGAGTGGGACATGAGAAAATTGACACCTTTTTCTTATCATACTAAAGAGAGATGCCGCCCCTGGTCTTCGTATCTCCGCTCGCTGCTGCGATCGGTTCTGTGTTTAACACCGAGATGCGAAATACCTGCAGGAACTTGCGTCGCTCGTTTCAGGGACCACTACTGTCTTTGATCGTGGCGCTAGTCTTTCCTGAAATCCCTCCGTCTGTGTCTTTGATCGTGGTCGCTACTATCTGTTTGATTCTGGCGCCGCCGCCTCTGGGCAAGTTAATGAAAATACTGCATATGATTGCTCAAGAGATGTCCATGGGCGTGATTTAATCTCTCCTTAAATCAATGCGATGACCAGAATGAACGATAGATAAACTGTCCACATATTAATCAGCAAACGTGTGGAACGGTTGCATAGCTAATGAGTCCAGGTGAAAACAATCCCGTTTGACGAAAGGTTACAATATTCGGGGGCACTGATGTTATCCAAGGGGTCGCTACGAAGGTCGTACTATATCATCCAACACTTCAGGGTCATTCAGGGTCGGCTGAGTTCGTCTTTCACAATCAGGAATATAACCTGACACGTTTCAGTGTTATTCCACTGTGAAGATCGCGTGCTAACATACCAGACCTTGCTAGAGTGAAGCCTAGAATTCAGAATTCCTTCTTAACCTTTTATTGGAGAATTTTGGACGGACTTACATTGCCCAGGAAATCTCTTTCATTTTAAATAAGGAAACTGGGACTGAGGAAACTGAAGGACCACACACGAAGTCAAGGAGGGAACTTATTAAATTAACGACACCCCCAGACGCGTGTAAGAGGCCGATTCAAGTCTCCTTTATTCATTTGAGCAAAATGTCTGTGAGCCAGGATTGGTGTAAGTTGTCATTTTACATTATATTTTTCATTACTAACATATGAACTAACATATATATGTATATTACCATGTGAAGATTAATGTGTGAAAATCGCTCTTGGATGTCCAAGTCATTTCAGGCTGGCAACCTCAGCGTATAGAATGATGATTCGTGGACCACCACTGCAGGGCTGGTGATTGCTTTATTGTTAGTTTCTTAAAGAGAACTAAAAGCAAAAGGTAATCCCAGGTTCATATGGAGCAGGGAGGAAAAGATGAAAGAAATGATGTACATTTTAAGTATAAATACTTTATAGTGTCACAGGAGCAGCAGCATACGGTTGAGATGACGGAATAATAAAGAATAAGGGACCGACTAGGAAGTGAAGAGAATAATCTCGATGCAGCTTACGGAACTATGGATCTTAAAAAAACGACGTCATACAGAGCAACGGTGATGACGTCAGAGGTTACAATATGTCCCCCGAACCACAAGATGCTCCATTTTCACTCCAATGAAAGAAGATGAAGAACAACAAAATAACTGAAGGGTCAACTTGATAATAATTGAACTGGTTATGGCGGACTGTCCCACAGTAAGAAGTCGACATCGTGAAACAACCCAGAACCGAATAGAACGGGTAAGCCTGACATTAACGAAGACCGTTAAAGTAAGGGCAGAAGAGGGACATAGGACATGGTCTGTAGGTCAGTCAATGGTTAATACAGACGCCCAGCAAAGAATCTCGAGAAGGGACTGACCCCCTCCCGAAATGAATGAGGTTTTATAGATGTAAGAACAAGTCAGATCATGTAAGTCAACCTAAACCCTGCATTGTGGCTAAATAAAGAACTATGGATCTTTTTAGAGACTATGTCTTCATTATTGTGACTTCGTTTTGGGGTCTTGATTGTTGCTCTATTGTTTAAATCTGATGACGTGTTGAAATTGAACCCCATTCACCCACCACTGTCACCCACACAAAAGAAAAAGAGAACAAATAAACTCCACTATACGATCACTGGCGACAAGGCCCAAGAAGGTGACAGTTATTTACATTACGCTATGACATCTGGTGGTGATGAGCTGGTTGCCGTTTAAGCAGGATTTGAACCTGCCTGTATTTCTGCGGCCTATTAGTATACTTCGGACCCTGTGACATGTGGTGGTGCTGAACTGGTGCCGTTCAACCAGGATTCAGAAGTGATGACGGCAAGCAGGTGCTGTGACAATAGTTTCAAAGCAGTTTAAATGTCCATATAAACATATTCACTTTAAAATTAATGTAAGTTTTCAAGCTTTAAACCAGTGTTAATGTCTATGTGAAATATTCATTTTAAAGTTAATGGAAGTGTCAAACTTTTCAGTGTGAACATAAATGAAAACATTTTTAATCTATTTTGTGAACACTTTTTCAATCAGTGGAGATGTAAATGTAAACAGACTCTATCTGTATTATTAACCTGTTCATTTAAATGTAAGGTAAAGCTAAAGCTATTCTATTTGAATGTAAAGAAAGTTTTATCCCGAGGGATTAAATTTAATTCTCATCGAGGGTAAATTCTGAGATAAATGGGATGGTCGAATGGGAAGATAGGGACCCATAATCATGGGTTGGAAAACGTAATACTCAGCAGAGCGTTTTGTTCTATTCTTTTACCATAGTTATTGGTGATACAAGCAGAAAGTACTATCTCTGGAACCAAGTGAAGGTAGAAGTGGACTGACGTTGTGCGAGACGCCATCATTAGAGGGTCTTATAGACAGAGGCAGGACCAGCTTGATCGTTACTCCTTGACGTTCTATGAACGTGCGGCGGCTTTTACTTTGACCAGCGACGAGCGAGAGCAGTGTAAACAGAACCCATCAGCGGGAGCAAAAACTACTATTGGCAGGTAAGTGAAAAATATACGCTGCCAAAGTTAACTTCCTTCATAAGAATTCTATCATCTATCAATGATGAATCCTTTCTTTTAACCTATTCAATTTATTTTCAAACTGTTAAAACCTAAAGTGATTATTAAATTTTGTTATTTGTAATGTTACAAATTTAACTTCGATTTAATCATTTTAAAGTTACTGCATTTTTGTCCCAGTCAATTTACTACACACACTCTAAACAGAGCTACACCAGAATAAAAAGAATTCCACTGAGTAAATCAAGGGTGGGGGCTTGAACGAGCTGAAATTAATAAGTGCTTAATTTCTTTCACAAACGTTGTCGGCAGATTCTAGAATTAACGTGCTGAGCCAAACGCAGCATTGTTTTCGCTTATCTGAATATCCTGTGAACACACCTTTATGGTAGAAGTGCCACGTACCTTCTATCTACATATCTGCCAAGAGTAATCTTGTGCGAAGGTAGGCACCTTTGAAGCCCATATTAGATACTCTTGAGTTTTGGCCACTGTTGGACCACTTTTGCAAAGCAGGGGAGGCAATACCGTCACATACTTCATATGGGGTAAACAATGCCGTTTACCATTTGAAAAACTAACAACACAAGCCAATGAAAAATACAAACCTGTATGAAACCTGTGGTCACAGAAAAATGAAACACCACTGAAGATGTAGGGGTGAATTCTACATTGACATACTAATTTTTAAAATTGGCACAGGAAGAAACTTCTTAATCTAAACAGTGATTCAAACTTCAAGTGTCAATACTGAGTCTGCACCTTTACCGAGCCTGAAACAAATAACTGTATGACATGTCGACAAGGTTTTGCCCTTGACACGAATTATGATTATATTATTGTTTCGTCCACTAATAATTCTTTTGCAAATAATATTTAACATAACAAGCGGTATCATACGTTTAAATTACTATATCTCATCGTGATAATGTCCCTTGACTTCTTCTTCGTACACTTTCATACGTCAGCTTGAATATGTTCAAAGAAAGCTGTGGTCAGCTTGTTGTTGGTATCTCTGCAGAGTTTTTCTAGATGATGCGTAGATGGCAGGGCGGATAGTGTGATTCGCTTGCATAGCTAGGCGGGGTTGTCGCACGGAAGGTCAAGTGTTCAAATCCTGGGTAAGCCACTCATGTCTGTTGTTTTTCTGTTGTCTGGTGTTCTACTTCTTTATTTCCTGCGAGTGCCTGATAACATACCTTTATATTTGTTTCATATTAATTTAGAGTTTTTGTAGGATTGGTCCTGGTGACGGCCATATGTGCTGTCTCTGTTCCTCTTGTTTGGCACCCTTGCAGCAGATGTTCAGCTTTGATTTTAGCGATACCGCACTCATCGGCAGTTTCAATTTTCAGCTTGTTGAATAGACAGTATACCAATATTTGGTGGTCCGTGCTGAGTCTAAGATTACCACTTGTTCACTTCATTTTTTTTAATCTAATTTTTTTTGGTGGCCTGTATGCTCTGCTTCCCGTTTGTTTCTGTACCTGCTTATGATAAAGCTCGTGGCCTCTTCATGATGTATGCTTGTATCAGGCTGAGGTAGTTTTCCACCTTCCTTTGCTAATCTGTCAGCGTCTTCATTGTCGAGGATGTTGCAATGAGATGAGATCCACTGTGTCATAACTCTTTTGTATCGCTGACATAGTTCGTGGAGTATTACATCTGGGTCATCCAAGTCTGCATTCTTTTGACGCTTCGGGTGGGTGGGTGCGTGCGTGCGTGCGTGCGTGCGTGCGTGCGTGCGGGCGGGCCGGCGGGCGGGCGGGTGGGTGTGTGTGTGTGTGTGTGTGTGTGTGTGTGGGTGGGTGGGTGGGTGGGTGGGTGGGTGGGGGTGGGTGGGTGTGGGTGGGGGTGGGTGGGTGTGGGTGGGTGGTTGGGTGGGTGGTTGGGTGGGTGGGTGCGTGGGTGCGTACGTGCGTGTGTGCGTGTGCGTGTGTGTGCGCGTGCGTGCGTGTGTGCGTGTGTGTGTGCGTGCGTGTGTGTGCGTGCGTGTGCATGCGTGTGTGTGTACTGTTCTTTAAGCTCAGAAAGACTCCTTCACCACCATCTTCTGTTACATTTGTTGTTTTCTTCTGCTCAAAACATAACCTCGGAAACCAGATTGCTTCTTTGTAAAATGATAAATAAGCGTCTTTTGTGCCTTGACCTCTTTCAGGGCATTCTCATTGCTCTGTCTCAGATGTCCAGTGTATTCTTAACAGTTTTATCATTATAACCACGCCTCTGTGGCCTCCTAAAGTATTTTGCTTCCTCGATTTATAGTAGTCCAAAGCTTTGCATCTGTTTTCCTCAATTTTCACATATTCTTGTCTTCATTTCCTGTCTTTGTCATCTTTTGTCTTCAACAAGTGACTGCATGTCTAGTGATGGTTTAGCATTTATTAATTTAGCACAAACAGTAATTTCTAGAGTTTCAAATTTTTAACACAAATTGTATTTGTTTTTCTTCTTGTTTGTTTCAACCCAAGCAATTTATTACTTCAGTACTGGAAATAATCTATTCTATATTTTCTTTCTTTAAATCTGAGATTCTTAGAACATATTTGAACATCTTTACATTCACATACAATGTGAACCCAATGTGACTTTCCCGTTTTGTGTCTAGCATTCTTCAAATTACTTAGCTTATTCTTGTCCTTCTGTTTGTCCAGCAAAGAGGAATATGCCAACGATGTCTTTATGATTTACTGAGAATATGAAGCTGTTTATCAAAGAAACTACAATAGCTTATCAAGAGACCACTTGTATTGTATGTTTTGAAGTTATGAGGCTAACATTTGGCTGTTTTCAGTTTTCAAAGTATCAGTGACACCAAAGAAATTACCGAGGAGCAAGATGCCATGTTTTATAGTTCCCGGGCAGTCTCTGGGCGAGACAAAGAAAAGAAAGGACTACAACATCTTCGGGTATGCCGTAGGAGTTAATTAATGCGAAGTTGTGCATGGTAAAGTTGCTACAGACACATATCTATCAACCTCCTGAGACAAAAATCTGTACGCCGGACCCAAAAAATCCTTACAAACACCCAAAAATCCTTACGCAAAAAAATATATTAATAAATTATACGCAATACAGTTTTAAAATGAGAAATGACATATACAAACAAATCTATTAGCATTTGAATTATTGTGATATAAAACATGCTAATAGTCTCATGCTGTTCTTTACATATAAAAAAACTTAGTGATCATGAGGTACACTATTCTTTCGATGTACAGTGTTTTGTATTTTAATCAACACATGCACTTTTAGCACTTTGCAGAATTGCATTTGTGGGCTTAAAGTCTGCACAGCATGTATCACTGTTAATCTTGCACTGTAAAATAGAAGTGAGTGTGTCCGCATTCATGGACCTCCTGCAGTCTGTGTGGATATTTTTCATCATTGAAAATGATCTTTCGCAGTCAGCATTGCTGTGAGGGAGTATCAGCAGACGCTGAATGATGACTTTCAAATTAGGGAAGCGGATGGCACCAGTACTAGTTTTCTGGTCAACAACTTCCAGCCAATAGCAAGCTCTTGTTCTGACCACTATCTGTCAGTAGAGGCACACACACATCAGACAACATACAGTAGAGAATGATTTAAAAATACAACGAACAAAGCAAACGGCTAACAGCAAAAAAATATAAAAAATAAACAAAATTATGAACAGAATATCAAATCTAGGAAGAAAAAACGTACCACCAAAAACGTACAAAATTATTATTTAAGAGTTGTTAGCCTAGACCAGTGATAACAGATTGCCACTTTATTAAAAAATAAAGCAGCGAATCTTGAGCGCTGGAATAAAGTAGGCCTACTCAACGCAAAGAAACTTTTTTTGTAGTTATGTAGGGCCTAAACAAAATATTATGACAATTTATCGGAAATATATTGAAGGGCAAGATATAATTGGAAAGATTAAGACAGCGATTAAATTGCAACAAAGCAAAACAACAGCAATATTTAAGCAAGTTATAAGTACTTAGCTGTTTTAAACAAAATGGCGTCGAAGTGTGATGGCAAGCAAGCGTGGTCGTTGATAACAGGTAACTTTAAAAATACGTCATGTTACGCTGAAAACCGAAAGCGTTTGAGGCCGAATTCAAAGTTTTTGCCGAATTGTTGGGTATAAAAGGATTTGATTGGTTGCTGGGAGAGACCTCAAGTTAAAAACGGACGCCGAGATTCCCGGAATTAAAAATATTAAAAAATTGGTTAAAAAAAACCTGGGCTAGAAAATATTTTCTGATTTAAAATTTAAATAAAAACTTGGGTTGGAAAATATTTTTAGAATTTAAAAAAAAATTTATTTTTTTGGGGGGGAAGGGGAGAAAAATCCGTACAACTAGTCTGTACGGCCGTATATTGCTAAAAGTATCAAAAATCCGTACAATGTACGAAAAATTCATACAGGTTGACAGGTATGCAGACACCACCGCTGCAAGAATACATGAATGCTTTGCTGTAGGCTTCCTGCAATGGGGACCAGCTACAGGGGTGGACCCATGCTACATAAGGCGTGCATAGGAAATTTAATCACTCAATTAATCAATTATGTTCTATTACAGCTTCCTATTCCGTAACACAGTCATCCCTTGATCCACATTAATCAATTATGTTCTACTACAGCTTCCTATTCCGTAACACAGTCATCCTTTGATCCACATTAATCAATTATGTTCTATTACAGCTTCCTATTCCGGAACACAGTCATCCCTTGATCCACATTAATCAATTATGTTCTATTTCAGCTTCCTATTCCGTAACACAGTCATCCCTTGATCCACATTAATCAAACATGCTGAGTGGTTCCATGACTATTTATGTTGAGTATGGTCGCAGGATATTCTTCTCTGCTCTGCAATAATGGTCCAATAATGACCCTACTCCGAATAAATGGATGAGGGTTTTAAAAGATATCAACCTTCACTCAAGGTTACTCTTGGCAGAGATGTACATAGAAGAGTGATACCTTTTAAAACCCTCATCCGTTTACTCCGGCAATTATTGTTGACAATTATTGGACCACTATTGCAGAACAGGTGAGACAATCCCATCACAAATGGTGTCTCTCTTGAGATAACTGAACCCGATAGTTACTTCCCTTGGACCACACTGACTAAGAATTCAATTTTTTTGAAATTGTCAGTTTGTATTTTTTTTTTATTTTTATTGTGAGTATGCGGGTCATAATTATATTAAAATATCTTACTTACTTACAAGAGATTGTGCACTCTTTGGTTGGTTCCAAGGTTGTTATTGCCGGGAGTTGTAGTGAGGATAAGCTCTCACTGCAGATAAAATACTTCTATGGCACGCGCCTCAAACAGCCTCTGACAACCAAGTCCAGCTCCCGGCCTTCACGTGTGGCTCAATTTGAGCCCGGCGGAACTGTTTCCACTGACGGGAGAAGGGGCAAAGGCGAGCGACTGGCGCCTTAAAACCAGCAGCTTCGGGCAGATAGGGCTCGTGATCCTTGGTTGGTAGCTTATCTAAGAGAAGGAACTCTGAATTCAAACCACCGCTGCCTTGCGGGAATATCCATTTGTGGAATTGGCTTCGGGAGTAAACCCTGAGGATAAATCCGGAGTCGGAGTCCCTAAGGCAGTCTAATGTCGATTCGACATTATTCTGGCAACTCCTGCGACATGGCTGGTACCAAACTGTATCGGCTACTGCCGTTCCTTTGGATCTACCGGCTGTGTGGAGAGGGGGAACATGCTGCATGGGCAACAGCTTGATCTCCATATAACTGTGCCCAAGCTCGCGCCCTGGAGAGGACACTCCAGCTTCACCCTATAGGTGTCGGCAAAACACGGGAAGTAGCAGTTACCGGTTATAAGCATTTTGCCCAATTGGCGTAGGGCATGGCGCCAGGGGCTACTTCCGACAGTGGGAGAGGTTCTAGGATCTCACTGGACAGCTACCGCCCGCTTCAAGCTGGGCAGCCCCCAGTCAATAAGGTGTTGTCCCGCCACTGTCTGCTTTCCCCATTGGGTGCATGGGGATTAGGGTCAAACCCGAACTGTGGACATAAAATTTTGCACCAAGCAATTATCGAAAAAATAGAAATAAGCAAACTCTCAGATTGGGATGCTGGAACGTCCGGACTATGTTGACTGGACTATCCGAAAACCTACAGGATGTAAACGATGTAAGGAAGACAGCCATAATTAATGATGAGCTTAAACGACTTCAGGTGGATATAGCTGCACTTCAGGAAACGCGCCTGGCGGGCTCTGGAACGGTGAGCGAGAAGGACTACACATTTTATTGGCAAGGGAAAGATCTTAATAAAGCTAGAGAACACGGAGTAGGTTTTGCGGTCAAAAAATCGCTAACTAAAATGGTTGAACCAGGCGAGAATGGACCAGAACGCCTGTTAACGCTCCGCCTGCAAACTAGCACAGGTCCCATCACTCTTGTCAGTGTGTATGCTCCTACTCTGTACTCTGCCTCAGAAGCTAAAGATGAGTTCTACGAGAATCTAGCAGCAGTAATCAAAAGCATACCTAGGCAAGAATAGCTTGTTCTCCTTGGTGAATTTAACGCTAGAGTGGGTGCCGATAATGTTTCATGGCCTTCATGTCTGGGCAGGTTTGGTATTGGCAAGATGAATGAAAATGGACAACGGCTCTTAGAGTTGTGCGTCCACCATGACCTCTGCGTGACCAACACCTACTTTCAGACAAAACCCCAGCATAAGGTGTCATGGAGACACCCACGATCCAAGCACTGGCACCAACTTGACCTGATTCTCGTCAGAAGGCCACTCCTCAGGTCTGTGCTCTCCACGCGCTCGTACCATAGTGCAGACTGTGACACAGATCACTCCTTGGTTTGCTGAAAAATCAGAGCACAACCAAGAAAACTCTATCGTGTCAGACATGAAGGGAAACCACGCATTGATACCAGCAAGATGTCAGACCCTTTCATGATCGCTCAATTCACTGCGACCTTCAAGAAAGTGCTCAGTAGGCCTCAGCATGGTGATACTATTACAGAGAACTGGGAGCATCTACGGAACACCATTCAAAGTACTGCACTTGCCACCTTTGGTAAGAAAACAGCAAAGTCAAATGACTAGTTTGACGCTTCATCAGATGTGATGGCACCTGTTATTGAAGCTAAGCGCAGTGCTATGAATGAATACAAACGTTCACCGAGTGCCAGAACCCTACAGATCCTGAGGGCTACGAGAAGCAAAGTTCAACAAACTGCTCGACGCTGTGCAAATGACTATTGGCTCCAGCTCAGTGAGAGCATCAAGATCGCAGCGCAAACAGGCAACATTAGACAAATGTATGACGGTATAAAGAAAGCACTTGGCCCCCATAAAAGTAAGACGGCACCGCTAAAAACCATCAGCGGAGAGAAGCTAACCGATAAGGGTAAGCAGATGGAGAGGTGGGTCGAGCACTACTCTGAGCTTTACGCTAGAGAAAATACCGTTACGCCTGCAGCCCTTGATGCTGTCAAATGTCTGCCAACTATGGAGGAGCTGGATGCCGAACCAACATTAGAGGAACTCAGCAAGGCCATTGATAGCTTGGCCTCTGGCAAAGCACCAGGCATTGATGGGATTCCTCCTGATTTAATCAAATGCTGTAAGTGCACGCTATTACATCCCCTGCATAGGATGCTGTGCCAGTGCTGGGAAGAGACAACTATTCCTCAAGACATGCGAGATGCCAAGATTGTAACACTGTATAAAAATAAAGGAGACACAAGTGATTGCAATAACTACAGAGGCATCTCTCTTCTTAGTATTGTTGGTAAGGTTTTTGCCAAAGTCATATTAATGCGACTACACAAGCTAGCTGAGCGCATATATCCAGAGGCACAGTGTGGATTCCGAGCTGGCAGATCAACAACAGACATGATCTTCTCTCTCCGCCAGCTTCAGGAAAAATCAAGAGAGCAGAAAAGACCATTATATATCGCCTTTATAGACCTCACAAAAGCATTCGACCTGGTTAGTAGGGATGGACTCTTTAAAATCCTCCTGAAAATAGGCTGCCCTTCTAAAATGCTGGAAATGATAAAGTCATTCCATGACGACATGAAGGGAACAGTCCAATATGCTGGAAGCACGTCACAGCCCTTTGATATACGAAGTGGCGTTAAACAAGGCTGTGTTCTGGCTCCGACCCTCTTCGGAATCTTCTTTGCCTTACTCTTGAAACATGCATTCAGAGATGCAACTGAAGGAATATACCTTCACACTAGGTCAGATGGCCGTCTGTTCAATCTTTCAAGGCTGAAGGCAAAAACAAAAATCAGAAGGGTCACTATAAGAGACTTGTTGTTCGCTGATGATGCTGCAGTCGTCACTCAAAGCCAACAGGAGCTTCAGAGCTTGATGAATCGCTTCACTAAAGCATGCAAGGACTTTGGCCTCACAATAAGTCTAAAGAAAACGAATGTGCTGAGTCAGGATGTGGGTGCTGCACCAGTTATCACTATCGATAACTATGAATTGACAGTGGTGCATCACTTCACATACCTAGGGTCTACCATCAATGGCAAACTCTCACTGGATACAGAAATTGACAACCGCATTGGCAAAGCTGCAGCTACCTTTGCCCGCCTCACATCGCGTGTTTGGGGAAACTCTAAACTCACAATGAAGACCAAAGCTGCGGTATATAATGCCTGCGTCACCAGCACACTCCTATATGGCAGTGAGACCTGGACGACCTATGCTAAGCAAGAAAGAAGGCTCAATACCTTCCATTTGCGGTGTCTACGCCGCATCCTCGGCATCTCGTGGAAAGATAAAGTGACAAATGTCGAGGTGTTGTCACGTGCTGGCCTTCAAAGTATGTATACGCTGCTTAGACAGCGCAGACTTCGCTGGCTTGGCCATGTTCGCCGCATGGAAGATGGTCGCATCCCAAAAGATATCTTCTACGGGCAATTAGCAGATGGCAAGAGAACAGTTGGGCGACCACAGCTGAGGTTCAAAGATGTGTGCAAGAGAGATATGAGGGCACTGGACATGGATCCAGCAACATGGGAGGATGAAGCTGCCGATCGCACTAAGTGGCGATGCTATTTACGGCACCACCTCAGATTGGGCGAAGAGAGGCTCACACAAGAAGCAGAGGTGAGGAGAAAACGTCGAAAGGAGCACAAGGAAAATAAGCAGCTGAGGGCTGCCACCTCAGGGGCGCATTCCCATAGTCAGTTATGACTGAAGGGGCTATTATTATTATTACTTACAAGAGATATGCTACAATGCAAAATTATAGACAACATTTTAATGTAGGACATCTAAGAAATCAAGAAACAAGAGACAAATTTGTGGTCACAGTATCCAGCAAATTCCAAGTGCTCCAACAGCTGGAAGATGTAGAAAATACAGAAGACTATTGGCAGCAAATCATAACTATATGGAATGAGACATGTGAAGAAATACTGGGGGAAAGGGAACGACAACAAAAAGCATGGATAACAACGGAAACCATCAACAAGATAAAAGACAGAAAAAACAAGAAAGCAGATTTAAACACAAGCAAAACCAGAAGTTCCAAAGCCAAGGCTCAAGAAGTGCACACAGAAGCAAACAAAGAAGTAAAAAGAAGCATCAAAAGAGACAAGAGGAAGTATATTGAGGAGTTGGCAAGAGAGGCAGAAGATGCTGCAGCCAAAGGAAATATGAGAGAACTGTATAGCATCACAAAGAAGCTAACAGGGAAATACAAGCAAACAAGTTGCCTCATAAAAGACAAGAATGGAAAACTGCTCAGCAATAAACAAGAGCAAATGAAGAGGTGGACAGAATATTTTAAGGACCTTCTCAATAAACAAGCTCCAAAAAACCCCCCGGACATCCAGCCAGCAGAAGAAGAGCTACAAATTAACGGTGAAAGACCAACGAAGGAAGAAATAAAGAAATCCATAAAGCTTCTAAGAGATGGAAAAGCGTCTGGACCTGGTGGCATTCCAGCAGAGCCCATCAAAGCAGATAGCGACACGGCTACAAAGATGTTATATAAATTACTTGGTAAAGGAAAAGGAAGAGATACCAGCAGAATGGAAGGAATGATATGTGGTTAAGTTGCTTAAGAAGGGAAATTTACAAGAGTGCACAAATTATAGAGGAATAATGTTACTATCAGTGTCAGGAAAAGTATTAAACAGGATTATCCTTGAGAGATTAAAAGAGTCCATAGACAAGAAACTGAGAGATGAACAAGCAGGTTTTCAACAAAACAGATCAGGTACAGACCAGATAGCCACTTTGAGAATAATAGTTGAACAAAGTCTGGAATGAAATTCACCACTACACATCGGATTTGTGGACTACGGAAAGGCATTTGACAGTGTAGACAGAGAATCACTTTGGAAATTGATGAGCCATTATGGAGTTCCCCTGACGATCATTAATTTAATAAAGAAAACATATGAAGACATGACATGCAGAGTTCTTCACGAAGGACAGCTTACAGAACCGTTTGGGATAAGAACAGGAGTGCGACAGGGATGCCTCTTGTCTCCATTTCTTTTCTTACTAGCAAAAGACTGGGTTATGGGATCATCGACAACACACAACAGAAATGGAATCCAGTGGACTCTGACTAAGCAGTTGGATGATCTGGATTTTGCTGATGACTTGGCTCTTCTGACCCATAACAGTAATCAGATGCAGGACAAATTGAAAACACTCTATGAGAGGTCACAGCAATTGGGTCTGAAAACACACATGGAAAAGACAAAAATAATGAGAATAAATGCAGGTAATGATAACAGGGTTGAACTTGAAGAAACATCAATACAAGATGTAGAATCGTACACATATCTTGGCAGCAATATAGACAAAGTTGGAGGAACAGACAGTGATATCAAAATAAGAATACAAAAAGCAAGAGGAGCTTTCATTGCATTGGAAACTATAAGGAGATCAAGAGAAATCGGATCCAACACGAAAATAAGAATCTTCAACTCAAATGTGGTCAGTCCTATTGTATGACTCTGAGACATGGAGAACAACAAAGACAACAACCAAAAAGCTACAGACTTTCATAAATGGGTGCTTGCGTAGAATAGAGAAATTGAAATGGTATGACAAGGTTACCAATGTGGAACTGATGACAAGAACTAGACAAGTGCCAGTGGAACAAGAGATGAGAAGAAGACGATGGCGATGGATAGGACACACACTGAGGAAACCTGTTGATAGCATTACATGGCAGTCCTTGTTCTGGAACCCCAGAGCAAGAGAGGCAGAGGTAGACCAAGAAGCACATTGAGAAGAGAGCTGGAAACAGATGTGAAAATGATGAGGAGAACGTTGAATGAACTTGAGATGATGGCACGTAACAGGAGGACTTGGCATGTGTTTGTTGAAGGCCTATGCTCCTTTGGGAGTGGAGGGTTATGAATGAATGAATCTTACTTACTTAGTCATTCCTCTTCTACCGTGAGGTGTAGAGATTTGGAAGAGAGAGCGCCATACTATCCTATTGGCTGTCTTCATTCTAGCCTGGTTCCATTCTAGTTCTCGGTCCTTCAAAGATTGTCTAATGTTGTCCTTCTAACGGACTCTGGGTCGTCTTGGAGGTCTGGATCTCTGGCTCTTAGTTTCCCATGCTTGTCGTGGTCGCCGATCTTCTCCCATTCTGCAGACATGGCCAAACCATCTTAGTTGGGACTGTTCTACTTGAGTCTGCAGGGGTTGGGTTTTAAGGCCTTGACGTATCTACGTCTGGTTGTGGACTATGTCTCTTCTTGTTACTTCAACCCCCTTCCTCAGATACCTCATTTCTGAAGTTTTTTTTTTTTAAATATCTTAAAGAGAATAACTGATAAAAACAAATGTTTGTCTTAAAATTATCAGGTGTAAAAAAGAGTCCATTTGCTGTAGCTAATTCGTGTGATTTGTGCTGCTGATAAATTATAATTTTAGACACCCAAATAATTTGTTTTGCAGCTGCTAATTCTATACTATATAGTTAAAGTAGCTATTGCACTGTTGTGTAGCTTGTAAACAGATTTCTTGCAAAGAATAGCCGAACCCAAAAATCTTCACAACTTTTACTTAAATACGGGAAAATATTTAGGGTTAAGTAAGAAAGAACTTGTGGAGTATGTTGATAAGTCTGTAGACTAGAAGAAGACAATGACAGGGCAGAAAAAGACAAGGAGAGGGCAGAGAAGACCGCAGTCCATGATGAAAGAAGGTTAAAAAATTACACAAAAAGGACAAAGCACCGAGAAGGAAAAGACAGAAGCAGAAAAAAGAAGCCCAAAGGAAACACGGAAATGAAGACAATGAAAAGCAAAAGGTTTTGCTTCGATAAGGCAGAACAGGACGAGGACCGAGCCTACAAAGTCAGAAAGCAAGAATTAGAGAATGAATGGAGGAGAACGGACTATAGTTCCAGTGCTAGTGGGTCGGGACGTTCCAAAGGCAGCAAGGGAGGAAGCATCTCTCATGCTGCAACGCCTAGTGCGGCCTCTTTTCAGCTTGATGTCTACTTCGCGGCCTCATAAGAAATAGCTGCTTATTTGTCTAGATTCGAGTCCTTAGCCACCATTTATGGCTTAGAGGAGGACAAATACAACTTGAAACTATTCAAAAGTCTAAGAAACACGAGGGGAAAAAGCAGCTGAGGGCTGTCACCTCAGAGGCACATTCTCATAGTCAGTTATGCCTGAAGGAGTTATTATTATTATAACTGAAAGACGGCCCTCTAAAACAGTCAATATTCGGTCGTTTCCAGTGCAAAAAGACTGTGTTCGCCCGATAATCGGCGTAAGTTGTAATATGTAAATGTTACCATTTTATATTTTGCTTTCGACATATGTATGGCTTGTGAGTGTACAGTTGCATATGAGGTGGCTACCTCATCACTTAAAATGACTTGGCGCCTGTACCACCACTGCAAGAGCTGGTGACTGCATCGTGCGGGTTTCCTCACAAGGAACCAATAGCAGAGGTTGCCCCAAGTTCCAGAGGGAGCAGGGAATGGATGATGATATCATGATGTATATATTTATTATACTAACATTTTAGTAAGTTATATATATATACATATATATATATATATTTCAGTTGTCGTCTTCCGCTGTCCAAAAGCACTTATATCCAACTCACTGGGTCTAAAAGTAATGCTCAGAGAGTGCAAAAAGTCTGAGGAAGATGAAATGGTGGACGCTCATATCAGGAGACCCAATACTTAAAAAGAGCCATTTGTTTCCTCTTAGTCTGTGGTATAAGTTGCCAGCAGTCAAAGCTAGACACCTGGACCAGACGGCTTTTGAAGACGCTTGCTACCTTAGTAGTTACCCCGGCCGTGCTGCAAGGGACGCATACTGCCACCATATGTGACGCTTGCAGAGAAGGACCAGTCAAAAGTACCTGTGGCACCCAATAGCGACTAAAGCAGACGCCAACTGACCCCCCCCCCACCCCTCCCCAACACACCATCAGCTAATTAGCATACAAGCTCAGCCAATGGACATTTTATTCTTTTATCCACCAAAATTTAATATCATCCTATGATGATCAAAATTAATTGATTATTTTCCTTGCTAAAATAACTTTATTTATTTCAAATCGTAATTATTAAACTTTTTATATGTAAATATAAACTATAGTTGGGACCAAAAGATGCAGCAATAGAGAATGCAGTCAGCGACCTATAGCTTGACTGCTTGCATCAGGGTCAGCGAACCAGAGCTGACCAAGACCGTACTCCACCTCCACGTGGTGGTCCTGGAAACAGTCTGCAGCAGTGCAGTCTGGCTGAGCGAGTACGAATTGCAGAGGGAAGACAAACCCGGTCCCAAAAAAATGCCGTGCTGAAGTCGGATGTGTCGACCGAAAGGTGCAGATATCACAGCTACGGCGTAAACAGACACAACGCAACCACCGTCCTTTTCAGGGCGAACAAGGGAGAAGAAGAAGAAACTATAGTTGATGTAATCATTATTGGGTGAGTTTGCACCATTATGGATCAGTTGTTTTTAAATACTCAGAACTAGTAACTTAATAGTTGCTGAGTACCCTTCCGCTGGGAGCTCAGAAAATGCGAGTGAATATCTTTTCTCACAGAAGAGGCGGGAGAATAATAAGTTCATGACAGCTTAGATGATCTCAAATGTTATGTTTGCTATTCTATAAAATTCTTGCAATGCTCCCTTAAATAGAAGCATCATTCTTCTATTTACATCTCTGCCACCTCTGTTGATACATTTTAAAACTCTCATCCGTTTACTCGGAGTCTGGCCATTATTAGACCACTATTGCAAAGCAAGGAAGACAATCTTGCGACAGTTACTTCCCCTCTATTTGTTGTAAGATCTTCTACATCACTCAATCTTGCATCGTGATTTTTATTTCTGTTCGAATCATTGGCCCTTACCCGGTACCCGTTTTAATTTTTTTTTTCTGTCAAATTGTGAAGTATTTTGAGGATTGCAAAGGCGACAGACTTTCAAGCGCGACAGGTATTTAAACAAATAAATCAGCGGTCGACAACCTATCGGCTGTGGGGATCAACTTTAGAAACACTGAGCTTTCTAACAATCTACCTTGATAAAATCATGTCTATTTTCAGGTTTCAAAGTTTTTACAGTAAGTGTAATCTGTAAGTAATTTTATTTCAGATGGACGATCTACTTCTTTAAGCCATCACAATCTCGAAAATTTCGCATCATATTCTTCCAGTCTCTACCACCTTGACAAGCTTTTCATACCCCAGTTTGGGTACCCGTCAACTCTTATTGAAACTGAAACGATTCAGTCAAAAAGATGAAGCTACACAGGGAGTCGGGGTGAACCTTGCAAGCACTGCATCAACCAGAAGGTACGAAATGTGAGTTGTACAATAGTGTCTTCAGGGCCGGATTAAGAACTCCAGAGGCCCTAGGCTATTAAGAAAATTTGGGGCCCCTCTCCAATCTTCAGAAAGATTTTTAAAATTTTAAAAAAAAACAAGTGTTCGTTGCAGCCACTGGATTTTGTTAAAGGTTGTAGGGCCCCTGCAAAGAAAATATAATTTTTTAAAAAGCGAGGGTGGAAGTAACAAATAAACTAACTGTTGTTCCTCTATTCTAGAAGTGATTGCGTAATTAATAGGCTGAGGTGCCCATTGTAAACTTCCGGTGTTGTCTTGTGTTTCGCACTGATGACCGGTCAGTAAGGCATCCTTTATTGGGGATGCCTGGCTGGCCGTGAGGTTAGTGTGATTCGCTTGTATAGCTAGGCGGTGTTGTCGTACGGAAGGTACGGGGTTCGAACCCTTGGGTAAGCCACTCACGTCTGTTGTTTTTCTGTTGTCTAAGTGTTCTACTTCTTTATTTCTTACGAGTGCCTGAAAACATACCTTTATGTTTGTCTAATATTAATTTACTGTTTACAGGCCTCGGGTTTCCCTTCCTTATGTGTTATTAATGTTTATACAATACCAGAAACCTACCCTCTGTTCTTTACTACTGTCCTTACGTCTTCTATCATTTACTGGACACAGTATCAAGGTCTTTGTCTTGTTTGGACTGACATATACTGCAGAATAGAGGAACAACAGAAGTGATTGCGTAATTAATAGGCTGAGGTGCCCATTGTAAACTTCCGGTGTTGTCTTGTGTTTCGCACTGATGACCGGTCAGTAAGGCATCCTTTATTGGGGATGCCTGGCTGGCCGTGAGGTTAGTGTGATTCGCTTGTATAGCTAGGTGGTGTTGTCGTACGGAAGGTACGGGGTTCGAACCCTGGGTAAGCCACTCACGTCTGTTGTTTTTCTGTTGTCTAAGTGTTCTACTTCTTTATTTCTTACGAGTGCCTGAAAACATACCTTTATGTTTGTCTAATATTAATTTACTGTTTACAGGCCTCGGGTTTCCCTTCCTTATGTGTTATTAATGTTTATACTTTCGTGCACGTGACGTGGACCTAATGAATAATCCGGCGTTGAGTGTCTTAGTCACATCAGTGAGCCATCATCAGTAATGTATAGAATTTCGTTTACAAAAACAGGCCGTTAAGAGTTGAAAAGTTGTCCGCCCTAACCCTCAACCACCTACCACCACAAGCCTTGTCTCGTGTCTTCACCATCCGGTGGTTGTATACTGTAATTTCTATAACACACTTAAAACATAACCGCCACTTGAAATGAATACAACTGTGGGCGATAAAACTTCAGTTTGATTTCTTTGTTTTATACAAGCTACGGAAAACTGTTTCATTGGCCCTATATGACTAATTTGCTGCTTGTGACAGCTGGCAACAATGATTATCTACCCTTGATCAAGACAAGATTCAGAAGTCAACAACGTTATTTACTCAGCCCTGTTGTTGCTGTTGTTATTGTTTTTTAGAATCGACATCTTTGCACTCCTGAAAAACCCATAAATGCCAAGTCTCCCTCAGCAAATGTCGAAAGGTATGAATGGTTATTTTCCTTGTAGCGCGGGTTGTGTACATGCCTGATCCATCCTCTCATATACCAATCTCTGATGGCTCTACGCTTGATGTCAAATGCCAACAGTCTGGGTGGTGTTGATTCATCGATTACAGTGTAAGTTTCTAACAGACGATCATTAATTGACCAAAGTATCTCTCCCTTATCTAAATCCAATGACCCCACTTTGTGTGCTCATGAGGTTAGTACGTCGGCTCTCTTACAACCGCGTACTCCTGTGTTGCAGAATTTTTATATATACAGATGTTGCTTGAATTAAAGTCTTTTTATTGAAAAACTAGTCTCTGTCTCTATTTATATTTTCTGCAACTGTGGGTTCTGTGTTTTTATAATCTTTGAATTTTTTTTAGGTGGTCTGCGTTAACTTTTTACCACGGAATACAACTCCTCATAATTCTTCAACGAACAAGTCTGGTAAAGACGACTCTACACATTTTTATTTTACTCCTAGAGTAGGTTAAACACAACCTACCGGCCAAAGGCCCGAATACAGACTGTATCGTTACTAAGTCTTCGGGGTCATCATTCATTACGCGTAACGTTATAGGACATCTAGTTGGGATGCTGAATGGTGCAATCATCCAAGTTAAAATAAAACCAACCAAGATGATTACATACCATGCAGCAGTCCTCAACATCCTGCATGACCAGGACAGTAGATCCATACCAGTTCCTGGAGAGTTAAAGCTTCTATGTAAGTTTTCCATTCAGTTTTCACTTGATAAAATGTATGCAAAGGTCAGTAACCTGAAGGTCAATTATATCAGCTATTCAAACACGTTACCACTTTACCGACTTGCGATGTGAAACAGAAAACAGATAAAGAGGTCCTAGAAAACATAGGAATGAAACGAGAATAAATGAAGAAGATCACAATTAGACAGATAAAATAGTGAGGCTGTATGAAAAGACATATCAGCTTGCTGAATATCATAATCGAAGGAAGAGTTGAAGGCCAATGTGGAAGATGAAAATGGCGCTATAAGTGGTATACACCATCAAAAGATGGACAGGACAGAGTCTGTCAGAATGCACCACCAAGACAAGAGACAGAAGACGTTAGAAATGCATTGTAGGGATGGCAGATGAGATGATGAAATATCGGTTATCCTAGCTATCTTAAGACGCCACGTGACATCAGACAACATGCAAACTACATCGTATCTCAAAGTTAGAGATGAAAACTTGTTTGTATGTGAGTTTTTTTTATTAAGCCATCACAAGCTCCTATTTAATCTATTCAATGTTTATTATGACAAAGTGTCTTAGTCGCATCAATGAGTCATCATCATCAGTGATAAGTAGACTTTCGCTGACAAGAATAGGACGACAAGAGTTGAGAAGTTGCTTGTCCAACCCGCAACCACCCACCACCATCACAAGTATTGTCTCGTGATCTCTCCATCTGAGGATTCATATTGGACCTGCTATAATACACTTTAACTTTATTGCCACTTGATATGAATAAAATGTAGGGGAAAGAATTTCAATTTGGTCTGTCTGTTTTAAACAACTTATGAAGAACAATATGACCACTCGTAGGTTATTAATTTGGTCTGTTTTAAACAACTTATGAAGAACAATGCCACCACTCGTAGGTTATTAATTTGGTCTGTCTATTTTAAACAACTTATGAAGAACAATGTCACCACTCGTAGGTTATTAATTTGTCCCGTGTTAATTCCCTGGGGTGTCTGAAAGGTCCAAATTTGTAAAAAAAAGGAAATAGAACTACTGCACTCTCAGGCATGTCGTACAAGGCGACAATATGAGGTTGTGCCTGGAGCTGGCAAACTCATCATGTCAAACCAATTGCCACAGAAACCACCACTGGGAGTATGTAAATATTTTTGGTACAGGCTTCATGCAAGGGGAGACCAGTGGCAGGGATGGCTGCATGCTCTGTAAGTAGCACAACGGAAAATATGATAATGATATGACTAATCTGCCACGTGTGGCAGCTGACAACCCATATTATCTATCCTTTATCTAGACAAGATTCAGAAGTCAACAAAGTTATTAACTCAGCCCTGTTGTTACTGGAGAAAAAAAAATGTGGACGAAGGTCGGTTAACCCCAAAGTTAATTATATCAACAACTGAAATATGTCAACACATCATCGACATGTGAGTTTGAAAGAGATTAGCGGTTTTAATCCTTTTCTTATTTTCAGTTTAGCAGCACCATGAGATGAATGCTCTCTACACCCATACACTACTCCGCACAACAATGAAAATACTGTGACTTTAGGTATTTTGAAGATTTAACAACAAAGGTGTACCACAGGGAACATGTAAATCTTAGGTTTAAAGTCAGTGGTAGGAACATTAAAAATTGTCTTCATTGATAAACATAAGAAGGTAATAAAGATTTTATGAAATATACAACAGAAACAAAATAATCGCTTGTATAAAAAATAGGAATGACTGCCTCAGCCTGGTTGATTTGCAAATTGAAACTATTATCTAGCACAGCGTTTGACAAACTCAAGTCTCATATCAGCCATTGCACACAGAAGTCAAGTTTTTTGTCCATCTATGAAGTTTTTTTTACTTCTTTCCTAATGAGATATACTGATAAGAAAACCGTGAATAGCAACTTTGCTTCCTGCGTTTCATTTAACAGGTTTTGATGATGGAGAATTAATGACTAGCTTAGGCTTGAGAAAGGTTCCAGACCTGTGTGGTGAGAATTAATGACTGGATTAGATTTCAGAAAGGTTCCAGACCTGTGTGGTGAGAATTAATGACTGGATTAGATTTCAGAAAGGTTCCAGACCTGTGTGGTGAGAATTAATGACTGGATTAGATTTCAGAAAGGTTCCAGACCTGTGTGGAGACTGGGGAACACAAACTGAAACTGCTTAAGTACACTACTGTAACTTGAAACATAAATTGATTAAATTTACATATGCCCACACAAATGTCCACATTTTGAAGCACCCTCTACATAATTTTTCTATTCAACCAATATCTTTGAGCCTTACAGTTGTGTCTTATAATTCCATGGAAATCTTATTTATCTTACTTACTTAGTCGTTCCCCTTCTACCGTGAGGTGTAGAGGTTTGGAAGAGAGAGCGCCAGACCATTCTATCAGCTGTCTTCTTCCTGGCCTGGTTCCATTCTAGTCCTCGGTCCTTCAAAGATTGTCTAATGTTGTCCTCCCAGCGGACTCTGGGTCGTCCTGGAGGTCTGGATCCCTGGCTCTTTGCTTCCCATGCTTGTCGTGGTAGCCGATCTTCTCCCATTCTGCAGACATGGCCAAACCATCTTAGTTGGGACTGTTCTATTTGGGTCTGCAGCGGATAGGATTTTAGGCCTTGACGGATCGTCTGGTTGCGGACCATGTCTCTTCTTGTTACTTCAACCACTTTCCTCAGATACCTCATTTCTGAGGTTTGGATCTGGCTTTTGTGGGTTGTAGTCATTGCCCACGACTCGCATCCATATGTCAAGACTGGGACATAGGTGGAGCGGTATACAGCCATCTTCGTTTTCTTACCAACCTCTTTCTTGCTGAGGAATCCACGATTTATGGCCTGAAAAAGTCTCCCAGCCGCTGCTTTTCGAGTGGCCAACTCTTCTTTGATGCCTCCCTTTCGGTCTATAATAGCTCCGAGATATTTAAAGTGGTCGACCTGCTCCAGGACCTGTTCTCCCAACTTAATCTGATGTTTTCTTTCTTCTCGAGATATCACCATGGATTTTGTTTTAGAGCTGCTTATGACCATCCCTCTCTTCTCCAGCTCTTCCTTCCAGACTTGCAGGTTGGATTGGAGATGTGCCTCTGATTTAGCAATCAGGGCAACATCATCAGCAAATGCCAGCTCCGAAATATAGACCTGTCTCATCTTCCAGTACCCCACTGAATACTTTCTTGTTCTCTCCTTACATGCCTTGATGACATCGTCCATAAGGAGTATGAAGAGGTAAGGTGATAGGATATCACCATGTCTTACACCAGTGGTGGTCCTGAACTCTTCTGACTTATGGTTTGCTGTCCTCACATAATTTCTGCAAGACTTGTAGAAGCTCTGTATAGCATGAATCAGAGGTGCTGGAATATTCTTCCTTGCCAAACAGTCCCAAAGTTTGCTCCAGGGGACCCTGTCAAACGCCTTTTCCAGATCTATGAAACAAAGATGGATCTCACTCTTATACTCAAGGGCCTTTTCACTCAGCTGTCTGAGTGTGAAGATTAGGTCTTGAGTACTTCGGTTTGCTCGGAATCCGCACTGGACCTCATCCAATTGTGGCTCAGCTAGGCGTCGGAGTCTCTGCTCTAAGATTCTAGAGTAGATTTTACCAGGGACACTGAGAAGGGATATGCCTCTATGGTTTCCACATTGTCGATTGTCACCCTTTTTGAAAATTGGTGTTATGATGGCAATCTCCCAATCCTTTGGTATGGTCTTGTTGCACCATGCTGCCTGTAGGACCTTTAAGAGTAATAGGTCGCCTGATGCTCCCATGTACTTAACCATTTCTGGTGTTATACCATCATGCCCTGCTGCTTTGCCCATCTTGATTTTCTCTAGTGCTGCCCTCAGTTCTTCCATCTTTATGTCATCTTCACCATCATTGGTTTCCTCTTCTGTGTCAGTGGTTATCATTTCTGATGCTTCATCATGCTCACCATCCAGGAGTTCTGAGAAATATTCTTTCCATCTTTCCATTACTTCCTTCGGGGCAGTAAGCAATTTGCCTTGCTTGTCCTTTATAAATTTGAGAAGGCATTGTTTTTCTTTCCTCATGTTCTTTAGGGTCTTATAGAACCGTTTCTGGTTTTCTTGTGCATCTTTTTCTAGCTTTTCTCCAAATTCTTCCCAGGACTTCTGTTTTGCTGCTAGCACTTTGTTCTTTGCTTCTGTTCTGAGTGTCACATATTCTCTATATTTTTCCATTTGTCCTGTTGTGTTTTTAGCTCCTAAGTATTGTTTCCATGCCATTTTCTTCTCTCTTATTTTCTCTTTGACTTCCTCTGTCCACCAAGGTGTCCTCTTTCTCTGGTTCCCAAGTCAGACTTCACCGCATGCTTCTGCAGCAGCTGTCTTTATGATATCCTTGAATTTATTCCAGAGGGTTTCCAAGTCATCAGGTCGTTCTTCTGTGTTGCTCACTGCTGTAGCAATAAGCCCCTGATATCTGGTCTTAATTTCTGGCTCTCTCAGCTTGTAGGTCCTAATGCTCATTTCTCCTGCTCGTTTACTTGGTTTCTTGCGTGATGTTGGGCAGTTCCTAGGCTGAGCAACTCTTTCAGTTGTTCGTTTGATTGTTAGCAGGTAGTGATCACTTCCAATCTCTGGCCCCCTCCAGACTCTTGCATCTCGGACATATCTGAATGAGCTTCTCCGAACAATGGCATAGTCGATCACTGACTTCTCATTCTTGGTTGGTTCACATCTAGTGTATGCATGTATGCGCTTATGGGGGAACTTTGTGTTTGTAATGATCAGATTCTGCTCACTGCAGAATCTAAGGAGTCGCTTTCCATTGTCATTGAGAGTATCTTCTCCATATCTTCCGATAACTCCACCCCATCTAGCATGGTCATTTCCAACTCTGGCATTAAAATCTCCGAGCATAATAACTTCATCTAGGCAGTCATCCACTGTCCTTTGAAGCAGCTCGAAGAATTCCTCCTTGACCTCTGCTCTCTCATCCTCATTTGGCCCATACACTATGACCAGGTTGACTATGGTTTCTCCTTCTATTAGTTTTACAACCATAATTCTACTGCGTCATGGCGTCCCTCAGGGAGGGGTTCTGTCCCCCACACTTTTCCTAGTCTACATCAACGACCTGGTTGCTGAACTACCACATGGAATGAAAGTGGCAATGTACGCTGATGACCTGGTAATATGGTGCACAGATGAGCATGTAACAGTGGCCACCAAACTGCTACAAAGAGCTATAGATGCCTTAACCTCATGGGCAAATAGATGGTGTGTCAGCATCAACACAGACAAGTGCAGCACTACGCTCTTCACCCTCTCTCCCAAACAAAAAGCTGGTGTCATCAAGATAAACGAAGAGCTCCTGAGAGAAGATAAACAACCCACCTATCTCGGAGTTACATTCGATGATAGGCTGACATGGAAGCAGCACATCAACAAGGCAGCAACAAAGGCCAGGAGGAAGCTAGCCATCCTGAGAAAACTAAGTGGAACCACATGGGGAGCCAGCGGGAAAATACTTAGTAAAGTTTACCAGCAGGGCATACGACCACACCTGGAATATGGGTCAGCTGCGTGGCGTCCAGCATCAAACACCACATTACAAGAGCTAGATAAGGTGCAAAACCAGGCGCTTAGGGTCATCACGGGGGCAATGAAATCAACGCCTATAGTGGAGATGGAAAAAATGGGGAGGATACAAGCACTGAGAGAACGCAGAGACACGAAAGTGCTAACACAGGCAGAAAAGTTCCTCTGTATGCCGAGCCATCCAATGAAGGACAGATTCCAAAACCTAGCAATGGGGCGACTGAAAAGAAGCAGCTTTATCCACCAGGCCAAACGATTTCATAGACAAACCTCAGACCTGCCTGAAGTTAACAGCCCCCTAAAGTCTGTGCCAGAACAAACCCCTTGGAGAGAGGAGCATGGACTACCAGTACACATCCACACAAAAGTGAAAGGAATATTCGACAGGGATGAACAGAACAGCGTGCAACGTAGGACAGTCACTCTCAGTTTCCTGGATGATGAATACCCACAGGACCTCTGGGTCCGAGTATACACGGATGGGTCAGCACAGAATGCAGTAAAGAATGGAGGAGCAGGAGTGTACATAGAATACCCAAACAACACTAGGGATACGGTCAGAGTACCAACGGGGAAATTCTGTAACAACTATGATGCAGAAGTCCAGGCAATCAAGGTGGCAACTGAGAAACTACTGAACACCAATCTCGGTCCACAGCCTGTAGTATTCCTGACAGATGCAAGATCAGCACTCCAAGCACTTCAGTCCAGAAAATTGCCAGTTATACAGGCCCTACTTTCTGAACTGTGCAACCAGCGCAGGGTTGCCATGCAGTGGATACCGTCTCATTGTGGAATACCAGGAAACGAGAGAGCAGACGGACTGGCTAAAGAAGGTGCTGCAGACGAACAACCGGATGTACCAGTTACGTACCATCAGAAGAAAAAGATGATCAAATCTATCAGAAAGCCACCAACATCAACGCAGGATGACTACCAAGCTATGAACAGATCAGAACAAATAGTCATTCTGCGCCTCAGAACAGGACACAACCGCCTCCGCAGCCACATGTATACAAAATTCAAGATTGGCAATTCAGCCATGTGTACATGTGGACAGGCACCCCAGACAGCGGAGCACGTACTGCAAGATTGCCCCGAATATGATATATTGAGGCAAACCCACTGGCCCAGAGAAACAACACTGGAAGCAAAACTATATGGACCTCTGTATGAACTACAAAAGACAGTGAAGTTTATACAAGAAACAACATTGCAGATATAGACAATATATTTCAAGCGAACGAAAGAAGAAGAAGAAGAACAACCATAATGCGCTCCGAGACAAAGTTCCATCCCTTGATACTATCTTTTTGATTTTGGGCCACATTGCAACCCACGCCCCCTTTAGCTCTTTCAGATATGGGTACACCACTGTAGAGCAACGTGTTGCCATCGAGATCCTTGACTCCTTGTCCTTTTTTCTTCGTTTCCGTTATAGCCAGGATTTCTAGTTTTGCTTTCCTCATCTCTTCCACCAGCTCCTCTTCCTTCCCATTTATACTTCTTGTGTTCCAAGTTCCATAAGTCGTAGTCCGTAGTCCGTTCCAGTTCGTCGCCTTCAGAATCAGTCCGGTTTTCTCTCTTGTAGTTCGCGTAATCATGATTTAAAGCAAACAGGTGATTGGCCTGTTGTGCCTTTGCATGGTAGAGGGGCTGCCTCCTTACGGCCTCCATGCAGGCCGCCCTCCTCCTTTTTCATCCGGGCTTGGGACCGGCATTGGCGAAATCTTATTTATCTCTATGAACAATTCCCCCCGCAGATTTTTGTTCGACGTCTTTCTCATCCACCGAAAATGGGTCAATAGCCCACCCGTAAACTTTTATTAACAGAGGCATGAAATCGTGTTATCTTAATCTTATCCCACTTGAGAGCTCGAAGTTGACATATTTGCAGGTCAACAAAGGCAAAAGTTATTCACTAAAACACTTAGAAAATAAGAGTTGGAAAAGCCCAGTGTTGCTGTAAGCTTCACAGTCATAAACCTAAACTACAAATACATTTATTTTTCAAGCATAACCTTGATTAACTGTGTCTCAGAACTGCTACCAGCCACACCTGCTGCTTTCAGATATTTTTGTATATGTTTTGTGATTTTAATTTCATTGTGAAAATGTCAACAACAACAAAAAAAAAAGAGTTGTAGATATCCCTGTGAGCAATAGTAAGATTTAAAAGGGAGCATTTCTCATTATTGATTTGGTTTGATTTTGGTTTTACGTACTATCTGCGTTGCACACAGACAACTCCATCAGTGCTCCGATCTCCCTTAGATCACACAAAGGGAATCTCAGCGCAGTGCACAAACTCCATAGCAGCGTCAAGAATCTCAATGTATGTATATAGGAATCACTCATTCTATAAATATTTTTGTGGTGGGTAGGTTTATAATTTTCAGATTTAGCCAGGGCAGTGGCCTTATGGCCTACTCTTTACGATCTCCAACTGCCATGGGATTTTTAACGTGTGCAACTTGCACACGGGACCTCCTATTTCTTTTGCCCTTATCCAAGACTAGGCATCCGATCTCACTACCCAGGAGACCAGGGAAGTATGATATCATTAGGACCACTATTTCAGAAAAAAAAATCCATTTGAGGTGGATGCCATACCTCTTAACCACTCCGACCCCAAATATCTCATTATTGACAGTGTAGAAAGTAGAATTATTGTTGCTGATTGGGGCTACCATAGTATGTGACTTAAAGAAACAGAAAGAAAAGTTGTTGGAGTTTTACATTGACAGTGAAAATCATAAACTAATTACAAATAGGAAAATACTGCATAGGGGGAAAAAACAAAGCTCTTGACCATGTGCCGAGAGAGTGGATTTGACAATGAAGAAGTGAATGCATGCCACTGACCGGTCTGTTCATCATGAAACAAGCTAGAAGATATAAAGATATCATGAAGAAGATATCATATCTGAACACTGAAGATGAGTGTTAATATTCAGAAGGTTGACTGCAGAAATAGTAATGTGTTTGCTTACTGGGTACTAGGAGCCACGTTAGCATAGTGGTTAGTGCACTGGCTTCCTAGCTCAGTGGTCTATGGTTCGATCCCCAGATGAGGTGGGATTTTTTTTAGGCCGCAAACGGCTCCTGGGTAGACCCAGCCCCAATTGGGTACCAGAGCAACTCTGGGAAGGTTAAGGCGGCCAGCATGATGCTGACCACATCACCCCTAGTGTGCCGATGGTCAAGAAAATATGGGCCTAACACCTATTCCCAATATGCCTCAATGGGCGTGTAACGGGATCCTTTACCTTTACTGGGTACAGCCACAGATTCTGCTAGAGTTTTACTATATCATATGGTATATGTACCGTTCTACCATTCTGAAATTTAAACATTCTTATCTCGAAACTTATTTCACAAGTTAGAAAGAAGCAATCCAAATTATTTGGGCATGTTATGAAGAGGGAAACTGGAATATATCGTAACAACAGGTAAGATTGAAGGAAAAAGAGATAGGGGAAGACAAGAGAGGAAATACTGGACAGTTTGCCATCGTGGCATGGAAGGAGGTCAACAACAGAATTAACTAATTGTACTGGAGATAGGAAGTTGTGGAGAGACATACCTTCTGCGTTACTAGGCATAGTACTTAAAGAAGATTCTGAAACACACCTGGCTCCAAGAGATTTGGATAACGGGGCACAGACCCGTACTGGTTTAGCTACTTGGGCAGATTCATCATTGTTATCAAATACACAAGAAAATACAATAAGGCAATATGAAATTTGACAATTTTCATATTTATTTCAAAATGCATTACACGTTCATGTCTGACAAATGTACAAATAACAGCAACAACTGAATGACAAGCTAGTATGTACAGGTTATGTCAAATTATATTTCTATCTTTAAGATATCTCTCTTTAGAACTAAACAAGGCTACTGTCGGCATCTTCAGCTAGTCATCCAAGCCTCCATCTTATTCCCATGAAACAATCACTGGTTCAACATGGCTGACAGAATTTCCAGCTGTTACAGAAAGAAAATTCATTCAGTGTAAAACTCACTCAGTGTAAAATTCACTCAGTGTAAAACTCACCCAGCGTAAAATTCATTCAGTGTAAAACTCATTCAGTGTAAAATTCAACATCTTCGTCTTCATTTTCCATTTCACTCCCTATGGAGCATGCAGCCACCACTACAGATGGTCCCCTTACAGGAAGCTTACATTTCTAGCTTCAGTGGTTTCAGAAGCAACGTGTTTCACATGACAAGGTTGCCAGCCCCACCCACCTCCCATTAGTCGCCTTGTACGACATGCCTGAGGGAGCAGAAGTCATATCCTTTCTTTGCCTCATTAGGGACCCCACAGAAACTACACGGGGTCAGTGTCAATTTACAGACTTTAAACTTTTTTAGTAACATTACATAAGCAGCAATTAGGCTTTGAAATAATATTTCAAAATCATGAAATATATAATTACATTCATACAAGCTTCAATGTTTCAATTAAAGGTAAGGACAGGTCCACAGCAAATAGTGCCAGAGGGGAGTGAAGTGTTAGAGACTTCACATATATTAGGTCTCAGCTTTATGAAGTGGGATGATCAGTTTCGTTTCTTGCTGCCTTTGCCTTGCTTAACTCACAAGCAGAGTCAAGTACCACCTATCACTGCTGGGTAGATTACAGCGTGATGCAACCTAGCTTTAAATACAGTTCACTTGCCTCAAGAAGCAAGTGCTCTCACAATTCTGCCACTGCAATGTTTCTACAACAACTTGACCTATTTATCCAAGCACCCCACCTTGTGCGTTCCTATAGTCAGTAATGACCAAAAAGGATACTCCTACTACCACTAATAATAATGTTTCTAGGTTTTTATTAAATATAATTCTTCTTCTTCTTCCTCGTTTGTCCTGAAAAGGACGGTGGTTGCGTTGTGTCTGTTTACGCCGGAGCTGTGATATCTCCACCTTTCGGTCGACACATCCGACTTCAGCACGGCATTTTTTGGGACCGGGTTAAAAATTTTAATTTAAAAAATCACACAAGTTTTGGAGCTTTCATGAAAATCATAATAAATTGTATCTTCTTCTTCTTTGTTCGACCTCAGACTTCTACATTAATGACTCTAATAAAGGCAGTAGTCAGCTCAAGGTTCCTGACATCTCCAAACAGTTTATAATAATCATAAATAATAAAATGATAATAAATCATATAAGTTTTCAAGTTAAAAAAACTCACACAAGCTTTCAGCTTCATATTAAACATCACACACGTTTTCAAGTTCAGATGAACTATATCATACAAGTTTCCACATTGTAAATCAAATATCATTCCAGCTTTTACATATTAACCATAAACAACTAAAATCCTTAATTAAGGAACTTTAGTATATTAAAATTTATGAATTAATTTGTTCCCTAAAATCTTTAAATCAAGACATAATTTTCCTTACCTCTCTTTCTTTCTCAATTTCTTCATGAACTATTTTGTTCAGCTTCTCCTGCATCTCACTCTGGAGTAGGAAAAATAAATGTCTTTAAAAATATAATTATTATTATGCAGTTTATCAAATAATCATTTATTTTTAGCTCCCCGTAAAGCAAAGGCCTTTAATCAGCTCGTGCCTGTTCTCCTGTCTTGTGCTATCTGTTGAAGTTCTTTCCATTTCTTATTTATCCTTTCTTTTTTACATCTGTCTATTTCCTTCGCTGAGTATTTTTGGGCCTTCTGTACTTCTTTTACATTGTGAATTCCAGATCAAGGAATACCTTATAATGCTGCCAATGCATTTTTCTCAGTGTGTGTTCTATACAATGCCTTAGCTTCACTTTTGGTACTTGTCTGGATCTTTCAAACAGTTCTATGCTGTTGATCCCATCAAACCTTTTAAATCCATTTGTTCTGCACAAGCAACAGTTCATGAAAGCGAGTAACTTCTTGGTTGTCATATCTGATGTTTTCCACATTTTGGGACCATCCCAAAAACCACTTTGACATCTGAGTTGAAAATTCTAATTGTTTTTAATTTTTGGACTTTATTTCTCTTTATGTTCATATATTTCCCAGTGCAATGCAAACCTTTTCGTCTCCTGTATGCTTAATTTGATTTCAGTGCTCATTCCTCCAACTCCATCTATGTTGCTATCAAGATTTACATTTGAGTTCACATCTTGCAGGGGCGCTTCTCCAAGTCTAGTCACATTTATTCTCACAATCTGCATTTTGTTTGTCAATTTTCAAAACCAACTGTTGTGACTTCACATTTATTCTCACAATCTGCATTTTGCCTGTCAATTTTCAAAACCAACTGTTGTGACTTCACATTTATTCTCACAATCTGCATTTTGCCTGTCAATTTTCAAAACCAACTGTTGTGACTTCTCATTTTGTGTTGCTTTTGGTTTCAGTGCTGTTATCTCACAATTAATGATCGCCTGTTAGAGAATGACACTACAATCGATTAATCATCACGGCTGAGAGTGCTGGAGTTTGGCATTAGGAGTGGGACTGGCAGGAATGAACGTATGAGAGGATGCATCCGGCGTATGTACAACCAGCGAGCTACAGGAACAGTTAGCATTCACACTCTTCGACATTTACTGATGGAGACTGAGCACCTATGGGTTTGCCCGGAGTGCACTGATGTCGATTCTGAACAATAACAATAACTATCTCAGAGTTCCCTTAATTTCAATTCTGGTTGATGTTGTTTTCATAATCAAATATACAGCCAGCTGGAAGTGAAATGGTGACAAGAGGCATTCATGTTGCACTCTAGTTCACACCTCAAAGGGTTCTGCAAGTTGTCCTTCAGGATGAACTTTGCATTTCATGCCGTCATGTTTTCCTTGTTAAGTTAATGAACTTATGGGGGCATAGTGTCTCAACAGTTTCCATAAAAGGCCTTGTCATTGTCGACAAATATAATGTAAAGCAGTGAATTTAATTCCAGGCTATATTCTTCTTATAAAGAAGAACTACAGTGCCATGTTATGATCACCAATTTCTGTCCAACAGCAACCCTGAAGGATACCGGTAAATGCATATTTATTCCTTATTACGCAGATAAATGTTAGGTTACCAGCCAAGCAAAACTGTGCCACTGGACTATTCCTACGCCAGCTGAGTTTGCAATCTAATATTATTAATCAAATCAACAACAAAAAAACTTACTTTCAGTGAATCATCTTCCTGCGTAGCAACCTGATCCTCTTCTAGTGATCTCCTCTCTCTGATTTCTTCCAGCTGCTTGACCAGCTCTTTCAGCTTTTCTTGAAGTTCAGCTGTGAAAGATGGACACAAAAACCACAGTTAATGTTTATCAATTCCATTTACCTCTGACTTGCACAACAAAGACAAGCATTAGTACTAGACTCTGAGAGTTACATCACTACACCATGTACTCTGGATCTGTAACTATCGAACAGTAGGAGGTGTGTCTGAAACTAGACTTCTGTTGTGAGTTCTAATTGGGAACTAGGATCCTTTCAGTTACTCGTTGCTAGAAACTGGAATATTTTGGGTTACTCCTTGAAACTACTGTTGTATGAATGTATGCTTAATGATGGTGCTGTTTTTAATGCTGTGTACTAGAGCTACAAGGGTTAGTGTATTATTTTTAAGTTCTGTGGTTTAAAGTCTGGTACCTACTTTCTATTAATTATTATGCTATAGCAGGATTCTCTTAGTTATTGCATTTTATACAATCTCGAGTACAGAAGAAATTCAATTATCCAAACCCAGTTAACTTCCAGTTAACCGAATCACAAAACCAATGGACATGGGCTTATTGTAAGCCCCCTGCCTTTTCAGCTCGCATGGGCGTTATTTCAGTCTATTCCGTACATCTGTTCCTGGCTGTAGTGTACTCAGTTTAGTGTTGTGGTTAGTTTTATTGTCAAACCCATTTTAATACTCATGGACACTAGAACATTTAGATTGTCAAGTAAAAGGAAATGTGCTGTTTGGACAAAGTGGAAATACAGTAATTAATATGTTGAAAAAGGGAGAATCAGAGAAGAAAATTGTCAAAAGATAATGTGTCAGGGCCCCCATCATTTCTGACATTAAAAATGGAGAGCAAATTCTTCAGTTCGTTTATGTATTAGAAAGTTAAGATTGTAGCTCTAGAAGATAGAAAAATGCTGGCAAAGACAAAGTAGAAGTAGCAATATACAAATGGTTTATGCCAAAAAAAAAAATTTGCTAAGATAATTTCAAGACCCCCAGCTCTCATGTTTAATAAAGACTAATTAATAAAATGTTTTTTCATGGATAAGTGTAATTTTCCTTAACTGAATTACCTAAAATTTCAAATAACCCCTGTCATGAATTAATTTGGATTACTGGAGTTCTACTATACATATAAAGGGAGAAAACAGCATTAGAAATATTGCTGAATATTTCCTTAAAAGCACAGAATAACTGAAGACACAAAGAGTTATGAGACAGATGAGAACATAGAGAAATAGTGGTGCAAGAAGCAGGTAAAGATAAAACAGGATTTACAAGTGAACAGACCTGTCTCATTATCTGTCATGCCAACATCCTGACTGTCTGCAACACTCCTGTCCAAGGCTGCTAGTCCTCCTCGTGGCGTTGTTGGTCCTCTTGACATTTCATCATCTCCACTGTCCATTATGTTGACATCTTTCTCATCTTCATCATCCTCTTCAGAAGAGCTAAGCTCACCAAAGAAAGATGCTTAAAAAACAAAGAAATAAAACAATAAATGTTAATACAAGACATGATGAGCAAAAAACTATTATATTTTCCATTAATCACAAAAATAAAATTCCTTGGGGAAAAACTGCTGAAAAAAAATATGCCAACACTTGCACTTTTTACTGGTGAAAGATTAGGTTATGAAAACATCAATGACACAACAGAAATAGAATCCAGTGGAATCTGACTAAACAGCTTGATGATTTAGATTTTGCCGATGACTTGGCCATAACCGCAATCGGATTCAAAACAAAATAAAAATACTGGAAGAGAGGTCACAAAACATGGATTCGAACACACATAGAGAAAAGACAGGGATAATGAGAATAAATGCAAGAAATGATAATAAAACTTAACTTGAAGAAACACTACTACAAGATGTGGAATCATACACATATCTTAGCAGCTATATATAGACAAAGTTGGAGGGACAGATAATATTTAAAATAAGATTACAAAAAGCAAGAGCAGCTTTCACTGCATTGGGAACTATATGGAGATCAACTCAAATGTCACATCAGTTCTATTGTATATCTCTGAAACACGGAGAACAGCAAAAGCAACCAAAAAGTTGCAGACTTTCATAAATTGGCGCCTGTGTAGAATAGAAAGATTAAAATGGTATGACAAAATAACTAATGCGGAACTCTTGGCAAGAAACAGACAAGTGTCAGTGGAACAAGAGATGAGAAGAAGATGATGGCAATGGATAGGACACACATTGTGGAAACCTGTGGATAACAAAGCAGTCCTTGTTCTGGAATCCCCAGGGTTGTTGTTGATGTTGTTTAACTAGAGCTGCTGAGCTTCTTGCTCTTTAGCAGCCAATACCAAGATGAATTCTCCTTGGTATTGTCTACACCAGGGGTCGGCAAACTACGGCACGCGTGCCAAGCGTGGCACGTGGAACGATTTTCAATGGCACGCTGAGTGAATTAAAATACTGTACAGTATATGATCTCATTTTTTAAAAAATTGAATTTTTAATTAAATAGAAGCATATAATTCTTTTAAAGCTATACCTGTTTTTACAACCCTTCAAAACGAAAGTTTTTAGACATTGGAGGTAAGAATGTGCGATCTGATGCAAACTAAAGGCCTGATCATACTATACTGCACGTAAGTCTTCGTTTTTTACGGACCGTTTCCGAGAACAAACATTCTTCAACGAATTTCAAGGGGAGTGGTTATACTTTGCGGCGCCCGCTAGTCTGGCGTCTACCTGCTACCGTAGTTTGCAGGGTGAGATTCTTGAAAAGAATCCCAAGCGAATTTTGACGGGCAAGCCCAGACGTAATATCATAATTATGCAATAGTGTCTGGCTAGCGCCTGGACGAGCGTATTTATTTCGTTTTCGCTCGCAGTTTTTGACTCCCAGTGTGAGTTTGAAGCAACAATGACTGACCTCGACGAAGTTATATTTCCGTCCTATCCTTCCCCTCTCTCCCGACCACCACCACCTCTACAGTTCTCTCGGCTGTCGCATACTCATGCCCGTACAGTCCGTTGACCGCAGCACAAAAGTTGGTGTTGTTATTAAGTGATACGGTGCCGTTAAAATAACTCAAAGAAGACAAAAACTTTATATACGCTCGTTTCAAGACTTTTGGACAAACGAATATGGATTCATACAACAAAGGGATCGTGCTGTTTGTGCTTTATGTTATGTAAGTGTCGTGTGCCGTACGTCAAGTGTACAAAGACACTATCAAACTAAACATCAGTCCATGTTTAAAAACTCTGAGGAGAAAAGTGAAGCCATAAAAATGGCTGTTTCTGGCTACAAAAAACAAAGTAGTAATTTTAGTCAAGTACTTGGAACCAAAAATAAAACTACCGAATGTAGTTACAAAATTGCACAGTGTGTAGCTTCGAAGGGCAAACCTTTCACAGATGGATAATACATCAAGGAAACTTTTTTGAGCAGTGCTGAAATTTTGTTTAGTCATATACCAAATAAAGAAACAATACTGTCTTGGATTCGAGAAATACCGGCTTCTGCGAGATCAATCGAGAGGCGCATAACTGATATGGCTGAAAATGTAACGGTAAAACAAACAACCGGGTTACAACAAGCTGTTGTATTTAGTGTCGCTCTTGACGAAAGTGTCGATGTGAATGACGTGGCGCGCCTAGCTATAGTTGCGCGATATTGTGACAACGACCGTATTTATTAAGAACTGTGCTGCTTGATACCTTTTGATGGTACAGCCAAGGGAGAGGACATTATAACTGCATTTGTAAGCTATTTCAAAAATCAGAACATTAACATGAATAAAATATTCTGTGTTACTACTGATGCCGCCCCTGCATTTGTCGGAAAGAACAAAGGATTTGTTAAACTTCTTGAGGATCATATTGGACGTCAAGTATTGAGCTTCCATTGCATTATACACTAGGAGAGTTTGTGTGCGAAGATTTCGTCACTATCCGTGAACTCTGTAATGGAAACTGTTGTCAAGGTATTTAACTTCATAGTTTCTCGCTCTTCATTCACCCACCGGCAATTCAAGTCTCTTCTACAAGAAATGGAGAGCGCATATGCGGACCTCCCGCTGTACAGCAATGTTCGTTGGCTTAGTCGAGGTAATGTTTTGAACAGATTTGTATCATGTCTAGAAGCAATCAAGGTGTTTCTTGATGAAAAAGAACAACATTTCCCGGAATTGAATGAAGAGGACTGGCTGTGCAAGCTGATGTTTCTGGCTGACATAACTACAAATCTGAATGAATTAAACTTGCGTTTACAAGGGCAGCGTCAAACAGTACTTGATCTTTTAAACACTGGAAAGGATTTGCGTCAAAATTAGACATATTTTGCAGAGATATTACCACTAGCACATACAAGTACCTTCCAAACGTAAAGGCTCATTCAAATCGATTTACTGTCAACAGAGATGAGCTTCATACGTACGTTGAAGCGCTCAAAGGAGAGTTTGCTAAACAAGGTCAAGACTTCAAAATTCACGGGCCCATGTTTTCTTACCTCATCAAGCCCGACTTAATTGATCATACTAACATCCCATTTGACCTATCTCTTTTCGAGTGGATGGATGTTGACAATTTTGAAATGCAACACATCGAATTCAAGGCATCAGAGTTATGGACGATAAAATTTGTAGAATTGCGAAAAACTCTTGAAGGAAGCTGCTTGGAAAAGTCAGCTGCCATCCTCAACTGCTGGACATCCCTGCCTGAAGCGTTCACTTGTTTGAAGAAAGTTGCATTTGCTCTACTTTCGGCTTTTGGGTCAACTTATACATGTGAACAAATTTTCTCACACATGAAAGCTGTTTTAAGTCCACAGAGAAGTCGCCTAACACCTGTGCATTCAGAAGCCTATGTGAAGCTGAAATTGACAAAATACACACCTGATATTGAACAATTAACCAAGGAGAAGCAAGGACACGGGTTGCATTAATTGATTAATGACTCAGTTCAATAATAATCAATGATTACTCATATTAAAATTTTAATAACGTGTTTTATGTTTGGTTTTTTAATTGTTTTGTTCTTCAAACTATACATATGGCAATTTTATTATAAAATTTCAAACTAATGTGTTCAGAACTTAAATTTTGCAAAACATAATACTTGTATTAATATTTGTTCCTATTTATAGTAAAATATTGAATAATCTACAAAGAATAGAATAGTTATTTAATGTATCGGAAACATGTTAATACAAGATCATTTTTAAATTGTTTCAATAATTGTTGTATATAAAAATATGGTGGTTTTAGGTTGGCACGCTGAGTGACTTTGCAACATTACTTCGGCACGACACTACTAAAAGTTTGCCGACCCCTGGTCTACACTGTAGATCTAGGCTTTTCCTGTGGCTTTTCTGCCATTCCGAAACGTGTTAAGTTGAAGTCATGAGCTTTAGTTTCTCCAGCTTGGCTTGCACTTAAAGGATCATCACATCTAGTCCCAAGCTAGGAGTCAGAAGTGTGTGACATACTGTGCATTCCTCACTATCCAAGGGGGCTCTCCAACTATGCAGAGTTAAATACTGTACTCTGGTTCTGGACTCTCCCAAGGAATTGTCATGTCCTTCACAGAGCCATTTCTCAGCTTCCCCTGCCTATCACTGGGTCCATTGTGAGATCTTTCTGCATGCAGACAACCAAAGTCAAAGTCAAAGAATTATGACTGAGGCTCAAGTGACTTCTCCAAGCTTAGTGTGCAATGTTTGGTTCTCAACAAGTTTCACCACAGGGGGAATCCCTGGAAGTGTGTAGATGATTTCAAGAGTCAATGAGGATGTAAATTAGCCTCACAGACATAGGTTCACTTCCATGTACATATATTGTAGCATTGTGCATAGCTGGTGGTCATATATGGATGACTCCAGATACGCCTCCATGCATGGAACCCCCAGGGTAATAAGAGTGACCGAGGTAGACCAAGAAACACACGGAGAAGAGAAATGGAGACAGAAGTGAAAATGGTGAGGAAAACGTGGAAAGAGCTTGAGCTGATGTCACTTGACAAGAGGACTTGGCATGTGTTTGGTGCAGGCCTATGCTCCTTGGGGAGCTAAAGGGTATTGACTGATTGATTGATTTGCAGATATTTTGTAAAACCACAACAATGAGAGATTAATTTGATAACACTGTTCGATAATTGTCTAAAAATTCACAAGACTGTAAGGAAAGACTAAAGAAATACATACCAACATCAAGGGATGTACCAATTTCTGTTCTGGTCAGATGAGTTTGGGAATTGGATGCTGAGGCTGATGGGTCCAGGGTCTGAGAAGAGGAATGCTTGGTTATTATTAATAAAACAATGCTAAGCAATATTTTTACTGAAAGCAAACACATGGTTATTTGGAAACTGGTGAATTACTTAATGGGAAGTGGCAGCGCATTTTAACACATTAACTACCGAATTAAAAAACACACTGTCGAACCAGATCAGAGAGTGTTTCAGTACATTTTTCATTCGTTTTATTACTAAAATTAGATTGGCGCCCTGAGCGGCTTGCGGTCCAAATGTGATTATGTTGCGAGCCGCTGACAGCGGCTTGCAGTAGTTAATGAGTTAAGTAAAAAATACGGCAGAAATAAAAAAAGGGATTAATCTTTGTTCTGATAATTTATATTCTCCTGAATCTAAATATATAAAAATCATTTGACAAATACTTTCTAAGTAGGTGTATTTTGAATTCTTTGTAAATTCCTATTTTCTTAAAATTTTGGGTTTCCTATGAAGAAAACTGAATTTCTTAGAACCATGAGATCTAGCACAGATACTTTACATTGGGTAATAAAACTTTTGTTAGACCTGATGTCTGATATTATAAAAATTTTGATTTCTTGCAAATAATGTAACATTTTGAAAAATGTATTACTATTTTTCAGATACTAACTGTAAAGTTCCATAAGCGAGAATCTTCTAAAGTTATAAAAATTCTAATCTAAAAAAAAAAAGTTTTAAAAAACAATGATGAGCTTCCACTTAAACTTTGGTGCTCTTAACTCAACAAAGAAAAAAGCCTTAGTGAATTAAAATCCAATATGGCCATTATTTCCATGGCAACCAATAGCATTACAGCATCAAATGCGATGGTATGCATAGCTATTACAGTTGTAAGTTAACCCTGAGCATTTGTATGACATCCTGCAGTTATTTATGAAAATAAAAAATCAGCAGACACCATGAGTATGGCCTTTTTAGTTGTTCTTGTGCACTTCATTAAGGCATCTGCCACTCTTCTGGCTAATATTCATCCAGATTGTCCTTTGTTCTGACATCTTTCATACTGATGATATACTGCCTACAGTGCTGGTTGGGTAGGCTCTATCTGTAATGTTTATCAGCATGATATGCTCTAATCATTTGTCTACAGGATGTCTCACACACAGCCATGTGAACCATTAGGTCTGACACTAGTCAGCAAAGAATAAGACCAGCATTTCCCAGCAGCAGCAGTGTAAACAATGAATATGGAGGTAAAGCATGGGACCAGAAACCTCATATAGTTTAAAAAAAAACAAAAACAAAAACTTTAGAAATTACAGCTGCAAAAACATATGAAATGTTTCGTCGCAGCCTTCTTGCAAGGTGGCGAATGGCATTGGTGGTTCCATTCTCTGCAAGGAGTTGTTGCTGTTGTTGTTTAACTAGGGTTACTGACCTAGTCGCTCTTTTGCAGTGAATGCCAAGTTGAAGAATCCTTGGCATTATCTACATTATAGATCTAGGCTCTTCTGCCATTTTGAAACTCCTTGGACTCATGAGCTCCAGTTTCTTTTCCAGGTATTCTATCCCGGCTTGGCGAGTATTTAAAGGAGCCACACATCTGCTTTCAAGCTAGAAGGGGGATGGGGATGGATAATGTGCATTCCCCCTCGTCAACGGGGGCTCTCCAAATATGCAAAGCTAAAATACTGCTCTGGTTCTGGGCTCTCCAAGGAATTGTCATGTCCTACACAGTACTTCTCAGGACTCCTCGCTCGTCAATCTACTCCCTGTGCGATCCTCCTGCACGCAGCCAACCAGGCAAAAGCTGCGGTCAAGTTTAGGGCCCTGATATATATATCTCTTTGGGTTTCAGTATTTCCCATGGTCAATTGAGTACATTTATAGCAATTTTTGTTTTGTTGCAAGTTGTGGAAACACTGTATTAGCTTTTTTTTTAAAAACTCAGGATGTTTGTGGCATTAATTCATGATCATTTTTCTCCTTCCAAATGGCATTTTCAGTCTCTCTTTTACTACAACACTGCTTTTATCATTAGTTGCTAACAAAATATCTGAGGATTAAATCACAAATTAAAAATTATTGTTTCTATTGTACTGTTTCAAACAAACAAGCACTTATTTTTCTTGGGATCTGTCTTTACTGAAATTTAAAAAAACAAAAAACATGAAAATACAGTTCAAGAACAAGTAATATAAAGTGTAACAGAAAGGCAATTTTTTTTCCAATTAAAAATCAATTACAAATATACAGAATAAATTATTACTTTAAAAGAATGTTTCAAACATTGGTGTTTACCTGAGAGGTTCCTGAGTCTGACAATGACTTCTCATCATCGACAATGATTTCAAATTTAACATCTATGGCATCAGAGTCATAGCGGAACAATCTCCGTACTTCCTTCTCTACCTCGGGCTGATCCATGTACTGGGGAAAAAAAAATGGTTATGCAACAGTCAACAAGTGAATTTATTATTTCTATGCCTTGGTAAACTAATAATTCTGACCTTTCTTCTCTATTACTCTATTTATTCTTATTCGTCAAATATTATGTTATTAAGAAATTCAATTCCATTAATTATTTCTTCTAAGAATTCTAGCCACTCCATCAGTTTATAATTTCCAAGGTATCCTTATGCCTCATGTTTTGCTTCAATGTCGTGTAACAGGAGAAGAAAATGCTGGTTGATCTGTATGCATTTTTGCCTACATGATCAGACCATATCAGATCACATTTTGACCTGTTTTCTTACGCTGTCTTATATTATTACATTCCTGTTGTGTACGGCTTTTGCGCTCAGGCGTATGTCAATCCTTTACTGAAATACAGCTGTCTGCATTAGCTATAAATATATAACGTGACGTATGTATCGTCTGCCCATGCGCAGCCGAGCGGTCAGTTTCCCGTGCGAGTGATAAAATGTAAACAGCCCTGACGGGACATGCCATGGTTGTGTTCCCGTGGTGAATGTGTTATTCGATATATTTTCTCAGTGGCTTGTAATGAGATTTGGTCGCCACGATTGTATAAGATGTGTTTATGGGCCATCAAGGGTTACAGCTTCCATGGGAAGCATTGTGACTGTATTTTGAGGTAAACATTTTCAATCGTCAGCATATATTTACATTTGCCGCCATACTTCGTTCACGGCTTGCTTTAACCGGAACGCTAGTCTCGTACGGCCAGAATTGAGATTTATGAATTGTATGCCTCTTACATTGTTTACCATGATGGACTGACACTGGATCTTAATGAATGCAATCTACTTAATGTTATTTATGCTGAATTATTGTTGGAGCTACTGTGAATAAATTTGGATGTGGACCAGTCTTCACCAACTCATTGATTAATCATTAACACTGTTGTACGAGCTAAGAACGATACTGTGTGGCTGTGTTCAGGTGAAAAGTATGATGCTAACCCTTTGTCTACTCAACCTAGCATTTGCGTAAACATCAGCAACGATTGAAGACATACTCACCAAGCCAGAACCTAAATGCCCCCCGCATATAACATTCCTTGATAGCCATTACACAACAGATTTCTGGTGGCCAGTGGGGGGACGATTTTTTTTTGGACTGTTCAACAACATCGGACAAAGTGAAACCACACCATGTTGTCTATTGTTTATGCATTATGAACTATTTCTGGAACTGTTTTGCATACTTTCCTCTGCGCATGGCATGAAATTGATGCGGGTGGAAATACATGACTGTGACGAAATTTTTCTGCTCATTGTACAACTGGTCAAATTATTGTGTTTTTGAAGAAAGACGTTACAGCAGAGTCCCAGTGAATGCTCCTCGTTTAAATCAAGTTCTGATGTACATGTTATTAATCAGGCTGCTGCTACACGCCTGTTTTGTCAAGTTTTCAAGGCCCAACATTATCAAGTTGAACTTTCTGTAAGAAAAACTGCAATGATGTCGTCCTTCCTGCTCTATTTGGATATTTAATAACTACATTATTGCTGCTCGACCTGTGATGTGCCCTTGCTACGTTGACAACCTGTCCAGGAGATGCTGTGCGACAGATTCACCATCCTTGGCCCCAAGCTAATTGGCTTTATGTGCACTTTTTGTGAACTGTGCTAAATTGGTCTGAGCTCGTTCTTATTTCTTGCATGTTATATCTGTACCTTTCTGTTAGCTTGTTTGTCCCTGTGGGTTTGGTTGGGAGGTGATTCGGTGCAAGAGGTTCATCTCATTAATTCAATGGGCTCACACCGGATGTTTCGTTAGGTTTGCTTGTAGATTTCCAACAGTGGAATATCCGGCTGATATTCGCCGTGCGACTTAGGTCCTCTGTCTGGTTTTCTTCGACCACTGTCTGTATAGGTGTGACGTCTTGTGTTCTGTGCATTGTCATTGTATAGTATTTCTGCTTTAGTTGCACTAATTTTGTTCGTATCTGTTGGTCTCTCCTTGCTATCTCTCAGTTATATACAAATTTTATGTTTATACACTGTGTCTCTGGTCCTGTGTTGTTCTGACTTAGCAGTAAGCGTGTTTCAATTTGCTGTATTTTTCCTCTTTAGTTTGACATTTATATTCTCTTTTGTTGCTTACTGGTAATGTCTTTTGTCGCTTAGTGTTTTATTCTGCTCCAAAGTATTTTTTTTTCTCTTATCTATATTTATATTTGTTGTCTTTTTCATTATTTTTTTTCCTTACCATTCATTGATTGCATTGTTAATAGCCATTAATATTATTGATTATACAAATCTGACAATTACTTAATACTTGTATACATTGATACAAAATGGCTACTTTGGACTATTTTGTGAAACAAGGTAAAGCCTTTGGCACGGAAGGAGAAGCCCTAAAAGAATTTGCTATGACTGAATATCAGAAACATAGGGCTGAAGAATTGGCCAGAGAAAACAGAAATGAAGAACTGGCCAGAGAAAAAAGAAATGAAGAATTGGCCAGAGAACATAGAAATGAAGAATTAGCCAGAGAAAATAGAAATGAAGAATTGGCCAGAGAAAAAAGAAATGAAGAATTAGCTGAGAAGAGAAGAGCTGAAGATTTAGCCAGCCAAGAGAAAATACTTGCGATGGAAGCAGAAGATAAAAAAAGATTACATGATGAAAAGATGTTATCTTTAGAACTTGAAAAACTCAAGTTGCTAAATATTAAACAAAACAATTCTGAGAGTCAAAGTTCCTCAAACAAACATGTTTCAGGATCTGGTAGATTTCGTTTGCCTACTTTCAAACCCAACGTAGACGATATTTCTTGCTTCCTTAATCACTTTCAGACTGTGTGTGAGGCCCATGAAATTGATAAATCTGAATGGTGTAGTAGACTGATGGAATTCCTCACAGGGGATGCATTAACTTCGGTTTGTACCATGGACGGTCCCAGTAGGAATAACTATGAAGCTGCCAGAGCTTTATTGCTTAAACTTTACCAATTGGATGAAAATGGCTATCGCATGCGTTTTAAGACCATGTTGCCAGAAACAGGGAAGGACTTCTCGGAATTTATTGCTGCCATTAAATTAACATTCAACAGATGGGTTGAATTAGCGAAAATTCCACAAACATATGAGGCACTAATGGACTTAATGCTCAGAGACAAAGTGTTGTCTTCTGTTAACCAGCAGTTCCTATCATACCTTCATGAGCGGAAACCTACGGATTTAACATTGGTGGAAGAATTGGGAAGACAGTTTATTACCGCTCACCCAGGCACATGTGTGAGTAACTCTCACATCAAAGAGGCTCTACCTGTGGCATTAGCGTCATCTTGGAACAACAAAAACATAAGACCAAGGTCTCAGAGTCTCGACAGGAATTTTGGTCGTGGTAGAGGTAATAACTATGGGTACTTTCAAGGTGGTAACTCTTACGATAATCAATCTCCCCCGTCTAGAGGAAATTTTAGACAATTTCGGGGACTACAACAGAACCAATTCCAACCACAGAGAGGATGGAAACGAAATGATAATTTTTTCAGGAGTAGGGGAAATTGGAATGGTAATAGATACAGTAACCAATATGCAACTCCTAGAAGGTCTAATTATTCACAGGACAATAGAAACCGGAATTATTCCTATAATAATCAGAATGATAACCATCCTTTCCGCTCTCAGAGCGTTGAACGTACAAACTATCATGCTAACTCAGCACAATCTGCTGATACATCTAGTGCTACTCAAAGTAATCCTTCGGTAAATCAGGCTGCTGCTTGTTCTTTTTTTTGACTTTGATGCTGCTTCGCAGTGTCCTGATTGCCGAACTTTATTTCAGCCTAATGTGGTATCTACATTAAGATGCGGTCATCCACTTCCTACGATGACAGCACTTGCTGCTCATGATGGTACAGGCACCTTAAACTTTCATAAGGGCCTATTAAACGATACGCAGGTATCTGTGCTCAGACATACTGGTTGCACAATGGTGGGAGTTCGCCAATCTCTAGTGCACCCATCATGCTCCACTGGAGATTTTGTTAAATGTGTCACATTTGGGGGAACAGTAGAGTTCTATCCCACAGCTATTGTTCACATAGCGACTCCATTTTTCACAGGGAGAATTAAAGTGTGTCTTTTAAAAAACCCAATCACTGACCTTATTGTTGGCCGTATCCACGGTGGCAAAGATTGCACACCTGGTGAAATTATTGAGTGGGAACGGCAAAACATTTTAACTGCGAATGCAGTAACAACAAGGGCTCAAGCACAAGCTCAAACGATTGATAACATTGTGCCTGAAAATCAGGGTTATGATTTTCATGCTACTATTAACAAAGAATCTTTTGCAACGCTGCAAAGAGATGATGATTCTTTGCAGAAATTTTTTCGTTTGGTAAGTGGTGAGGAGATGCTTGTAAATAATGCCCCTCGTCAATGGTATATCCTTAAGAATGGTATCCTGATCAGAATGTTTAAAGATTCTTCTGCTCTTAAACAACAGGTCATGGTTCCTAAACAGTTTAGAACTTATATCCTTCAACACGCCCATGATTCTCATTGTGCTGGACACATGGGCTACTCTAGGACACGATCCAGAGTGCTCTCTTCCTTCTTTTGGCCTGATGTATCTAGGGATGTTGCTACGTATTGTCGCTCCTGTGTTACTTGCCAGGAGGTCAAAGCAAAGGGAGCCTATCACATGGCACCGATACAGGCTTCAGATATACCTGTACGTCCCTTTGAGAAGATGGCCATAGACATTATTGGCCCACTTCCTGTTATGTCAGCTAGAGGACACAGGTATGTCCTCACATGTATTGACATGTGCACGCGCTGGCCAGAGGCTATACCTCTGAAGAATATCACCACCTCAGACGTGGCTGATGCTCTTTTCTTAATCTTTTCCAGGCTAGGTTTCCCTAGAAAACTTCTATCAGACAGAGTTACTCAGTTTGTCTCCGAGGCCATGACAGGTGTTATGCAACAACTAAACATTGACAGATCGCTTAGCTCCGTGTACCATCCAATGAGCAATGGTATGGTAGAACGGCTAAATAGGACGCTTAAACAATTATTAGGCAAAGTTACAGTCAGCTATCCACAAGACTGGGACAGGGTTTTACCCGCCGTGCTGTTTGCGTACCGTGAGGTACCAAATGAACAGACCGGTTTCTCGCCATTCGAGCTTGTCTTCGGAGCTCAACCTAGAGGTCCTATGTCTCTTATTAAAGATTTGCTCACTGACTCAGAAATGACTCAAGACACCAAGTCATCTTACGAGTATGTCGTAAACCTCCGACGTAAGATAATTGATGCTTGTCAGTTGGCAACAGCATCTTCTGAAACTGCTAAAGAAAAAGCTCGTCAGTTTCAGAATCGTAACAGACGACTAAGACACCTGGTGCCTGGGGATGAAGCTTTTGTGCTTCTTCCTAGAAAGGACAACAGATTATTCATTGCTTGGAGTGGTCCTTACAGAGTTTTTTTCACGCATTTCTGATGTTGACTATGTACTTGACGTTAAGGGAAAAAACAAAACTTTCCATATAAACATGCTCAAAGAATTCCATACTCGACCTGAATATCTTCAGGCTGTCTTTCATGCAGTAAATGAACCCACAAGGCATACTACTCATTTTTCTTCCCTGTCTGTGATTCAGGAGGAAGAATCTGCGTTTCCTGACTTACCTATGGATCTTCCTGTCATGCCTTTAACTGCTACTGAGACGTGGAAGGATGTTTCTATCTGTACGGATTTATCATCCGACCAACGTCAGCAGGTGTCTGATCTTCTTCAATCTTTCCCAGATGTGCTGACAGACATCCCTGGTCATACATCGGTTATCACTCATGATATCCTCCTCACGGATGATCGACCTATTCGAGTTCGACCATACCCCATTCCTATACTTTCTTCTTCTTGCGATCGCATCTTTGGTGATTACACCGTCAGACGAGTTCTCATGATGAATTCGACTGTTGTTTGAAGTTCCTCTTTAACTCCATATAGCTTTGAGTTTAGTGTCGAGTCATTGGGCCAGTATATCTTTCTTAACTGGTCATACAGAGGACAGTCCTGTAGAACATGCTCAGCAGTTTGTTCGTTTAATCCACATGTGCACAGTGGTGAAGCAGACAATCGTAGCTTGTGCATGTGTTTATTCAGTTTGTTATGCCCTGTCCTGAGTCGAAAAAATAGTTATCTGTCCCTGCCGGTCGAGAGTGTGATAGTCGTCTTTGGGTTGGTTCTGTTCTCTTCTGATAGTCTGGATAGCTCTCTTTTTCTCAAAGTATGTGACTTCATTATCTTCTTGTTCACATTCTCCTCCCTTTTTTGCAAGTTTATCTGCCTTTTCATTTCCGGGTACACCACAATGAGATGGTACCCACTGAAGTATGGTTCTCTTTTTGGCAGCTACCTTGTTTAGTTCATTTCTCAGATGCGGGAGTTTACCACCCTTGAGAGCTTGCAGGACAGACAGTGCATCTGTGAGGATGACTACCTGGTGGCAGTCAGAGTTGGTGTTATAAATCATATTTGCAGCTTGCTCTAGAGCTTGAACCTCAGCTGTATAGTTGGAACAGAATTTACCAGTGGGAATGTGCCTAGTCTCATAGTGGTTGTCAGGATATGAGATAAAGATACCGGCACCTCCATTCCTAACAGCATTAGTTGCTGATCCATCTGTATAGGCATGTATCCATGATTGATCGGGATAGCTTTCTTGGATCATACTCAATGTAGCAGTTCGTTTTTGCAGATCATTATACTCACATCCACTTGTGAGACCACTGACTGATGTATTAATTTGGAGGGCACTGCTGGCCTGCTCCCATGGTACAGGGTATAGGGTGGGCTTCAGTGGTGTTGTCTTCATGGATAGGTCTTCTTGATGCTGTCTTATAAGTCTTTTCCCCCGATGCACAAAGCTGCTACGCTTTAGACGTCCCAATGCCAGATCATCTAGTCTTGCCTTCATTGGGTGCATTGGCATACTGTTGTACTTTTCCATCTGGATCATGGTTTTTGTGTCTCTTCTATGGGACAATGTCTGTAATCCAGCAACCTTCTGCATCTCTGTTATTGGTGTAGTTTTCATGGCTCCTGTAATGAGCCTGAGAGCTTGATTTTGCACCTTGTCCAAAGACTGCAGATGTGAGTTAGCAGCTGATGACCATGCTGCTGAGCTAAACTCTAAGTGTGGTCTTATTACTTACTTACTTAGTCGTTCCCCTTCTACCGTGAGGTGTAGAGGTTTGGAAGAGAGAGCGCCAGACCATTCTATCAGCTGTCTTCTTCCTGGCCTGGTTTCATTCTAGTCCTCGGTTCTTCAAAGATTGTCTAATGTTGTCCTCCCAGCGGACTCTGGGTCGTCCTGGAGGTCTGGATCCCTGGCTCTTTGTTTCCCATGCTTGTCGTGGTAGCCGATCTTCTCCCATGTCTGCAGACATGGCCAAACCATCTTAGTTGGGACTGTTCTATTTGGGTCTGCAGCGGATGGGATTTTAGGCCTTGACGGATCGTCTGGTTGCGGACCATGTCTCTTCTTGTTACTTCAACCACTTTCCTCAGATACCTCATTTCTGAGGTTTGGATCTGGCTTTTGTGGGTTGTAGTCATTGCCCACGACTCGCATCCATATGTCAAGACTGGGACATAGGTGGAGCGGTATACAGCCATCTTCGTTTTCTTACCAACCTCTTTCTTGCTGAGGAATCCACGATTTATGGCCTGAAAAAGTCTCCCAGCCACTGCTTTTCGAGTGGCCAACTCTTCTTTGATGCCTCCCTTTCGGTCTATAATAGCTCCGAGATATTTAAAGTGGTCGACCTGCTCCAGGACCTGTTCTCCCAACTTAATCTGATGTTTTCTTTCTTCTCGTGATATCACCATGGATTTTGTTTTAGAGCTGCTTATGACCATCCCTCTCTTCTCCAGCTCTTCCTTCCAGACTTGCAGGTTGGATTGGAGATGTGCCTCTGATTTAGCAATCAGGGCAACATCATCAGCAAATGCCAGCTCCGAAATATAGACCTGTCTCATCTTCCAGTACCCCACTGAATACTTTCTTGTTCTCTCCTTACATGCCTTGATGACATCGTCCATAAGGAGTATGAAGAGGTAAGGTGATAGGATATCACCTTGTCTTACACCAGTGGTGGTCCTGAACTCTTCTGACTTATGGTTTGCTGTCCTCACATAATTTTCTGCAAGACTTGTAGAAGCTCTGTATAGCATGAATCAGAGGTGCTGGAATATTCTTCCTTGCCAAACAGTCCCAAAGTTTGCTCCAGGGGACCCTGTCAAACGCCTTTTTCCAGATCTATGAAACAAAGATGGATCTCACTCTTATACTCAAGGGCCTTTTCACTCAGCTGTCTGAGTGTGAAGATTAGGTCTTGAGTACTTCGGTTTGCTCGGAATCCGCACTGGACCTCATCCAATTGTGGCTCAGCTAGGCGTCGGAGTCTCTGCTCTAGGATTCTAGAGTAGATTTTACCAGGGACACTGAGAAGGGATATGCCTCTATGGTTTCCACATTGTCGATTGTCACCCTTTTTGAAAATTGGTGTTATGATGGCAATCTCCCAATCCTTTGGTATAGTCTTGTTGCACCATGCTGCCTGTAGTACCTTTAAGAGTAATAGGTCGCCTGATGCTCCCATGTACTTAACCATTTCTGGTGTTATACCATCATGCCCTGCTGCTTTGCCCATCTTGATTTTCTCTAGTGCTGCCCTCAGTTCTTCCATCTTTATGTCATCTTCACCATCATTGGTTTCCTCTTCTGTGTCAGTGGTTATCATTTCTGATGCTTCATCATGCTCACCATCCAGGAGTTCTGAGAAATATTCTTTCCATCTTTCCATTACTTCCTTTGGGGCAGTAAGCAATTTGCCTTGCTTGTCCTTTATAAATTTGAGAGGGCATTGTTTTTTCTTTCCTCATGTTCTTTAGGGTCTTATAGAACAATTTCTGGTTTTCTTGTGCATCTTTTTCTAGCTTTTCTCCAAATTCTTCCCAGGACTTCTGTTTTGCTGCTAGCACTTTGTTCTTTGCTTCTGTTCTGAGTGTCACATATTCTCTATATTTTTCCATTTGTCCTGTTGTGTTTTTAGCTCCTAAGTATTGTTTCCATGCCATTTTCTTCTCTCTTACTTTCTCTTTGACTTCCTCTGTCCACCAAGGTGTCCTCTTTCTCTGGTTCCCAAGTCGGACTTCACCGCATGCTTCTGCAGCAGCTGTCTTTATGATATCCTTGAATTTATTCCAGAGGGTTTCCAAGTCATCGTGGTCTTATTACTCCATTATAAATCTTCTTTAGATTTCGTTCATTTGCTCCCCAGTTGGTACCTGCTAATTTTCTGAGTATGCCTAGTCGTCTTCGGGCCTTTCCTTCTGCATTTTCAATATGCTTATTCCATGTAAGCCTTTGGTCAAATGTCACCCCAAGATAGGTGGGGTAGCTTTCTTCCTTGATCACGGCTGTCCCTAGGTGTATGTTAGCTGATTTGTCCTTGGGAGCGAGGGAGAACAGTGTTGTGGAGGTTTTGTCTGTGTTTATTGTGATAAGCCATTTCTCTGCCCATGACACTAGCATGTCTGCTGCCCGCTGCATTCTATAATTTGCTGTGGTGACATTTCCATCAGCGCACCAGAGTACTAGGTCATCTGCATATAAGGCAGCTTTAACTCCTGCAGGGAGATCTTTCACCAGGTCATTGATGTAAACAAGGAAGAGTGTTGGGGAAATTACTCCTCCTTGAGGTACCCCCTGATGGAGCAACACTTTTCTGCTCTGCAGACCGTCAAGAGTGACTCTAGTTCTCCTGTTATGCAAGTATGACTGGATCCATTTCATCATGTTGCTTTGGATTCCACTTCTCCTAAGTTTTGCAATGAGGCCATCTTTCCACACCTTGTCAAAGGCCTGCTTGAAGTCGACCCAGATCGTTAGGACCTTTTTCTTCTCCTGGAAGGCATCTTCTATTGCTTGAGACAAGTACGTAACTTGGTCTTCTATACTGTAGCATTCTCTAAATCCAGCTTGTTCCGGCACCAGGATCTGCTCAGACTCTAAATACCATTTCAATCTGTGGTTGACTATTCGCTCCATAGTCTTCCCAACACAGCTTGTGAGACTGATTGGCCGGTAACTTGCAGCCTCGGTCTTACATTTCCCTTTCTTTAGTAAGGGTATTGTGATGGCTTCTCTCCATACTTGGGGTACCGTTCCTTTCAACCAGCTGTGGTTGAATATCTCAAGCAGTTTTGTCTTTGCTGCTGAGCTCAGATTTACTAGCATTTCGTTGCTGATTTTGTCTGGGCCGGGTGACTTTTGAAAACTTAAGCTTGGAAATAGCCTTCTGTAGTTCTCCTAGTGTGATGGGTTCCCTCATTGGGGCAGGAGTATCTGTCTGTCCCATGGTTGCCAGTATTTCTTTTCTTATCTCTCTCTGATGATCTATGTTAATGGGTAAGTTGCTTTCTGAACTGTATCTTCTAGCAAACAAGTCTGCAGCTTGTTTTCCTCTGAAAAGTTTGCCACCTTCATCCAATGTGATAGTCTGCCTAGGTGAGGAACGCTCTTCATTTAGAGACTTGACTAATCTCCAAAGTTTCTTGCCGTCTTTCTCAAGGTTCAGCGATGCCGTTTTAGTTCTCCAGCTTTTCCGTTTTTCTTCTAGCTTTGTTCTCTGAAACTCTGCTACAGCCTTTTTCCATTTGTTGTGAGTTTCAAGTGAAGGCTGAGACTCTGCGTCCTTTCTAGCCCTGTCCATAGCTTCCTGACGTTCTTGGAGTGTGCTGGACCAGTATGGTATGTAGTTACGCCGGCATCCTTTGGGAATGGTTTCTTTTGCAGCTTGTAGTATGCATCTGTTGAAGTCTTTTACCACTTCATTAATGTCTCTGTTCTGTACCTAGGGTAGACAGCAGCGTGTTCACCTGATGCCTGAATAAACCCCAGTTGGCTTTTTTGTAGTTCCATCTTGTAATGGCTGGGCCTGTACTGAGAGTTGCACTCTGGACAGTAAGAAAGATTGGGCGATGGTCGCTTCCCCCCTAGTTGGTCTCCTACTTCTCTACTAATAGATCCAGCTATATCTGGTGTGGAGAAGGCAAGATCTGGTGTTGAAGTTGTGTGCCATCCTCTGGAGTAGAAGGTAGGAGTATCTGTGGCATTATTGACTAGGATTAGGGAGTGATCATCTTGCCAAGTTTCAACCTCTTCACCTCTGTGATCCAGATGGTTATAGCCCCAGCTCTGGGAGTGGCTATTAAAGTCTCCAACTGCTATAAAGTTGGAGGCTGGTACCTGTATAGAGCTGAGACTCAGGGGTTTGTTGTTCGGACAGTAATAGTTCAGGAGTTCTATTTCCATCTTGTCTACCTTTATCTGCAACAGCTGATATTCTGCTCCATCCATGAAGGTTTTCCTTTCGTGTGCAGGAATGTTATTCCTTACAAGAGTAAGTACTCCTCCTTTTCGTCTATCTTTTCTGTCGGATCTGAAGCATTGATATCCCCTTATTTTAAAGGTTTGATCTGCTTTCAAGTGAGTCTCTTGGATACAGCAAACACTGACTTGCTTCTCATACAAGATGTTTTCCAGCTCTGTCTTTTTGCTGTATCCAGCCTGCTTGCTGTTCACTCCCTCTGCATTCCAGTGCATCATGACAAGTGGCACTCTGGGTTTCTCTTTTTCTGATTTGTTTTGGTCAGTAGTTCTCCTCCGCCATCTGCTGACTCCACAAGACGGTCTAGAGGGTCCTCCAGTAGCTGAGGGTGGGCTCTGTCGAGGCTCAGAGCCCGGCACTGCACCTGCCTGGTGGAGCTCCACAGGGCGAGCACCAGTACGAGATTTATTTGACGGTGTACTCTCCATAGAAAAAAAAAAAGCGAGTTGCGTGATACTGTGGTTTCCGGTGCGCCTTCTGGCCCAGTATCTATGACTTTAGCACCTGTTCAACGGGAGAGTGGGCTCATCCCTAATCTGTTTATGTTCCCAGTAGTAGACTATTCGCAAGCAGCCTGGGGGTGTCACTGCTCTGCGCGGACCTTTGTTTACCGAGGCGGCGTCCGAGCTCGTATGGTGAAAATATGGTTGCGTTATCTTCAAAATAGCCCTGTCTTTCCCATGGCTTTTCTGCCATCCTGCAACTTTGAGTTAGGGAGTTCTGAGCTCCAGTCTCTTTCTCAGGCATTTTATCCTGGCCTGGCACGCATAAAGAGGACCCCACTTCTGGTTCTAAGTTAGCAGTTGGGGATAGGTGGGGTAGCACACTGTGCATTCCCCGTCATTCAGGGGGCTCTCCAACTATGCAGAGCTTGCACAATGCTGTGCTCTGGTTCTGGGCTCTCCCAAGGAATTCTCACGTCCTGCACAGAGCCACTTCCAGATACCCACCACCTGCCAACCCTCCATTGTAGAAATCTCCTGCATGCGGCCATCCAGTCAAGAGCCAGTATTAAGTCTGGTGCCCAAGTGATCCCCCCAAGCTCAGTGTGCAATGCTGGGTTCTCATCATGCTGCAACACAGGGGGGATTGTGATGCTCAGCCATCTCTCTCAACTCTGCACCGATAAGTGACATCGGGGACTTAACTGTGCCTCAGTACTGGGAGGCCCCGTTTCCGGGTACACCACACACAGCCAATTGAGGCAACGGTCGCCGTGGGCGTGTCTTCAGTGGGGAAGTTTTGGAGTCTTCCTGTCCATGTTCTTGCACATCCTAACACTGCCCGCAAGACATCGGAGGTTTGGAGAGTGGCCTTCTCTGCTTTTTTGAGCCGGGGTGGGCTCCCCGGGCAAGTCTCGATGGGGATCAGAACGTGTCCACGCGCCAGTGGGCCCAGCATCGGCCGCATCTGATGGAGGACTTGCTCTGCCAGGTTTGATGTGGATTTCCTACCGCCCCGGGTAGAAGCCAGAAGTGTACTGTGCCAGCTCTGGGGGAGATAAAGGGGGTGTTTCTGCGTCTCCTTGTGATACGTAGCCAAGGTAGGGCTCACAGTGCTCTTTCCCCGCCACCAAATTGCCTGCTGGTTACGCCGAGTTCTCCGAGGCTCTAGGCATGTGACCAAGAGTTGAAGGCAATAGGATCGTCAAGTCCTGAGTCTCTGTGCCTGTACGATGGGTTCCGATCTTCAGGGAGCAGTCCACACTCGTTCCCACTCCCAAGACTTGTTCAGTATCCATCTGGCTCCTTCCCACCCACAGAGGGCGTGTACGGTGTAGTGCACCGGTTTTATTATCGAGGTTTGCTCCTCTAGATCCATTGTGTTTAGCCTGAGGATTCGCACCCTCAGTTACCAGGACTACCTCGAGGAGGGTGTGGCTCTTCACCACGCACAACGATCTTGGGGTATGAGAGGTTTTGCTAGGCCAAGAGACTAACACCGCAATGGTCGCTCCTTTCATGAACAAGAATTCACTAGGCCTAGGGTGAAGCAAGGGGGGAAACCCACTACCCACAACACCAGCACATCATACCCCCTGTCTGTAAAAGACTTTGCCCCCCATTCCTATACATTTTCAGGATAAGGTTAACAAAGAACTTGACGACATGCTTCGTTTGGGTATTATCGAACCATCAAATTCTGCATTTGCTTTCCCGATGGTCATTGTTAGAAAGAAAGATGACAATATAAGACTATGTATTGACTATAGCAAACTCAATAATATTACTGTCTTTGATGCTGAGCCTTTACCGTTATTAGAAGACCTTTTGCCAAGACTTGCTACAGCTGTTTTTTTCACTAAGTTTGATCTCACTAAAGGATACTGGCAGGTTCCTTTATCGGAAACTGCTAAGCCCCTTACTGCTTTTACAACACCTAAGGGGTTATTTCAATGGAATTATATGTCCTTTGGACTGATGAATGCTCCTGCCACATTCGTCAGGATGATGCGTAAAATTTTTTCTAACAGGTCTGATATTATTACATATATAGATGACATATGTCTCTTTACTACTTCTTGGGAAAATCATTTCTTAGGTCTCACTTCACTGCTGGACACTTTACGTTCACACCATCTAACTGCCAAACCTTCTAAAATTTTTGTCGGTTTTGGAGAAATATCATTCCTTGGTCATAGAGTTGGTCATGGTTTGCTTAAAACTGAACTGTCTAATGTGTCCAAGATTTTGAACATATCTGTGCCCACAACTAAGAAACAAGTGCGCAGTATTCTCAACCTTATTCAATTTTACAGTCGATTCATTTCGAATCTATCCAATCTCACTGCTGATCTGTCTGCTTTATTAAGAAAGGGCTCTCCCAATCATGTGCACTGGTCTCAAGAGTGCCAAGCAGCCTTAGCTCATATTAAAAGTTTATTTTCAACCCCTCCAATATTGAGGTTACCAAATAAAAATTTGACATTCTATCTTCGCACTGATGCGTCTTCCAAAGGTGTTGGTGCTGTATTGATGCAGAATTTTGACGGTACACTTCATCCTAACTTGTACATATCACGGAAGCTGACGGACGCAGAAAGAAAATATCCAGCAATCGAGCGCGAATTGCTCGCCATCATCTGGGCTGTTTTGAAACTGGAGAGGTACCTTCTTGGATCAAGATTTATTATACAATCAGACCAGCGCTCCCTGTCATTCCTCATGAAATCGAACCACAAGAATCCTAGGGTTGCGCGCTATTCTATTTTGATGCAATCGTTCGCATTTTGATGTCCAAGCTATTCCGGGCACTGAAAATGTGTTAGCTGATTTACTCTCCCGCTGCCCTCAACAAGACTTTAACGATACTAATTAACATTATTATGTGATCCAAATATAAGCGCATGGTTGACATTCAGTACTGCTGCGTGACTTTCAAATGTATTTACGTAATCCACTCATTTACATTGGATGATTGACTTTCGATACCTTCATACTATGAGGACCTGAACATTTTGTTGCTTAGTAACAATCTACTTTCGTGTCAAATGAATAACTCTACTTTAGTGCTATAAGCACATGTGAAAGACATATTGTTGCCAATTGGAAACAATGCAGTACCATATTTACCAATAGATCAGCATGAAAACTACATGATGTATAAATTCTTCTAACTTTTTCTTTTTTTCCTTCTTAATGTTCCCTAAAAGACATAACCTTACTTATATTTCGCATGTTTATTAGTTTGATTCTCTTTATGTAACAATTCTCTTATGCTATAGTGATATCATTACTTTAACATATACATTACAAGATGATCTTTTCTTTATTGCATTATTAGTTTACATTTCTTTGTTTCTGCCTCTCATATTCTTATGATAATGTATTGACTGATGACAGTCTTTTTCATGCACTTTCATTAATATTTCCAGTAGATTTGACTTCGACTGGACTTTGAGAATTTATTGTTCTACGGTTGACGATTTTTTATTATGATGTACTTAATTTTGGCCGTTCTTTCATTCGGGGAATGTTTGAAAAAAAAAACATTTGTTTTTTTTTTCCCCGAGAGGATGGGGTGGTTGTTGTGTACGGCTTTTGCGCTCAGGCGTATGTCAATCCTTTACTGAAATACAGCTGTCTGCATTAGCTATAAATATATAACGTGACGTATGTATCATCTGCCCATGCGCAGCCGAGCGGTCAGTTTCCTGTGCGAGTGATAAAATGTTAACAGCCCTGACGGGACATGCCATGGTTGTGTTCCCGTGGTGAATGTGTTATTCGATATATTTTCTCAGTGGCTTGTAATGAGATTTGGTCGCCACGATTGTATAAGATGTGTTTATGGGCCGTCAAGGGTTACAGCTTCCATGGGAAGCATTGTGACTGTATTTTGAGGTAAACATTTTCGATCATCAGCATATATTTACATTTGCCGCCATACTTCGTTCACGGCTTGCTTTAACCGGAACGCTAGTCTCGTACGGCCAGAATTGAGATTTATGAATTGTATGCCTCTTACATTGTTTACCACGATGGACTGACACTGGACCTTAATGAATGCAATCTACTTAATGTTATTTATGCTGAATTATTGTTGGAGCTACTGTGAATAAATTTGGATGTGGACCAGTCTTCACCAACTCATTGATTAATCATTAACACTGTTGTACGAGCTAAGAACGATACTGTGTGGCTGTGTTCAGGTGAAAAGTATGATGCTAACCCTTTGTCTACTCAACCTAGCATTCGCGTAAACATCAGCAACGATTGAAGACATACTCACCAAGCCAGAACCTAAATGCCCCCCGCATATAACATTCCTTGATAGCCATTACACAACAATTCCTTTGACTAATTTCACAGATTGCAAATTATTTAGTTAATATCTGGCTCAAACAGCACCAACCCAACTGTGAAGGCAGTATTATTCCAATGCTACTTTGTAGCCAATGAGTTTGCCACTGGTTCCTGTTTTATTATTTCTCTGTTCAGCTTTCCATCGTTTGCAAAAATGTTGTCTAGATTGGAAGGTAACAGAGAGGCCAACCAAAAACAACTTGGAGGAGAACTGTGGAAGGCGAGATGAGAAACATGAACCAAAGCTGGAGCGCCATATGAAGGAAAGCCATGGGATAAGTAAAGTGGGGAGTGTTTGTTACTGCTCTACAAGATGTCACCACATGTCATTGTCACTGACTGCTTTGTTAGTCAGTGGTTAACGGTCCAAGAAGAGTTATACAATGCTTCAATTCTGTCAACTGATGTACTTTCCCTTGTGTCAATGTTGATATTATTTTGAAATTTCTCACTTTCCATCATTTGTAAAAATGTTATCTAGATGCTTCAACTATGTAATCTGTCTAACTTTCCCGAATGTCAGGGTTGCTGTGACATATCTGCTGTGTTGACTTTCAAAACTTCTATTTTAACTGTGTTTATTTATAGATCAAATTTGCTGTATCTTTTAAGTCAATAAATGAGGAGACTGGTGTAAAACTGGTAAGGAAATAAATATATAAATTGTAAAAAAAAATTTTTTTTAATCATAAATGTATCTTTCAAGTACAGCATGTGAATGTTATCCAAACTGTCACCTTTCATCATTTGTAATATTAATTTCCCAATGCTGACAAATTATTAACACTGAAAAATGTGGTAAAAGGTTATGCATGTCTGATCTGCTGTACAGGTTTTTCCTCAAATGTGAAGGCTATTTTGTTAACCTGCTTCTCTCAAGGAGCCGACAGTTTTGTCCTACTGTTTGTCTTCCCCACATGAACTCATGTTTGTAAATATGAACCTCTGAACTTATGATTACTAATGAACATCTGTGGCCGTATGACCGACCACCTGAGCATTTATTCGTGCTAGTGTCTAGTGATAATAAATAATAAAACCATCATTCACTAGTATGATAAATAAACAAGTAAGATTATTTTCTACAAATAAAATGCAAGTTAACCTGATCCGGCTTTTGAATAATTCCTTACATGTTGGATAATGTAGGAACTTAGTATTTGCAAAAGGTACACCACTATCACTCTCCAAAAACTTAACAATGATAGAGGAACGAATGGACTGGCACTCCACAACATGAACCAAGAAACTTTCATCTCTGGCGGACTTCAAGCCAGTCAAATATCTAACTTGGAATGAGAAAATAATCAATTAGAAGAAATACAATAACCCCACGGCCACATACTAGATTAATTGATGCCGTGACAGTCCGGCGACATATAAGTTTAATTGGTGCCTTACCCAGTTCACTACACTGCACCACATCAGAGACATACTTTCCTTCCACAGTATGTACCCCACGAACTATCTTTTGAGATGAAAATTCATAAATATGAAAGGAATTGAGGAGGAATAGTGTTAAAAAGTGTTAAAAGGAGTGCAAAGAATGCATTCAATCTATTCATAGTTCATATCAGGGAGTATCAGATGCAGCATGAACCTAGACCCAAAATATACATACCTTCTTTTTTAGCGTCTTGCGAAATCTTCTTTTCCTTACATTCTTCAATGATGGTGTAACTGGAAAGCAGTGAGAAAACAGCACTTAAAACAGCCCCTTGATGTTTATCATAGATATATTTTTAGTCGAACGTTCAGCAGCCTTCATTAACCCTTAGTATCCTGGACAATGCTGAGTAACATTTCCAACACTTCAAAGGGAAAACTGATGTAACTTTCCTAAAATGTAAGAACCTACTGGATACAAGACACATTCTGACTTGGCACATACAAATATTTTTTATTACTACAGACGAATAAAGGTATAAGTAGTCTCATATTGGATACTGCCATAGGGAAGTGAAATGTTACAGACTTTGCTATACTAGGTCCAGTATTATGAGGTGGAGTGACCAATTCTCTTCCTTGTTGCCTTTACCTTCCCTAACTTAAGAGCAGAGTCAGGTACCCATATACATCTGAGTAGATTGGAGTATGAGCTACCAGGTTTCAAACCTGGTAACTTTGCCATGACAAGAAAGCGCTCTAACCGCTGACCCAATCAGATGTTGTACTGGTGAATAAATGTATAATAACTAGAGTTAAGTCCACAGGCAGGTTGCTAGATCAAATTTAATTGTATGTATGTACAGCAGTTACATTTATTAATTAAAGTGGGTTGTATACACAATAATGGTAAAGCTGCTGAAAACTAAATGAATGTGACTCAATTACATGAATTATTTTAATTTCCGGCTTCCTTTAAACCAGCAGTTCTCAAAGTGTGGTCTGCAGACCCCTGGGGGTTCCCAAGGCCCTTTCATTATAGACATTATTTGCCTTTTTAAAAAATGTATTTAACATTTTGTTCCATTTTTGCCAGGCGCTTCTTTCAACCTAGATACAGAATCTGTCGGTTATATTAGAGCGCATGTCCAAATATAAAAGGCTGTGTGGTCTGGAATTGTAGTTAAGTACTTTCTCATTCTCTCACAGTATAACATACATAAACAAAAGCTTCTAGTGGTCCTCAATAATTTTTAGGAGTGTAAAGGGGTCCTGAGACCAAACAGTTTGAGAGAAAAAAACGCTGCTTTTAACCTTAGTCCCTTCCATCCACCCTCAAACTAAAACTCCATCAACACCAGACTTACTTCCGTGATTCAAAGCATATTTCTTGTCTTTGTCCTTCTTTCGTGGGCTATCATTCTCATCTCGTAGCCAGTCTTCCTCTGTTTTACAGCACAACATCTGAAACAAATCAGGCACAGCTATTCATTTAATACCACATCATGATTAATATTAATTTGCTTTTATATAAATGTACGTCAGTTTGTGTCAGCTGCATCAGATGAACTCCTCTGACAATGCTCTGACAATCACTCGAATATTCTCTCACCACAAAGGTAAGCTTACAGGGCTCTATAATCTGTCACCATATAGGTGTGCTTTTAGAGCTCTATATTCTGTCACCATATAGGGTGAGCTAGAGCTCTATATTCTGTCACCATATAGGTGTGCTTTTAGAGCTCTATATTCTGTCATCATATAGGGTGTTTTTTTAGGGCTCTATATTCTGTCACCATACAGGTGTGCTTTTAGAGCTCTATATGCAGTCACCATATAGGTGTGCTTTTAGAGCTCTATATGTTGTCATCATCTGCCATCAATGGTACCTATACCTTGTAGCGGTATGGCAGCTTGTGTACCCTGACAATCCCCAGAGCAATGCCAGTGGGAGTTTTACTCCTGGTAGGTTCAACCATGCTGGACTGGTCTGCGTGGGTGGGGGTCAGACAAAAGCTGGTACCCTGGTCCTCCAGGTTGGGGGTTTTAGCACAGGGCCGACACCCCTGTCTGTGTAAAAAATCGCACATGTTACGGAAACAGCAATAAATGAAAATACTTTGATGCGGAATGGACATCCGGAGTCTCAGGCTCGTATGACTGACAGTGGTGAAAGCCGAAAGGAAGCCACTGGCATGAAAACGGATGCCCAGACCGCAAAACACGAAACCAGAATTGGTTTTTGGAATGTCAGAACTATGAATGAGGCAGGAAAGCTGAGACAGATCACAGCAGAGATGAGGAATTACAAACTACATATCCTGGGAATAAGCGAGAGCAGATGGACAGGGATGGGGAGAATAAAAACAGCCACAGGGGAAACAGTACTTTATTCTGGTAGAGAGGACGGTCAGCACAACGAAGGTGTAGCCATTATCCTTAAGAAAGGAATGGAAAGGTCTCTACTGGAATGGAAACCCATTAACAACAGACTAATAAGAGCAAGACTGAGAGGGAGATTCACCAACACCACAATTATACAATGCTATGCACCAACAAATGACAGCGATGAAGAGATCAAGGATGAGTTCTATCAACAGGTACAAAAGGAAATGGAAGCGGTACCCAGGTACGATCTTATTATAGTAATGGGAGACCTAAATGCGAAAGTTGGAACACATAATAATTATAACGAAAGAGTAATGGGGAAATGCGGCAGTGGAACAGTAAATGAGAATGGGGACAAATTAATAAGCTTCTGCAGTATTAACAACCTGGTCATTGGAGGAACACTTTTTCAACACAAAGAAGTGCACAAGTTAACATGGGAATCACCAAACGGACGAGACAAAAACCAGATAGATCACATAATGATCAATGGCAGATGGAGACATGCACTACAAGACGTGAAAGTAAGAAGAGGCGCAGATGTGAGAAGTGACCATCACCTAGTAGTAGCAAGACTGAAGGTGAAACTCAGAGCTGCTGGACCAGTTGCAGTCAAACAGAAAAGATATAACATCACGAAACTTAAGGACCCCCTCACCAGAAAAGCGTTCATGGTCGACGTAAAGAGACGATATCTGATTACCAAAAGCCAGGAAAGAACAGAGACCGACGATGTGGACCAGAAATTCAACATCATCTCAACAATATACAAAGAAAGCAGCACTGAGAAATGAACAAAGCACAGTTTATAAAATAACTAAAGCTATCAGTGGAAAACGAGGTGCAAACAACATAACGTTAGTAAGAGACAAGCAAGGAAATCTCATCACCACAGCACAGGGGCAGGAAACAAGATGGGCAGAGCACTTCAGAGAAACACTGAATAAGGAACCACCAGAGACTCAGCTGAATGTTCCTGAGGCTGAAAGTGACTTAGACGTAAATACAGACATTCCACGAAAAGAAGAAATTATCACAGCTATCAAAGGGCTAAAAAATGGAAAAGCGCCTGGTCACGACAATCTGAATGCTGAGCTATTCAAGACAGACCCTGAACTAGCAGCAGAACTATTAGAACCACTATTTGCACAAGTTTGGGAAACTGAGACAACACCAACAGAATGGAGTAAAGGAATAATTGTCAAATTGCCCAAGAAGGGCGACCTTGCAGACTGCAACAACTGGAGAGGAATTACCCTCCTCTCAGTTCCCAGCAAAATACTAGGCAGGATAATCATCCAGAGAATTTCAAAAGCAGTTGACCATAAACTGAGGAAAGAACAAGCGGGCTTCAGAAAGAGCAGAAGATGTGCAGATCATATATTTACCCTCAGGATTATTATAGAGCAGTGCTCAGAATGGCAGAGACAGCTGTACATTAACTTTGTTGATTTTGAAAAGGCTTTCGACAGCATACACAGGGACAGCCTATGGAAAATTCTGAGGGCTTATGGAATTCCCAGCCGCATTGTTTCCATTATAAAAAGCCTCTATTCTAACTTTACGTGCAGTGTTGGATCGAGCAATGTAACTTTCGAAGTGAAAACAGGAGTACGACAGGGATGCCCCTTATCAACAACATTATTTTTGACAGTCATAGATTGGGTGATGCGCCAGACAACAGAGGGCAGTCCAAGAGGAATTAGATGGACAACGTTTTCTACACTGGAAGATTTGGAATATGCAGATGACATTGCACTACTCGCGCATTCACACCAACACATTCAAGACAAAACCGATAGACTGAATAAGTATGGCCAGCAGGTTGGCCTGAACATCAATTTGAAGAAGACAGAGGTCATGACACTAAATGTGGGCAATCCTGAGCCAGTAACAGTAAGGAACCAGAAGTTAGAACAGACAGACACATTTACTTACCTAGGAAGCATAGTAACACCTGACGGCGGAACAAGCAAGGACATTAAAACAACAGAATGAATAAAGCGAGAACAGCCTTTGCTGTTCTCAACAACATTTGGAAGTCTTCCCAATACAGCACAAACACCAAATTAAGACTGTATGAGAGCTGTGTACTTTCTGTGCTTCTCTATGGTGCGGAATGTTGGAGAGTAACAGAGAAGGAAATGTCGAAACTGTCCTCCTTCCACACAATCTGCCTAAGGAAAATTCTCCGAATCTTTTGGCCAAACACCATCAGCAACCAAGACCTACTTATTCGGAGTAACCAGGAGGACATGCACACCATCATAGCTGGCAGATGCTGGAGTTGAGTTGGCCATGTCCTCAGAAGGGACCCTGATACCATCACAAGAACAGCTATGCTATGGACCCCCGAGGGAAAGCGAAAGAGAGGCCGACCAAAGACAACTTGGCGGAGAACTGTGGAAGCTGAGATGCAAAGAATGAACCACAGCTGGGGCACTGTACGAAGGATGGCCGCCGACCGAGCAAAGTGGAATCAATTTGTTGCTGCCCTACAAGACGCCACCAGGCGTGATGGCCGCTGACTGCTTTGACGGTTGGCGGTTATGGATCAAAGAAGAAGAAGAAGATGTTGTCATCATATAGGGTGTTTTTTTAGAGCTCTATATTCTGCCACCATATAGGTGTGCTTTTAGAGCTATATATTCTCTCTCACTACATAAGTTTGCTTACAGGGCTACATTGCCTCTTACCACATAGTACTCACAATCCATGTTTTGGAAGGTCCAAAGTGGATGGCTCCAGCATGAATGGAAAATCTCTATAGAAGCCTCAAATCCTCAGGAACATGTGGATATACTGTCCTGGCCATGCAGGGGTATGCGGCAATAAAATAGCAGACAGACTGGCTTCAAGAGCACCCATAGAAGGTGTACAGGATATGGATAAGGGAGAGATACTGAGGCCTATTAGAGACTGACACTGCAATCGATAAATCATCAAGGCTGAGATTGCTGGAATTTGGCATCCAACGAGTGTCGTTGACCAGAGACTGGCGGCTCCTGAGCCGACCCAGCTCTAATGGGTACCCTCCGAAGACAGCGAGTATCTGCCTGAATGGCGAGTGGACACCTGTCAGTGCACAGGGAAAAAAGGGATACTCACGTAAAAATCAGTCTCAGGTTAGATATACTAACCGGAGATTCTCACCTCGAATAATAGCGGGCGTATGTATAAAAAAAAAAAGTCTCTCAAACTGTTAAGTTACATATCCCTTTGGTCTCTGTGCCCATTGTTTTCTAAAGTTAATTTTCTATAATCCCCTTGTTTAGCTTTGAAAAGACTTTTAATTTGATAACACTTAGTATTGTAAATTTTTGCAGGGCAGATTGTAAAATGGCAATATTGCTTATTTCTTTACGGTGATGACATAAAAAAGTTTGTTGGTTCACTGTCTTCTCTGATGGCAATGGAAATGTCATTTTCTTTTAATTTATTCATTACTTTAGCCCATCAGTATGAAAATTAGCAGCTGTGGGATATACTTTTGAAACAATCAGCTCTCTAAGGATCTCCCTTGATAAAATCATGTATGTTATTATGTTTCCGGGCATTTGGAATCAATGCAGCCTACATTTAACTTTTCTCTCTGTCACGTAATCTGATTTTTGCAATTCTATCGAAAGAGCGATGGAAAATGCGAAAAATATATTTTACTGAATGTTAACTTCACTTCACAGAAACAATCACTTTCCTATCTTATGTAGTTTGTAAGTCAATTAACCAGGGACCGAAGACACAGAAACAGTGATAAATGCAGTCAGCGACCCATAGCTTGACTGCTTGCGTTAGGGTCAGCAAACCAGAGCTGACCAAAACCCTACTCCACCTCCAAGTGGTGGTCCTGGAAACAGGCTGCATCACTGCAGTCTGGCTGAGAGAGTAGGGATCGAAGAGGGAAGGCTAACCCATCCCAAAAAATGCCGTGCTGAAGTTGGATGTGTTGGCCGAAAGGCGCAAATATCGCAGCTTCGCTGTAAACGGACACAACGCAACCAACGTCCTTTTTAGGACGACCGAAGAAGGAGAAGAATTAACTTCAGTATGTTAACTCATGGGTATTCACTGAGAATGCAGGAAAAATAGTTCCTTTAATCCTGAGCATACAACACTTTAAATGCCGGCAGAAGACAGCTAGTCTGAAGTTTCTGTATCTTAAAATTTTTTTTATATTTTCCTCCTCCATCACCCAAAGATAACACTAAGGGATCTACTGGTGACTGACCAGTTGGCAACCCCTGCTTTAGCCCCAATTAATTTCTCTCAAGGCTGCAAAAGAATGTTAAAAATACCACGGACAGCTAAAAGACTAATGAGGATGTCCTGAAAGAAGCCAATATGCAACAGATCCTTATTCCTCATGTTAGAAAGAAGAAGTCCATTTTCTTAAATAATAATAGTCATAACTGACTTTGGGAATGTGCCCCTGAGGTGACAGCCCTCAGCTGCTTATTTTCCTGGTGTTCCTTTCGACATTTTCTCCTCTCTTCTGCTTGTTGTGTGAGCTTCTCTTCGCCCAATCTGAGGTGGCGCCGTAGAAGCATCGCCACTTGGTGTGATCGGCATCTTCATCCTCCCAAGTTTCTGGATTTATGTCCAGTGCTCTCGTGTCCCTCTTACAAATATCTTTGAATTTCAGCTGCAGTCGCCCAACTGTTCTTTTGCCATCTGCCAGTTGTCCATAGAAGATATCTTTCAGGATGCAACCATCTTCCTTGCGGCAGACATGGCCAAGCCAGCATAGTCTGCGCTGTCTAAGCAGTGTATACATGCTTTGAAGGCCAGCACGTGACACCTTGACATTTGTCACTTTATCTTTCCACGAAATGCCAAGGATGTGGCGTAGACACCATAGATGGAAGGTACTGAACCTTCTTTCTTGCTTTGCATAGGTTGTCCACGTCACACTGACATACAGAAGTGTGCTGGTGGCGCAGGCGTTATATACCGCAGCTTTGGTCTTCATTGGAGTTTCTCCAAACACGCGATGTGAGGCGGGCAAAAGTAGCTGTAGCTTTGCCAGTGCGGCTGTCAATCTCTGCGTCCAAAGAGAGTTTGTCATTGATGGTAGACCCCAGGTATGTAAAGTGGTGCACCACTGCCAACTCATAATTATCGACAGTGATAACTGGTGCAGCACCCACATCCTGACTCAGCACATTTGTTTTCTTAGACTTATTATGAGGCCAAAGTCCTTGCATGCTTGGGTGAAACGATTCATCAAGCTCTGAAGCTCCTGTTGGCTTTGAGTGACGAATGCAGCATCATCAGCAAATAACAAGTCTCTTATAGTGACCCATCTGATTTTTGTTTTTGCCTTCAGCCTTGTGAGATCGAACAGATGGCCATCTGACCTAGTGTGAAGGCATATTCCTTCAGCTGCATCTCTGAATGCATGTTTCAAGAGTAAGGCAAAGAAGATCACGAAGAGGGCTGGAGCCAGAACGCAGCCTTGTTTAACGCCACTGCATATGTCAAAGGGCTGTGATGTGCTTCCAGCTTATTGGACTGTTCCCTTCATGGAATGACTTTATCATTTCCACCAATTTAGCAGGGCAGCCTATTTTCAAGAGGATTTTGAAGAGTCCATCCCTACTAACCAGGTCAAACGCCTTTGTGAGGACTATAAAGGCGATATTTTTCTGCTCTCTTGATTTTTCCTGAAGCTGGCGGAGAAAAAAGATCATGTCTGTTGTCGATCTACCTGCTCACTGCTGATTTAAAAAAAAAATATTTATGAGAAGAAAAAAGCTGGAATATATTGTAACAACAGGAACGACTTAAGTAAAAAGAGATAAAGGATGACAAAGAGAAGATACCATACTAGACAGTCTGACATCATGGTATGGAAAGAAGACGACAGAAATGATAAATAGTACTGGAGACAGGAAGTTGCAAGAGACTTAATCGCCTATGCCACCAGGCATGGTACCTGAAGAAGAAATCTAATATGGAAACTAATGCATCCCATAAAGGGGTAGTTCATCAAGAAAAAAATTTCAATCAACAACAAAAAAGAAAAGGTATATACAACTAATAATCCCTGACCTGGCTGATGTCTGCTGTTTTGTAGAAAGTTTTCTTATCCACTGTTTTCAGTGACTCTATAACACTGGGAAGATCCAGAAGCTGTTGAGAATAATATCAAATAATTACTCTCTAATGAAACATTGTCTTTTTTTTTTCAATTAATGAAAATAGCAACAATTATTCTGTAACAAATTAATAAAACAAAAAAAAAAGCTAAGAAAAAATGAGATATCATCGTGAATCATCACTTCCTGTTTTTCCTGTTTTGCTCCCTATGGTGCATGGATCCCCAAACGCAGGTGACCCCAATGCACGAAGCCTGCCGTCTGCAGCAATTGTTTTTTTTTTTTGTTTTTTTTACAAGATGAGGTTGCCAGCGTCATACCAAACCTCATATTAGTAGCCTTCTGCAACATGCCCGAGGGAGCCGCAGTTCAAATCTTTTTTTATCTCATCAGAGCCCCCCCCCCCCCAAGATTGTACATAAGGAAAAATGATATATAGCCCTGGTGTTATGAAGGCTAGGGGTTTTGTGATATGGTGTTGGTGGGGTGTCAATAAACGATGACACAATACTTCAAAATGAAACGGCCAAATGCAATACTCGTGAACTTCCACATCGCACGCAACATTTTTAATAACGTCCACTTAAACTTCTCTTCCTATAAAATACTTGATCATCATGATATTATATAATCCACTTAATTATAATTCAGTCATTCATCGAACATCTCAGTGCTTCTCTGCACATAAATATGTTATACACTTCTTCTTCTTGCGATCGCATCTTTGATGATTACACCGTCAGACGAGTTCTCATGATGAATTCGACTGTTGTTTGAAGTTCCTCTTTAACTCCATATAGCTTTGAGTTTAGTGTTGAGTCATTCGGCCAGTATATCTTTCTTAACTGGTCATACAGAGGACAGTCCTGTAGAACATGCTCAGCAGTTTGTTCGTTTAATCCACATGTGCACAGTGGTGAAGCAGACAATCGTAGCTTGTGCATGTGTTTATTCAGTTTGTTATGCCCTGTCCTGAGTCGAAAAATAGTTATCTGTCCCTGCCGGTCGAGAGTGTGATAGTCGTCTTTGGGTTGGTTCTGTTCTCTTCTGATAGTCTGGATAGCTCTCTTTTTCTCAAAGTATGTGACTTCATTATCTTCTTGTTCACATTCTCCTCCCTTTTTTTGCAAGTTTATCTGCCTTTTCATTTCCGGGTACACCACAATGAGATGGTACCCACTGAAGTATGGTTCTCTTTTTGGCAGCTACCTTGTTTAGTTCATTTCTCAGATGCGGGAGTTTACCACCCTTGAGAGCTTGCAGGACAGACAGTGCATCTGTGAGGATGACTACCTGGTGGCAGTCAGAGTTGGTGTTATAAATCATATTTGCAGCTTGCTCTAGAGCTTGAACCTCAGCTGTATAGTTGGAACAGAATTTACCAGTGGGAATGTGCCTAGTCTCATAGTGGTTGTCAGGATATGAGATAAAGATACCGGCACCTCCATTCCTAACAGCATTAGTTGCTGATCCATCTGTATAGGCATGTATCCATGATTGATCGGGATAGCTTTCTTGGATCATACTCAATGTAGCAGTTCGTTTTTGCAGATCATTATACTCACATCCACTTGTGAGACCACTGACTGATGTATTAATTTGGAGGGCACTGCTGGCCTGCTCCCATGGTACAGGGTATAGGGTGGGCTTCAGTGGTGTTGTCTTCATGGATAGGTCTTCTTGATGCTGTCTTATAAGTCTTTTCCCCCGATGCACAAAGCTGCTACGCTTTAGACGTCCCAATGCCAGATCATCTAGTCTTGCCTTCATTGGGTGCATTGGCATACTGTTATACTTTTCCATCTGGATCATGGTTTTTGTGTCTCTTCTATGGGACAATGTCTGTAATCCAGCAACCTTCTGCATCTCTGTTATTGGTGTAGTTTTCATGGCTCCTGTAATGAGCCTGAGAGCTTGATTTTGCACCTTGTCCAAAGACTGCAGATGTGAGTTAGCAGCTGATGACCATGCTGCTGAGCTAAACTCTAAGTGTGGTCTTATTACTCCATTATAAATCTTCTTTAGATTTCGTTCATTTGCTCCCCAGTTGGTACCTGCTAATTTTCTGAGTATGCCTAGTCGCCTTCGGGCCTTTCCTTCTGCATTTTCAATATGCTTATTCCATGTAAGCCTTTGGTCAAATGTCACCCCAAGATAGGTGGGGTAGCTTTCTTCCTTGATCACGGTTGTCCCTAGGTGTATGTTAGCTGATTTGTCCTTGGGGGCGAGGGAGAACAGTGTTGTGGAGGTTTTGTCTGAGTTTATTGTGATAAGCCATTTCTCTGCCCATGACACTAGCATGTCTGCTGCCCGCTGCATTCTATAATTTGCTGTGGTGACATTTTCATCAGCGCACCAGAGTACTAGGTCATCTGCATATAAGGCAGCTTTCACTCCTGCAGGGAGATCTTTCACCAGGTCATTGATGTAAACAAGGAAGAGTGTTGGGGAAATTACTCCTCCTTGAGGTACCCCCTGATGGAGCAACACTTTTCTGCTCTGCAGACCGTCAAGAGTGACTCTAGTTCTCCTGTTATGCAAGTATGACTGGATCCATTTCATCATGTTGCCTTGGATTCCACTTCTCCTAAGTTTTGCAATGAGGCCATCTTTCCACACCTTGTCAAAGGCCTGCTTGAAGTCGACCCAGATCGTTAGGACCTTTTTCTTCTCCTGGAAGGCATCTTCTATTGCTTGAGACAAGTAAGTAACTTGGTCTTCTATACTGTAGCATTCTCTAAATCCAGCTTGTTCCGGCACCAGGATCTGCTCAGACTCTAAATACCATTTCAATCTGTGGTTGACTATTCGCTCCATAGTCTTCCCAACACAGCTTGTGAGACTGATTGGCCGGTAACTTGCAGCCTCGGTCTTACATTTCCCTTTCTTTAGTATGGGTATTGTGATGGCTTCTCTCCATACTTGGTGTACCGTTCCTTTCAACCAGCTTTGGTTGAATATCTCAAGCAGTTTTGTCTTTTGCTGCTGAGCTCAGATTTACTAGCATTTCGTTGCTGATTTTGTCTGGGCCGGGTGACTTTTGAAACTTAAGCTTGGAAATAGCCTTCTGTAGTTCTCCTAGTGTGATGGGTTCCCTCATTGGGGCAGGAGTATCTGTCTGTCCCATGGTTGCCAGTATTTCTTTTCTTATCTCTCTCTGATGATCTATGTTAATGGGTAAGTTGCTTTCTGAACTGTATCTTCTAGCAAACAAGTCTGCAGCTTGTTTTCCTCTGAAAGTTTGCCACCTTCATCCAATGTGATAGTCTGCCTAGGTGAGGAACGCTCTTCATTTAGAGACTTGACTAATCTCCAAAGTTTCCTGCCGTCTTTCTCAAGGTTCAGCGATGCCGTTTTAGTTCTCCAGCTTTTCCGTTTTTCTTCTAGCTTTGTTCTCTGAAACTCTGCTACAGCCTTTTTCCATTTGTTGTGAGTTTCAAGTGAAGGCTGAGACTCTGCGTCCTTTCTAGCCCTGTCCATGGCTTCCTGGCGTTCTTGGAGTGTGCTGGACCAGTATGGTATGTAGTTACGCCGGCATCCTTTGGGAATGGTTTCTTTTGCAGCTTGTAGTATGCATCTGTTGAAGTCTTTTACCACTTCATTAATGTCTCTGTTCTGTACCTTGAGGGTAGACAGCAGCGTGTTCACCTGATGCCTGAATAAACCCCAGTTGGCTTTTTTGTAGTTCCATCTTGTAATGGCTGGGCCTGTACTGAGAGTTGCACTCTGGACAGTAAGAAAGATTGGGCGATGGTCGCTTCCCCCTAGTTGGTCTCCTACTTCTCTACTAATAGATCCAGCTATATCTGGTGTGGAGAAGGCAAGATCTGGTGTTGAAGTTGTGTGCCATCCTCTGGAGTAGAAGGTAGGAGTATCTGTGGCATTATTGACTAGGATTAGGGGAGTGATCATCTTGCCAAGTTTCAACCTCTTCACCTCTGTGATCCAGATGGTTATAGCCCCAGCTCTGGGAGTGGCTATTAAAGTCTCCAACTGCTATAAAGTTGGTGGCTGGTACCTGTATAGAGCTGAGACTCAGGGGTTTGTTGTTCGGACAGTAATAGTTCAGGAGTTCTATTTCCATCTTGTCTACCTTTATCTGCAACAGCTGATATTCTGCTCCATCCATGAAGGTTTTCCTTTCGTGTGCAGGAATGTTATTCCTTACAAGAGTAAGTACTCCTCCTTTTCGTCTATCTTTTCTGTCGGATCTGAAGCATTGATATCCCCTTATTTTAAAGGTTTGATCTGCTTTCAAGTGAGTCTCTTGGATACAGCAAACACTGACTTGCTTCTCATACAAGATGTTTTCCAGCTCTGTCTTTTTGCTGTATCCAGCCTGCTTGCTGTTCACTCCCTCTGCATTCCAGTGCATCATGACAAGTGGCACTCTGGGTTTCTCTTTTTCTGTTTTGTTTTGGTCAGTAGTTCTCCTCCGCCGTCTGCTGACTCCACAAGACGGTCTAGAGGGTCCTCCAGTAGCTGAGGGTGGGCTCTGTCGAGGCTCAGAGCCCGGCACTGCACCTGCCTGGTGGAGCTCCACAGGGCGAGCACCAGTACGAGATTTATTTGACGGTGTACTCTCCATAGAAAAAAAAAAAGCGAGTTGCGTGATACTGTGGTTTCCGGTGCGCCTTCTGGCCCAGTATCTATGACTTTAGCACCTGTTCAACGGGAGAGTGGGCTCATCCCTAATCTGTTTATGTTCCCAGTAGTAGACTATTCGCAAGCAGCCTGGGGGTGTCACTGCTCTGCGCGGACCTTGTTTACCGAGGCGGCGTCCGAGCTCGTATGGTGAAAATATGGTTGCATTATCTTCAAAATAGCCCTGTCTTTCCTGCCATCCTGCAACTTTGAGTTAGGGAGTTCTGAGCTCCAGTCTCTTTCCCAGGCATTTTATCCTGGCCTGGCACGCATACAGAGGACCCCACTTCTGGTTCTAAGTTAGCAGTTGGGGACAGGTGGGGTAGCACACTGTGCATTCCCCGTCATCCAGGGGGCTCTCCAACTATGCAGAGCTTGCACAATGCTGTGCTCTGGTTCTGGGCTCACCCAAGGAATCCTCACGTCCTGCACAGAGCCACTTCCAGATACCCACCACCTGCCAACCCCCCATTGTAGAAATCTCCTGCATGCGGCCATCCAGTCAAGAGCCAGTATTAAGTCTGGTGCCCAAGTGATTCCCCCCAAGCTCAGTGTGCAATTCTGGGTTCTCATCATGCTGCAACACAGGGGGGATTGTGATGCTCAGCCATCTCTCTCAACTCTGCACCGATAAATGACATCGGGGACTTAACTGTGTCTCAGTACTGGGAGGCCCCGTTTCCGGGTACACCACACACAGCCAGTTGAGGCAACGGTCGCCGTGGGCGTGTCTTCAGTGGGGAAGTTGTGGAGTCTTCCTGTCCATGTTCTTGCACATCCTAACACTGCCCGCAAGACATCGGAGGTTTGGAGAGTGGCCTTCTCTGCTTTTTTGAGCCGGGGTGGGCTCCCCGGGCAAGTCTCGATGGGGATCGGGACGTGTCCACGCGCCAGTGGGCCCAGCATCGGCCGCATCTGTTGGAGGACTTGCTCTGCCAGGTTTGAGTTAGTAAATTCCAACTTTGTCATCTTGGCATTGTGATGCTGGGGTGCCTGTGGATTTCCTAACGCCCCGGGTAGAAGCCAGAAGTGTACTGTGCCAGCTCTGGGGGAGATAAAGGGGGTGTTTCTGCGTCTCCTTGTGATACGTAGCCAAGGTAGGGCTCACAGTGCTCTTTCCCCGCCACCAAATTGCCTGCTGGTTACGCCGAGTTCTCCGAGGCTCTAGGCATGTGACCAAGAGTTGAAGGCAATAGGATCGTCACGTCCTGAGTCTCTGTGCCTGTACGATGGGTTCCGATCTTCAGGGAGCAGTCCACACTCGTTCCCACTCCCAAGACTTGTTCAGTATCCATCTGGCTCCTTCCCACCCACAGAGGGCGTGTACGGTGTAGTGCACCGGTTTTATTATCGAGGTTTGCTCCTCTAGATCCGTTGTGTTTAGCCTGAGGATTCGCACCCTCAGTTACCAGGACTACCTCGAGGAGGGTGTGGCTCTTCACCACGCACAACGATCTTGGGGTATGAGAGGTTTTGCTAGGCCAAGAGACTAACACCGCAATGGTCGCTCCTTTCATGAACAGAATTCACTAGGCCTAGGGTGAAGCAAGGGGGGAAACCCACTACCCACAACACCAGCACATCATACCCCCTGTCTGTAGACTTTGCCCCATGTTATACACATATTCCATTCAATATCAATCAATAATTGTTACTGTGACACGTCCGTATTATTTCTGTATTCCCTTTTATCCATATACCTTGCACATGATCCAAAACTTTCCTGAAATATTATATCATTGGGAAACGTCTCATTCATAAGATTCAACACTGCCTATAACACAACTGGTCCATATGGACATATTCCAAACAATTCTCAAACACAGCTAGTCCTGATGGACATATTCCATATAATGCTCTCATTGCTACTGCAAACAATTTCACGTGACCCTCATAAACACATCCGCATCCATGCCCTTTTGTGCATCACATAGCTTTCAAATACAAGACCCTATGTGGTGCGTAAAAAGACTCATAACACCTGGTTTAATATACTTCAATATACAAGCCCCTACATACTTTTACATCATGCAATGATGACCTAAACTTCTTACTTATGCATATGTGATCAATCTGATTCTCAGTTCTGTGGTCAGGTGATATCCACGTTGCTTTATGTATTCTATTATGTGGAAATATGCTTCCTCTTATAGCTAGTTAATTTGAAGCACAGAAGTTAGCTAATAGTTCCCCATTGTCGTTCATCATATATAATCCATTCTTTCCCATGATTTCTTCAAAGCCGTGTTGTCTGTTCCTATTTTTGCGTTCAGGTCCCCCATCAAAACTGTGATGTCCTTTCTTTTCTTTTTGTCCAAGACATTTTGTAGTATGGTGTAAAAGTCTTCTTTCTTAGATTTTTCTTTATCATTTGTTGGTGCATAACACTGAATGATGTTTATATTTACTTTCATTTTGGCTGATTTAAACCTTGCTGTTATAATTCAGGGTCCCATTGCTTCCCATTCTATAAGTGTCTTCTGTGCTTCCGTAGACAGCATTAGAGCCACGCCTTCACTGTGGTGGGCTCTTTTCTCCTCATGTCCTGAGGACAACACCATTTCTCCTGTGATAAATCTCCTCCTCTCTATGCCTTTCCACCATGTCTCACAGAGACCCAGGATATCAATCCTGTAATTTGTCATTTCTGCTGCTACCTGTGCAGTTTTCCCTTGTTCACACAGAGTGCGAACATTCCAGGTGCCAAACCTGGAGATTTTCCTACACGAGAAACACTCAACAAATGAGTAAACTCAATGTTGTCATGGACAATATCCTAAGAACTGTTAAATGTTAATGAGTAGGTATAATACCTACATAAAAAAACCACAATAACAACAAACAATAAGTCTAACAATATCTGGTTATTGTGAAGTCTACAATGCAGACTAAAGAATAAAACTGTACTACCTACAACAAGTTGAAAAAAAAAAAAAACTGTATCTTCATCATTGTCATCTCATCATTTTCACTCCTTATGGAGCATGGACCCACTACTGTAGATGAAATGAGCAAGCCTACACCAAAACCTCATGTGCCTGTGGTTTCTGTAGCAATTTGTTTTACATGATGAGGTTACCAGCCCCATGCACAAAACTCATGTTAGTCACCTTTTATGACTCACCTCAAGGAGCAGCAGTCATTATTTTCTCAGAGACCCCCAGTAACTACATGCACCAAAACTTTATATTAATCCCCCATCAGCTCCCCAAGGAGCATAGGCTTTCAATAAACTTATGCCAAGTCTTCCTGTCCTGTGCCGTCTGCTCAAGGTCTTTCCACATCTCTTTCATCCCCTTCAAGCCTGTCTCCAGTTCTCTTCTGCATGTGTTCGTTGGTCTCTCTCTCTCTACCTCTCTCACCCTGGGGATTCCAGAACAAGGACTGCCTTTTAATGCTATCAACAGGTTTCTGTAATATGTGCCCTATCCAACTCCAGTGCTGTCTTCTCATCTCTTGTTCCACTGGAACTTGCCTGGTTCTTGTCATCAGTTCCACATTCCATTAGTAATTTTAAAACTGTATATAATAATAATAATAATAAATTCTTTAAGCACCAAACACGGCGCATAAGGCAGAAACCAGTGCTCTCCAGGTTGTTCGTTGTGACGCCACTCCTCTTAGCTCTTGCACATTATTTAGGCCCAACGTTCTTCCTTCTCTTATTATTGTTCTTCTGAGTGTTTCTTTTGGTCTTCCTTTTTTCCTCTTACCCTCAGGAACCCAAGTGAGCGCCTGTAGTGGTATTCTGTTGTTTTGCATTCGTAGGACATGACCGATATATGACCATCGTCTTTTCCTTATATAGTCGGAGACATATTTCTGCCTAGAGTCTTCTCTTATTTGTCGATTAGTCTTGAATTCTTTCCAACTGATGTTCATGAGTTTTCTAAGACATTTGTTCTCGAATGTATTCAGCTTGTTCTCCAATGATTTTGTTATTTTCCAACTCTCACAGCCGTATGTTAACACTGAGATAACATTTGAATTAAACAGACGAAGCTTGGTATGTATATTCAATGATCGTAATTTCCAAATGTTAGATAATCTATTGAAGGCGCTAGCTGCCAAAGCAATTCTAGTATGGATTTCTCTTGTTGTGTCACCATCCTGAGTCATTTTTACTGCCTAAATAATTGAAACTTTCAACTTTCTGTAGTTTTTCCCCGTTCAAGATGATATCAAAGGGTCTCGTTAGAAAAGTTCATAGCTTTAGTTTTAGAGGCATTTATTTGGAGACCTATTTTAACCGAGAGATGACACAAATTATTTATTGCTTCTTGGGATTGTCTTGGTGTTGAACTTAAGAATGCTACATCATCTGCGAAATCCAGGTCCCCCAGGAATTTTCCATTTGTCCATTTTATACCCAATTGTTCATTGTGGGTATAGTTTCTCATAACCCAATCAATAGCTATTCCAAAAAGTAGTGGTGACATAATACAGCCTTGTTTAACCCCTGTTTCTACTGTAAACCATTCTGTATTCCCTTTATTTGTTCTAACACAACATCTTGCATTGTCATATAGCGCTTTGATTATATTCACATATTTTGTTGGAAAACCATAGATTGTAAGTATCTTCCACAATGATGGGCGGTGTAGACTATCAAAGGCTTTTTGAAAATCGACGAAGGTGATAATAAGTGGCGATTGCCTTTCTACTGATTCTTCTATAATTGTTCTTAGTGTGAATATTTGATCAATACATGATCGTTTCGTAATTTTAAAACTGTATATGCATATAGTTTAATGTATAATGCAGTACATGGATCTGGGCAGCAAGGGATACATTCTAAAAAGTTACATACATTCAGATCATGCACACCCAGAATTAAATTGCGCACACTAACAGCTATGCTTTAAAATTCTTTAAATTCCCCATAAATGAGTGCTTGTGCAGAATATAAGGACTGAAATGATATGACAAGGGTCAGACTGAAATTATATGACAAGAGCTGGACTGAAATGTTTGATAAGAGTCAGACTGACATGATATGACAAAAGTCGGACTGACATGATATGACAAGAGTCGGATTGAAATGATATAACAAGAGTCGGATAGAAATGATATGACAAAAGTGGGACTGACATGATATGACAAGAGTCGGATTGAAATGATATAACAAGAGTCGGATAGAAATGATATGACAAAAGTCGGATAGAAATGATATGACAAGAGTCGGACTAAAATGACTACCTAATGAACTACAGAAATGATAAAACACTCACTTTTGCATAGTAAATATCACCACCATATCTGACGTATCCATGTCTCATGTCAGGGTCCAACTCAATGCTGAGTTTATCCTTCAGCTGAACATTGGACGTCTCTTTCAGATCTTCATGAAGTTGTGTGGCTGCTTCCTGTAGTTAAAATAACATTTTAAAATGCACTTCAAGGCCATGTTTTTAGCTGTTAACTCTTAAATGACATGGCGTTTTTCTCATGTTTGACATAAGGAATTTTCTGTTGCTTCAAGTTTTTATTTAGTATTAAAGTTTAAGGGTCAGTGTTTTCGAAGCTGTATTTTAAAAAAATAGGGTAATGTTATACAAAGTTGTAAAGTAAACTGAAAAAGGATTATTAAAATATAAAATTAGGACAAAAAATGAACCTAAAATTTTTCTCAAGTGTATCGGCATCAAAAACTGGCCTCCCATCTTGAGTGGAAGTCAAAATCTGACCTCCCACCCTTTAAGAGTTAACATTCAAGGATTTCAATTACTCGATGAAGAAAATAGCTCAAGTAACAAACCATTTCTTAAAAAAAAAAAAAAAAAAAATAGCTCTGATCAAATCCACATTTTTGCCTAGTAACAGAAGTGTGAATAATTATGCACAGGAAAAATTATGTATTATTTGACATATTGAAAAAAAATAACGTGCTCTGTTTCAAATACCATTTTCATAAAGAGTAAACAGGAGCCGCGCTAGCGTAGTGGTTACCACACCGCTCTGGCGACCGGGTGATCCAGGATCAAACCCGGGCGACGGCATTTGAGGATTTTTCGTGGACCGGGATTTGGACTGGATTAACTCGAGACCTGGCGAGGACATTTGAAGGAGTGTCATCGACCAGGGATTGGCTGCTACTGAGCCGACCCAGCTCTAATGGGTACCTCCGAAATCGGCGAGTATCTGCCTGAATGGCGAGGGACACCTGTCTCTGTACAAGAAAAAAGGGATACTCACGTAAAATCAATGTCAGGTTAGACATTAATAATAACCTGAGATTTCGCCTCGAGTATTAGCGGGCGTACGAAAAAAAAAAATAAATAAATAAAAAGTAAACCATTATAAGACAAGTACAGTGATGATGTTTTCAATTCATCAGTTATTTTTTTAATGAAAGTGATACAAGCAATTAACTAATCTGGTTCCTCTGAATAGTTGCTGATAAATAAATTTGGTCACTTCGAAGAGTCGCCGATTTACTAATCTGGTCCCTCATAATAGATGCTGATTAACTAATTTGAGTCATTTTGAAGAGTTGCTGGTTAACTAATTTAGTCACTTCAAATTCACTGATTAACTAATTTGGTCCTTCAGAATACTTGCTGATTAACTAATTTAGTCACTTTGAAAAGTCGCTGATTAACTAATCTGGTCACTTAGAAGAGGTGCTGGAAGTAGGCTACTGTAGTACAGGTAGTTATTGAAAAACTCACTTCTGTCAATAACTATTTATTGCTTTGTTGAGCTTTTTGTGGCAGCTTCAGATAGCAACTTTTCTAACTTCAATCTAAATCATGGTACACCTACAGTGTATAGCTACTGTCGGTTGAAGGAAGGAACAGTAGACAGAAAACGTTTCACTTCAAGCTGGAATTTTTCTTTTAGGTTTTTGTTTTTAATATGGCCTCAATGTTTGTTATTATTATTTTTAATAAACCTCTAAACAGGGTTGGTGTTAGGTTTCGGCCAGCTGTTTGATAAAGCTCGAAACAGGGTTGGAGTTAAGGCTAGCTGTACAGCAAATATGGATAGCCACTCGAGCATCATTGTGGCCTCCTATCAACAACTATCTGCTTCTACCACAAAATCTACAACTTTATGTGGGGAGTAGGCTAATTGACAGTTTGAAAGAGTTGAAATAAAATACTCCGGGGCGTGTTCTTTGATGCAATCCAATGGCCCTCGAGTCGTTTGGATTAAGAAAAGGGTTAGGTTGAGATTCCTAATCCCTCAATACTGCGCCTCTTAATTTTTTTTAAGGCCGTATCGAAAATACGGCCCATTATTTTCATTTCAACTGTACGACATTGCCGTGTCGAGTGACTACCAGCAAGTTAGCGATTAAGAGAGCTAACGTTTCCTTCTCACCAATGGCAGTCGCAGAATGAACTGCTGCTCCAAATCAAACGTCTCTGGGGTCGCTACGCCGACTGGCTCTTTTTTCTTTACACCTTTACTTGACATTTTCGCTAAAATCTCTCTTGTTTCTCAAATCTATAAAGTATCTTTTTTCAGCGATAAACAACAGGAAGTGTTAGTTCAAGGGAAACTACTCTTTAATAGTATAGTACTATTGTTACGTAGACTAAAAAAAAAATCTTGGTTTCATTATTCACCCGCTCGTTTCATAATACCCTCTCTTCATGAATTCAAAAGCAAATGTAGCCTTGGGTTAATATTACTTTTTTTTAGCTCCTTAAAACATGGGGCCACCGCTGCATACACTTGACCACCATACATGGAGAACTTCGTATGATAGGAAACTCTTTACAGAGCGATAAAACAGGAAGCAATCTGATCATCAGAAGTAGTCCCCCCGTCCGACAAGTGTTTCGGCCCGATTTACTCCTTTACACTCTAAGGGGGGCAGGCCCACTTGGGTCATGACACCCAAGCGTCTCAGCCTCCTGTTGTCTTGTATCGAAAATGAACCCATTTCATTTATGGTAGCAACTTTAAAATTCACAACTCCGCCAGCCGTGGAGGCAATTGTGAAAGTAACAAAGAGAAGACAAATTATTCCGTTCGTTCCGTCACACATCACACCTAAGGACACACACCTGCGCGAAGCCGACAGGTCTAGCCACTGTGCGCTAGCCATGGAAATTCTGTGCCTGACACCCCTTATAATATACGCCGCCTGTTGCCCCTCAGTCACAGCCCTTTCACTAGTACACCAAAAAACTCAGCGTATTGTGGACTTCGAAAAATTTTGGTGTTTTCTGTACCGCAGCGTTTATTGTCACGATTTCCATTGCCCATTGCGGTTGTTCCACAGCCAGCATGATGCCTTTTCGGCAGTTTCACTAAGCCTCTTCATTGCCCTTGTTCTCGACTGTCCCCTCAGACCCAACAGTTTCAATAAATCATACACTGATGCAGCCACAAGCCCTCTTGCGCCCATTTCAACAGCCATGACTCTTGCAGTGAACCCATCGTGTCTCAGATCCGTGGCCAGATCACTATACTTGGCCGCTTTGAACGAATGTTGCTCGTCTAATCTGGATTCAAATGGCACGGTCAGTTCAATCAGTATTACCTGAAGCGTTGCTGAAGAATGAAGCACTATATCTGGCCGTCTCCGCGATTTTCTGATACTCTCTGGATATGCCCCTCGTCCAGGTAGGTCTACCGCCATCTCCCAGTCGTTTGCACAGTCAAGAAGAGATGGTAAACTGCTACCAGGTTTACTCGGTTTGGGGTGTGCTGACTTTCCTGCCCTCAGAAAGTATGTACGTATTTGCGGTGCTCAGCCTGGGTTTGCTATTCGCCTTCATCCTTGCCAGATCTATTGTCGCAGCAAGCTCATTTAGCACTTTGTTATGGCGCCAAGTGTATCGCCCTTGCCCTAATGACACCTTACACGCTGAGAGCACGTGTTCAAGTGTCTGCCTCCCCTGGCACAGGGGGCACTGCTCATCATCCGTCTTTCCCCATTTCACAAGGTTGGTGGCCGACGGCAGCAGGTCATACATTGATCTAACAACGAAGCTGATCCTAAGAGGTGCCATATGCCATATATCATTCCATGTCAAGGACCTCTGCAGGGCTCCTTCCCATGTAGTCCATTGGCCTTGTTGGACCTGCTGCACTGCTTTTTGCAACCTCTTATCATTCTCAGCTCCTCGTATCTCCTGAACTACCATGTCTCTGCGCTCCCTGCTTGATGCCTTGGACCACCAGCGGATGTCTCCATGACCAAATCCCCGTCTATTCGTTTGTGTGTATCCGATTACCTCCCTCAGTTTGAGTGACTCTTGGGCAGCATCAACAGCTTCTTCCACTCTCCACTTCCTTCCCGTTTTCAGTGTGGGCTGAATGGGCTTAACCACGTCGTCAGCTGACTCGCGTAGCATCATTGCAAGCCTTGCCTTTCCAATTTTGTAATCTTCAACAACTGACTTGAAGGGAAGCAGAAGTTTTGACTTTTTGCAGTACAGTGCTACATCTGACAGACCTGGTGGTACCCCTAGCCATTTTCTCATGAACTTGTTGACCTTCTGCTCTATAGCTTCCACTGTACTTGTGCTTATTTCATATACAAGCAGTGACCACAGCAACTTCGGTATCAACATGAACTGGAGGCACCACAGTTTGAACTTTCCCAGGAGTCTGATTTGGACTATGATCTGTAGTCCTCTGTCTGCCATTTCTATTGTCTGTTGCACTGCCTTCGAGTCTTTTAATGAGGCATCGTACACCCTGCCAAGATTTTGAACAGGTTCCTCAATGACAGTAGGGATTCTTTGGTTGGAAACCATGAATATGATCTCTGTTATCTTCCCTTTCCTGACTGATAGGCTTCTCGACTTCTTGGGTTTGAACATCATTCTGCACCAACTGACTAGTTCATCCAGGCGTGCTAACATCCTCTGGGCCTGATGTTCATCTGATGTCAGAATTGTTGTGTCATCCATGAATGCTTTGAGCGGTGGCATGTGACACATTCCACCGAGCTTTGGACCTATAGCCATTCCTTCAGCCGCATTGAGGATTACCTGCATAGCCATCACGAATAGTATCGGAGAGATGGTACATCCTATCGCAATACCAACTTCAAGGCCACTCCACTTCGCTGTGTACTCTCTTGTTGAAAATCTGACAGAAAACCCTGCGAAATACAGCTTCAGCATTGCTGCAATCTCTTGTGGAACATGATACATTTCTAGGGCCTGCCACAACATCTGGTGTGGAACGGATCCATAAGCATTCACTAGATCCAATCAGATTACATGGAGGTATGTTCTGTCAGACTTTGCCTTTTGGATTGCTTCCCAGATCATTGTGGGATGCTCTAGACATCCTGGTGTACCTGGGATACCTCCTTTCTGAATGGTAGTGTCAATGTACCCATTTGCCAGGAGGTATGTAGTGAGTCTTTTCGCCATCACTGAGAAGAATATCTTCCCTTCCACATTGAGTAGTGAGATTGGCCTGAACTGACTGATGTCTGTGGAATTTTGTTCCTTCGGGATGTAGACTCTGTTCGCCTTTCTCCATTCATTGCTTACAAGCTGGGTTTTCCACGCATTCTTCAGTAAACGGAGCAGTCGTTTGAGCACCTCAGGGCATCTCTTATACACCACATATGGAACACCATTAGGACCTGGAGCTGACTTGCACGAGCTTTCTGGACAATGCTTTCTACCTCTTGCACCGTTGGGGGCTTGGTGTTAAATTCAGCTCCTGGCTTACTCGGCCATTTAAGGCCTGCCATGCTGCTGAGCGGCTTATCTTTGCGACCATCTGAATATGTCATTCTAAGGTGTTCTTCCAGGTCTTCTTTCCTGATGTTTAGCGTACCCGACCGTGGCTGCTCAAACAGTTCTTTGGTAAACTTGAAGGGCTCCCTAAAGAATCTTTCCCTATCCCTTCGAGTCTTCCTTCTCTTCCTGCACAACCTTTCTGCTCTACAAAGGGCATTATGCTGGCCTTTCAGGTGCTCCCAAACTTGTTGTAACCCTTCCTTCTCTGTGGCAACTGCGTTCTTGATCAGTTTTCGGGCATGCTTCTTTTGTTTCCTGATTTCTTCTATTTTAATTTGTCTTCTACTTTTTCGTGGTGGATTACTTTCCCTTGCCTCCCTCACTCCGAACACTTTGTGACAGTGCAGATATATTATGTCGCTGAAGATTTCCAGCTTCTTCTCCAAAGTTATCTGCTTCAGGTTGTTATCCAACTCTTGCCAAGGCTTCGTCCAGCTGTTCCCAAAGCCCTTTTGCACTGGCAGGTGGAAACTTGATTGCATCTCTCTTCCCGTTCAAGAAGTGTGCGAGAGATTTTTTTTTTTTTTAATTAATGAAAAAAAAATATCTCTTTCAACCTCTGATGGGTTATAATTAGGATATATATTCCAAATAATATGAGCAACTGCCGACATGAGAAAGTGGCATTTTGACAAATGAAAGGTTACCTATAACACTTCTCAACGACATCATTCGGAAATGTGTAAGTACAGTTAAGTATCATTAAAATATTCAGTATTAATTATACTTAGTTATTACATTTTAATCTATTACTACTACAAATGTTGTAGTTTTACATGCTAATATGCTTTCAATAATTATTCAAATATTTTTTTTTTCACATTACAATTGTGTGTACTATTAATTGTTAATAACGTTTGTGACTATTAATTACTTAATAACATATACTGAAGCACATTAAAAACGCACCACTATTATATATACTGATGCCGAGAAGCTGGCAAAAAAAAGTGTGGGAATGGATTTTCCCCGTGTTTGCCATGAGGTAGAGAGCGAATGGCTGCTGGAATGGAAAGTGCAAGATTCAACCCACGGGTTTGTGTACAGACTACATGAAAACGATGAAAGTTACACGTGCAACACGATTCCCAACAGCTATGACCCTGAAAATTTGTACGCGTTGTGGCAGTATACTCGGTATAAAAAGGCCGTTGAGACAAAACACCCAGTACATGTGCTTGAAATGCGACGACTATCTGAAAACGACCGCCAAAGAGCCATTGGTATGTTGGAGACCGGAATGAGCTCGCGGGCCATTGCCAGAAGGATGAATTGCCACCACAGCACTATTGTACGTCTCAATGAACGTTACGGAACCACTGGCAGTGCCCGGGATAGAATTCGGAGTGGCCAACCACGAGTTACTACCCCTGCGCAAGATCGTCATATTGTGCTGAGTCACCTGAGGAATCGTACTCTCCCGGCAAGTCAAACAGCAAGAGCAATAGTGGGTAGACATGGGCAAGTCTCTCGAATGACAGTCATACGACGACTCAGAGATACAGGCCTTACTGCAAGATGACCTTATGTTGGGCCAAACTTGACTCACAGACATCGTTAGCAGCGCCTGCAATGGGCAGAGCAACATATCAGATGGACTAGACTGCAGTGGAATGCTGTCCTATTCACAGACGAGAACAGATTCAACATATCCTTTGCAGATGGACGTATGCGGATTTAGCGACGGTGTGAAGAGCGCTTTGCAGATTGCCGTGTCAACCGATTTCGAGGTGGCAGTATTCACATTTGGGGAGGATTCAGTTTTCACCATCGCTTGCCTCTTCACATCTTCCGTGGAAATGTTAATGCTGTGACATATCGAGATGAGGTTCTGGATGCACTGGTTGCTCCTGCGTTCACAATTTATCCAGACTTGCAGCTTCTCCAGCAGGATAACGCACGTGCATTTTTTTGTATTTTTGGTTTTCTCCCTTGCCTGCACAGAATGCAATGAATTTCAAAACAATCAAATGTACAAATTAATGACCAGCATGGATTCATAGGAAAATGAATAAAGATTCCAAATATGTAAACTTGTACACACTTATATTTACATTTCACACTCTGTTCCTGGATTATACAGGTGGTGCGTTTTTAATGTGCTTCAGTATATATCAAAATTGTTATATAAATTACTTGGTAAAGTCTGGGAAAAGGAAGAAGTACCAGCAGAATGGAAGGAAGGATATCTGGTTAAGTTGCCTAAGAAAGGAAATTTACAAGAGTGCACAAATTATAGAGGAATAATGTTACTATCAGTGCCAGGAAAAGTATTAAATAGGATTATCCTTGAGAGATTAAAAGAGTCCATAGACAAGAAACTGAGAGATGAACAAGCAGGTTTTCGACAAAACAGATCCTGTACAGACCAGATAGCCACTTTGAGAATAATAGTTAAACAAAGTCTGGAATGGAATTCACCATTATACATCGGATGTGTGGACTACGAAAATACATTTGACAGTGTAGACAGAGAATCGCTTTGGAAATTGATGAGGCATTATGGAGTTCCCCTTCTTCTTCTTTCTTTGATCCTTAGCCGCCGACCGTCAAAGCAGTCAGTGGCCATCACGCCTAGTGGCGTCTTGTAGAGCAACAACAAATTGATTCCACTCTGCTCGGTCGGCGGCCACCCCCCGCCCAGTGCCCCAACCCTGGTTCACCCCCCGCATCCCAGCCTCCACAGCCCCCCGCCAGGCCGTCTCGCCTCCCCCCAGGGGTCCAAAGCACAGCTGCTCCCGTGATGGCATCGGGGTCTCCCCTGAGGACACGGCCAACCCAGCCCCAGCGTCCGCCAGCCACGATGGCGCGCATGTCCTCCCGCCCGCTCTGAGCAAGCAGATCTCGGCCGGCGATGGCTGGAGTTCCCCAGAAGATCATTAATTTAATAAAGAAAACATATGAAGATATGACATGCAGAATTCTTCATGAAAGACAGCTTACAGAACCATTTGGGATAAGAACAGGAGTGCGACAAGGATGCCTCTTGTCTCCATTTCTTTTCTTATTAGCAATAGACTGGGTTATGAGAACATCAACAAAACACAACAGAAATGGAATCCAGTGGACTCTGACTAAGCAGTTGGATGATCTGGATTTTGCTGATGACTTGGCTCTTCTGTTCCATAACCGTAATCAGATGCAGGACAAATTGAAAACACTCGATGAGAGGTCACAGCAATGGGTTTGAAAATACACAGGGAAAAGACAAAGATAATGAGAATAAATGCAGGTAATGAAAACAGGGTTGAACTTGAAGAAGCACCAATACAAGATGTAGAATCGTACACATATCTTGGCAGCAATATAGACAAAGTTGGAGGGACAGACAGTGATATCAAAATAAGAATACAAAAAGCAAGAGGAGCTTTCATTGCATTGGGAAATATATGGAGATCAAGAGAAATCGGATCCATCACGAAAATAAGAATCTTCAACTCAAATGTGAAGTCAGTCCTATTGTATGGCTCTGAGACATGGAGAACAACAAAGACAACAACCAAAAAGCTACAGACTTTCATAAATGGGTGCTTGCGTAGAATAGAGGGATTGAAATGGTATGACAAGGTTACCAACGTGGAACTGATGACAAGAACTAGACAAGTGCCAGTGGAACAAGAGATGAGAAGAAGACGATGGCGATGGATAGGACACACACTGAGGAAATCTGTTGATAGCATTACAAGGCAGTCCTTGTTCTGGAATCCCCAGGGCAAGAGAGGCAGAGGTAGACCAAGAAGCACACGGAGAAGAGAGCTGGAAACAGAGATGAAAATGATAAGGAGAACGAGGAAAGAACTTGAGATGATGGCACGTGACAGGAGGACTTGGCATGTGTTTGTTGAAGGCCTATGCTCCTTTGGGAGTGGAGGGTTATGAATGAATGAATATATCAAAATATTAAATGAAACGAATTAGCAGTAATAAATGCTCGTGGTACTTTGTTTTTGTTTGTATAAAGCTATTATGATTATTATTTTAGCTATACAAATTAAACATTATTTCTACAAAACAAATAGCATCTGTACGTACAAGGAGACTAATAAAAGGTTGAGCATGAATCTGGCAGCCCCACAATGTATAACACATCGCTATGGAAACCACTACTGCAAGGGCATGTGAATGCAAAGAGACCAGCTGCCATGGTGGCTCCAGGCTTGATAAGGCCATAAGGAGCCGAAAGGAATAGGATGATCAATGTTGATATGCTATGGGGGAACCGAAGACGCAGCAACAGTGATAAATGCAGTCAGTGATCCATAGCTAGACAGCTTGCGTCAGGGTCAGCGAACCAGAGCTGACCAAGACCCTACACCACCTGAAAGTGGTGGTCCTGGAAACAGGCTGCGTAACTGCAGGCTGGCTGAGAGAGTAGGGATGGAAGAGGAAAGGCTAACCTGGTCCCAAAAATGCCATGCTGAAACCGGATGTGTCGGGCCGAAAGGCGCAAATATCGCAGCTTTGCTGTAAACGACGACAGAACGTAACAAACGTCCTTTTCAGGACGAACGCAGAAGAAGAAGATATACAATGGGAAAAATGGAGGGAGCAAGATCATTGAAGAGAGTGACATGATCTTGCAGCAGTGATTTCAGTGGCAATTTGTTTGACATGATGAGGTTGCCAGCCCCATTGACAACCTCATATTAGTGGCCTTGTATGACATGCCCGAGGTCGCAGTACCCCAATTATTTCTTTGTCTCCTCAGACACCCCAAGAAACTACATGGGGTTTACAGACCCCTCAAATGTGCATCCAATTTCTAACTCAAAATCTTCACCTTTCAGTCAGCTTCCAAGATTGTCGTATCGACAAAACTGACATTTCTGTTTCTGTCCTGCGCGTGGTGTGATTAGCATCTTTTTGCTGGTATCTTATTGCAGATGCTGTGATCTTCTTCTGTGTTTTAGACAGTGACAAAGATTTACACGGATACCACATTTGTTGACATGAATAAGCTATTTACCAATTGTGGAGAAAGACTTTCATAAATGGATGATTCTGTAGAATAGAGGGGTTGAAGTGACTTTCATAAATGGATGATTCTGTAGAATAGAAGGATTGATGCATGACAAGATCACTAATCTGGAACTAATGACAAGAACTAGACAACCGCCAGTGGAACAAGAAATGAGAAGAAGGCACTGGAGATGGATAGGGCACACATTAAGGAAACCTGCTGATAACATTATCAGGCAATCCATGTTCGGGAATCCCCATGGTAACAGAGGCAGAAGAAGACCAAAGATCACATGGAAAAGAGAACTGGAGACAGACATGAAGGGGATGAAGAACACATGGAAAGACCTTGAGCAGACGGCACGAGACAGGAAGACTTGGTATAAGTTTGTTGTAGGCCTATGCTCCTTTGGGAGTTGAAAGGTGAAAGAAGTTGTTGAGAAGGGAACTGGAGACAGGCCCATAAAGGGATAAAGAAGAATTAGGAAAATGTTGAACTTATGCCAAAGGACAGGAGGGGCTTGACATGAATTTGTTGAAGATCTGTGTTCCTTAGGAACTAAATGGTTGTTATGATGATGATTTATCATTTGCACCCCTATAGAAATGTGTGGATTTTTAAACGGTGTGATTACTTTACATGTTGCAAGATCAGATGTGAACAGTTGAACTGCACTCCTGGCATTAGGTATAACACATGATAGTGTTCTATGCCATTAAGCAGTGCACAATTTCCAGGATAACAAACTGAAGTATTTTTCTTACAAAGCTTTCATAGCATCTTGCCAAGTTTTGTTCTAGACATTTAGGGTACATTTTAAGATAGCTTTTCAAAGTATTTTTGAAATGCGTATTGATAATTCATCTGTATTGAGTTTTAACATAGAAACAATCGAACAAAGACTATCACTTGTGTTACTTTATTTGTTGTTGTTTAGTTTACTACATCTATATTTGTATTTTAAGATTGCTCTGATAAATACCCTGTAGTGAGCTTGTTTTGTTACAGATGGGGTTATTAATTATTATTACTGATGACTGGTCTTGGAGATTGATTAAATGGTGATGGGTGTTTCTTTAATGGTTACACCGTTCATACGCCCACACAGAGCAGAACATAATTCTTATATCACGCGAATGTCAAAATATCAAGTTCTGTGCTACTAACATACCACTGCTACACACGAGATCCTGCTATTGAATTCAATCTGTTTGTTGACCTAAATTTCCGCCACCCAGGCTATTTATGGTCATGCGTGACTACCGTCACGCCTACTATTCTCCTACCGTGTTAAATGTTGTAGTGAGTGTGCGTGGGTACATTCACACGCCACAGATACACACATCAGAGGCATGGAATGGTGTAACGGCAGGCAAATGTTAATAACGTTTATTACACCACAACATGTTCATGAAATACACAGAATACACAGTCACAATTAAGTACAAGTCATAGCAATACAATAATACAGTACTCCAGTCACATCTCCACTTCTCATAATCATTAGCGCTATATAATATTACCACTGGATCCTCTCAGCAACGGTCGGCATCCCCGTGCTAATATAATGAATTCCTCAAATATGCCTCATCAAAGACGCTCTCAACATTGGCGCTCTAATGTAAATAATAAATGGCCTCATCAACGATGCTTCCAACATCAGCATTATAATAAATAGACAATGGATCCTTTTTCCCAGCAAACGGTTGTCCTCACCGTGCTATCAACAACAAATTCCTCAACTATGCCCCATCAAAGACGCTCTCAACCTTGGCGCTTTAATGTAGATGTGGATCCTCTCAATAATAACGATGGCCTCTCAAATATGCCTCATCAAAGACGCTCTCAACCTTGGCGCCCCAATGTAGACATGGATCCTCTCAATAATAACGATGGCCTCTCAAATATCATATAGATCCGGTTAGCCAACGGACATCATCCTCGCCGTGCTAACTACATCAATGGTGAATACTTTCGGCAATTTCTCGCAAGACTGCACTCCCTGGCAATCTGCAGTAATCTCGCCTTCACTCAACTTGACATTTATATATTCAAACATAAGTCCTGGATCCTTACCTCTTCAAAAATACTCACAAACATAATTCTCCAATAAACTCAGAAATTATAGGCCTACACAAAAAATGGCCTTTATAACTTTTGCACTGCGCAGGCATACTCGAAACACACACTGTAGGACCGACCTCTCCCGTCGGTACCCAAAAACAGAATGCCCTTAGTTCACACACTAGACCCGCCAAAAAAGACACGAGACTCGGTTGTTTAAAAAACACAACTCAGTCTCGATAATTGCATGGGCTAGTCACACGAGCTTACTCACAGCTCAAGACAGTTCAGAGAAAAAACACATCTCCGCGATTTGAACTGACCAGTGTTCGCCACTTGGAAACTTCTCGATCACACGAGGGAATTCCCCTAATACATTTTTAACTTAACATCAGCTTAACCAAGCAACGTAACCCGTAATCGAATCTATTTGCTTAACATTTTCAAGATCACCTCCCTTTGATAATATTTACTCTGTATCAGTTGCCACACCGCCCGGGAAAAAAATGATTTATCATTTTTTTGTTGAAAATTTAAGTCCCAAAAATTTAGAGATAAATGAAATTATATTATATGGCTATCAAAAATATGTATCATCCAAAAAATGTACCTATTACAATAGTACATCTATACACAACTTCAGCAATAAATGTAATATTACAACTAAAACATCAAACATAATCAATCAAATATCCCAATGAATGTTACCGATGTAAATTACAACAAAAGCATCAATCATAATACAAGCATACCAAAATTAATCTTAATACAACAATAAGCTAAGTACATTTAGTACAAGTAACAACCAATAGAAAGTGAAAGAACAAGATCAAGCAACAGAAGAATGATCTGTAGTAAAGGAAAGTAAGAAATCGGAAAATGAGAAACAATTAACAATACCACATAATAATCAATAAGTAAAACGATTTCATGAAAAATAAATACAAATTTACCAAAATACTAGTTACATTATATTAAGTTATATAATTAACTCAAGAATACCACGAATGAAAGTATAAGTATTGAAAGAAGAAGAAGTATACAAGTAGAACGAAGAGAAACGAAGATGTGATACAGAAATATAAACAAGATATGAACACATATCGAAAAGACAACAAAAAGACAGAATGAAATGAAGGATAGTCAACAAAGACGAATGGAAAGCAAAGGTATGAACGCATAGAAAGTCAATGACAATACATACAAATAAATGTTTAGATCAGACAATATCTTCCAAAAATTAAATACAAACATGATTACAAGGCACAAAACAAAATGTCAAAGTATATCCATACTAACAGCACAAAATGAATAATTCATAACTAAACAAAGTCTAATAAGTAATTTAACTAAGTTACAAAAGTTATACTTAATTGAAAATAAATTATAAACCTTACACAAACAAATAATAGCATTTGCGATAACTAAGTTTTGACCTAACGCACAATCAACCGCTAAATAATAAAAATACATCATAATATCAAATAAGACAAGTTTCCAAAGAAGTAATATCCCTTTCAATCATAGGGCACACAAAAATAATTTACAATGCCAAAAAACAATTTTTTTCCCAAAATAACCATACAAAATATTTCATAACGATAAGTTATCAAAAAATAAAATTATTATTTAAGTAATTCTAAGTCATAACTAATAAACTAACAATAAAATTAACTTCTAACAAAATGAGAGAAGCATAAAATATCTTATCTCTAGACAAACACTTAAATCAAAACATGTAAGTTTTTCTTTTTTTCAAAAAAGTACATCACCAAAAAAAAAACTTAAGAAAAATACAATGTCATCTGTATATCAACTTTCCAACATACAAACATAACATAATATTACAACAATCTGTCCATCTTTTAACAAACAAAAGTATCAGATGTGTCTATCAATTTTACAAAAAAGTTTAATTTAATTTAAAAGTTAATTTTGATTAACAATAGCGTTGAGCTTCAGTGTTATTTAACTGTAAATTTATATCTTACTCAGCCTATATATATAGTATAAATAAATCTAAAATTTAATGGTACAATAGGATATGAAAAAGAAGTCCTATAAAAATACCTGCAAAGGTTTTGTTTATCACATTAATTTGTTGCAAAAATGTTGAAAAAATCTTATTATTTAAATTCTAAGTACTATGTTCTGACAAGATCAATGTTTCTAACAATTTAAAAACACAATTATTTCTGATACATGCAAGATAATTCTACAAAATCATATTACACAACATAACAATAAATCCACATAATCATTCTAACAATTACAGCTACAAATCGAAAAATATACAGAAAAAATGAGCACAGGTTTGACACCGCTCACTGCATTTATCAAAAATTACACACAAATTATTACCAACACATATGTTTCACACAATCAAAACAGAATAATATACAATTGCATAAAAAATTGGACTGGTACATTCGAAACAGTCATATATGTTCCACAAAAAATATATATTTAGCAATCACATGATGCATAAAAATGAACATCGTAATGTTTCAAAGAAATTACAAATATTTTAATAGAACATCATATGATATATTATACACAGAATACAATAACATGTACTATTCTAAAAATAAATCAGCTGTAAAAAAAAAAATATTCCCATCAATCCGTCATTAATTCTTGATCCTCCAAAAAGTGACTCGTCAGATGTATAGCGAGACTCTCATAGGTTCTGCTTGATAAATAATCCACATTCTTCACGAATAATGTCAACAAGTGCGCCAACTCATCACAACGTCGCACGCTACGAGACAATACAAATGAAAATTTCTATTAATCATCTGTTAGATTTAATAAGGAAAAACGGAAAATCAACTTTCACGTTTACCTATCCCTTGGGGCGGAGTATAGTCTTGGCCCCTTTTCACACACCTCAACAAGTCCTCCTTAAAGGATGTCAACATCACAGAAGGCTTAGCGACCACTTGACCGTAACGAAAGTTCATCCTTGTTGTAGGCTGAAAAAAATTACTACGTTCACAAGAACGAGATGACCTTTTGACACCAATAGTGTGACAATCAATAGTATTATTACTTTGCTTGTTAATAACTTTGCTCTTATGTGGAGCACAGCTGACCTTGTTACAATTTCTATAATTGCTGTTAAGAACATTGTTATTTGTTCTATTGACACAGTTGTACTGTTTTACATCCCAGTTAGCATAATTACAATTAGCATTTCCTCTTGGATAAAAATATCTACTAGATAGAAATGGCTTTTTATCAACAAATTTATTACCAGATTGACACTCTTTCACATAATTATTTCCACTATAATTTCTAATACTCTTAGAATCACGATGTTGTGATCTGTCAAATTGTTTCTTGTTTTTAAGCAAAGAAACATTACTATATGAAGAAATCCCTTGGTACATTTTAACCTCAGGGTTATATCTCCTATCAAAAGTATTTTTATCCTTGTTTGTGGCAGTGTGTTTAAGAAATGGGTCACACTGACTTGACTGGGTATGACCGAAAGATTTAACCATATCTTTATTGTTTTTCACAAAATATGTTTCCTTCCTGGAATAAGGAGTGCTATTTTTCTTCCCTGCTATCAAGCCATCAGGGTTCTCACTTAATACCTTGTTTGTTTTTAACAACTTGAATTGAAATTTATTATTAATTCTTTTGTTATCCACAGGACTGTCTAACACTGTAGATTTTCCTTTGCTAGCTTGCCGCCAGGAACCAATATCGCTAGAATGATTGGTGTTGCGTTGAAAGTTATATTTCCCTCGGAAAGATTTCTGTCCATTATTTTTGCTTTTAGCGTCCGCAAAAAGTGTATAGGACTGACTTTTTGCTTTATCTCTTTCACTGTCAACACTGACAGAAAACCACCTTTTTTTCTTTAAGAGAATGTCAAGTAAACCATCTATTCTCATTCTGGCTTCTGAAATTTGAATATCCTTAAGTGCAATCTGCTCACTTAATTTATTGTTTAAACTTTCAGCTCTTAAAACTTTACAGCTTTCATCTGCTAGCATATTTTCAAACTTAGTGACTTTCTCTCTCTCAACCATCAACTCTACTAATGTCTCTTTCTCATACTGTTCTTTATTTGATCTCAAATGAGTCAATTCTAGTTGTAGAGACTGAATCTTAATATCATCATTGTTCTTATTAAGCTTATGAATCTTTTTCTCTTCATGTTCGCCACCGAGATTTGCAATATCATCTAATAAATCAAGGAGTGTCTCTGTATACGTCCTACTATGTTCATCAATCTCAAGTTTCAATTTGTCATATATCTTTCTCCTTTCTTGAAGTTCCTGAGTTAGATTTCTAACTTCACTATCGTTATCTTTAACCTGAGTTTCTAACTCTTTGATCTTACACAATGCTACACTCAATGCTGTTTGAGTACTAGCAAGTTCTGAGTTTGATTTGCCTAAATCATCTGTAAGTTTAGCGACTTTTTCATGTAACTCTCTTACTTCAGCAGTACATTCTATGATACTTTCCCTTTGCTCTAGTGTACTCTGTTTTATATCCAATTGCTTCTTCTCTTCTAGCATCCTTTTCTTATACCTCTCATCACTTTCATGAATTAGCTTTTCACATATCAATCTATTTATTTCAGACTCAGTCAGCTCACGGTCTCCAAATCCCAATAGTTCACGGTATTTTTTTTCCTCAGGATCTGTATCATAGTCCATAGTGACTTACTTACTTAGACAACAATATATGTATTAATTAAACTTTCACCTCACCAAGCCAATTATCTTTTTAAGAAATTGCAATTATTTCTTAATTACTGTACACCAACTTCTGTTATAGTACCTATATATAGCATACACTACCTATGCATCAACATATTTTACATCAATCGATATAATTATCGAAACACAATGACAATTATCAACAGAATAAGTGATGGATAGTCAAAAACACTTCACATTTAGTTAAACTTGACTGTCTACTAACAACCTGTCAACTTCTCATTGTAATGTTCTACCGTGTTGGACACAGTAAACCAATTAGGTCGAGGACTATGGAGCAATGCGAGGATACATAAGCCACGCCCACAGGGGCTTTCCTATCACGCGAACTCCGTGGGTTACATTCCGTTAAATAAACTGGCCCACCAAACTGTAGTGATCTTAATTTGTTACAGATGGGGTTATTAATTATTATTACTGATGACTGGTCTTGGAGATTGATTAAATGGTGATGGGTGTTTCTTTAATGGTTACACCGTTCATACGCCCACACAGAGCAGAACATAATTCTTATATCACGCGAATGTCAAAATATCAAGTTCTGTGCTACTAACATACCACTGCTACACACGAGATCCTGCTATTGAATTCAATCTGTTTGTTGACCTAAATTTCCGCCACCCAGGCTATTTATGGTCATGCGTGACTACCGTCACGCCTACTGTTCTCCTACCGTGTTAAATGTTGTAGTGAGTGTGCGTGGGTACATTCACACGCCACAGATACACACATCAGAGGCATGGAATGGTGTAACGGCAGGCGAATGTTAATAACGTTTATTACACCACAACACGTTCATGAAATACACAGAATATACAGTCACAATTAAGTACAAGTCATAGCAATACAATAATACAGTACTCCAGTCACATCTCCACTTCTCATAATCATTAGCGCTATATAATATTACCACTGGATCCTCTCAGCAACGGTCGGCATCCCCGTGCTAATATAATGAATTCCTCAAATATGCCTCATCAAAGACGCTCTCAACATTGGCGCTCTAATGTAAATAATAAATGGCCTCATCACGATGCTTCCAACATCAGCATTATAATAAATAGACAATGGATCCTTTTTCCCAGCAAACGGTTGTCCTCACCGTGCTATCAACAACAAATTCCTCAACTATGCCCCATCAAAGACGCTCTCAACCTTGGCGCTTTAATGTAGATGTGGATCCTCTCAATAATAACGATGGCCTCTCAAATATGCCTCATCAAAGACGCTCTCAACCTTGGCGCCCCAATGTAGACATGGATCCTCTCAATAATAACGATGGCCTCTCAAATATCATATAGATCCGGTTAGCCAACGGACATCATCCTCGCCGTGCTAACTACATCAATGGTGAATACTTTCGGCAATTTCTCGTAAGACTGCACTCCCTGGCAATCTGCAGTAATCTCGCCTTCACTCAACTTGACATTTATATATTCAAACATAAGTCCTGGATCCTTACCTCTTCAAAAATACTCACAAACATAATTCTCCAATAAACTCAGAAATTATAGGCCTACACAAAAAATGGCCTTTATAACTTTTGCACTGCGCAGGCATACTCGAAACACACACTGTAGGACCGACCTCTCCCGTCGGTACCCAAAAACAGAATGCCCTTAGTTCACACACTAGACCCGCCAAAAAAGACACGAGACTCGGTTGTTTAAAAAACACAACTCAGTCTCGATAATTGCATGGGCTAGTCACACGAGCTTACTCACAGCTCAAGACAGTTCAGAGAAAAAACACATCTCCGCGATTTGAACTGACCAGTGTTCGCCACTTGGAAACTTCTCGATCACACGAGGGAATTCCCCTAATACATTTTTAACTTAACATCAGCTTAACCAAGCAATGTAACCCGTAATCGAATCTATTTGCTTAACATTTTCAAGATCACCTCCCTTTGATAAATATTTACTCTGTATCATACCCATTTATATTTTTTTATTTACTCACAACTCCGCCAATGCCGGTCCCAAGCCCGGATGAAAAAGGAGGAGGGCGGCCTGCATGGAGGCCGTAAGGAGGCAGCCCCTCCACCATGCAAAGGCACAACAGGCCAATCACCTGTTTGCTTTAAATCATGATTACGCGAACTACAAGAGAGAAAACCGGACTGATTCTAAAGGCGACGAACTGGAACGGACTACGGACTACGACTTATGGAACTTGGAACACAAGAAGTATAAATGGGAAGGAAGAGGAGCTGGTGGAAGAGATGAGGAAAGCAAAACTAGAAATCCTGGCTATAACGGAAACGAAGAAAAAAGGACAAGGAGTCATGGATCTCGATGGCAACACGTTGCTCTACAGTGGTGTACCCATATCTGAAAGAGCTAAAGGGGGCGTGGGTTGCATTGTGGCCCAAAATCAAAAAGATAGTATCAAGGGATGGAACTTTGTCTCGGAGCGCATTATGGTTGTAAAACTAAAAGAAGGAGAAACCATAGTCAACCTGGTCATAGTGTATGGGCCAAATGAGGATGAGAGAGCAGAGGTCAAGGAGGAATTCTTCGAGCTGCTTCAAAGGACAGTGGATGACTGCCTAGATGAAGTTATTATGCTCGGAGATTTTAATGCCAGAGTTGGAAATGACCATGCTAGATGGGGTGGAGTTATCGGAAGATATGGAGAAGATACTCTCAATGACAATGGAAAGCGACTCCTCAGATTCTGCAGTGAGCAGAATCTGATCATTACAAACACAAAGTTCCCCCATAAGCGCATACATGCATACACTAGATGTGAACCAACCAAGAATGAGAAGTCAGTGATCGACTATGCCATTGTTCGGAGAAGCTCATTCAGATATGTCCGAGATGCAAGAGTCTGGAGGGGGCCAGAGATTGGAAGTGATCACTACCTGCTAACAATCAAACAAACAACTGAAAGAGTTGCTCAGCCTAGGAACTGCCCAACATCACGCAAGAAACCAAGTAAACGAGCAGGAGAAATGAGCATTAGGACCTACAAGCTGAGAGAGCCAGAAATTAAGACCAGATATCAGGGGCTTATTGCTACAGCAGTGAGCAACACAGAAGAACGACCTGATGACTTGGAAACCCTCTGGAATAAATTCAAGGATATCATAAAGACAGCTGCTGCAGAAGCATGCGGTGAAGTCCGACTTGGGAACCAGAGAAAGAGGACACTTTGGTGGACAGAGGAAGTCAAAGAGAAAATAAGAGAGAAGAAAATGGCATGGAAACAATACTTAGGAGCTAAAAACACAACAGGACAAATGGAAAAATATAGAGAATATGTGACACTCAGAACAGAAGCAAAGAACAAAGTGCTAGCAGCAAAACAGAAGTCCTGGGAAGAATTTGGAGAAAAGCTAGAAAAAGATGCACAAGAAAACCAGAAATTGTTCTATAAGACCCTAAAGAACATGAGGAAAGAAAAACAATGCCCTCTCAAATTTATAAAGGACAAGCAAGGCAAATTGCTTACTGCCCCGAAGGAAGTAATGGAAAGATGGAAAGAATATTTCTCAGAACTCCTGGATGGTGAGCATGATGAAGCATCAGAAATGATAACCACTGACACAGAAGAGGAAACCAATGATGGTGAAGATGACATAAAGATGGAAGAACTGAGGGCAGCACTAGAGAAAATCAAGATGGGCAAAGCAGCAGGGCATGATGGTATAACACCAGAAATGGTTAAGTACATGGGAGCATCAGGCGACCTATTACTCTTAAAGGTCCTACAGGCAGCATGGTGCAACAAGACCATACCAAAGGATTGGGAGATTGCCATCATAACACCAATTTTCAAAAAGGGTGACAATCGACAGTGTGGAAACCATAGAGGCATATCCCTTCTCAGTGTCCCTGGTAAAATCTACTCTAGAATCCTAGAGCAGAGACTCCGACGCCTAGCTGAGCCACAATTGGATGAGGTCCAGTGCGGATTCCGAGCAAACCGAAGTACTCAAGACCTAATCTTCACACTCAGACAGCTGAGTGAAAAGGCCCTTGAGTATAAGAGTGAGATCCATCTTTGTTTCATAGATCTGGAAAAGGCGTTTGACAGGGTCCCCTGGAGCAAACTTTGGGACTGTTCGGCAAGGAAGAATATTCCAGCACCTCTGATTCATGCTATACAGAGCTTCTACAAGTCTTGCAGAAATTATGTGAGGACAGCAAACCATAAGTCAGAAGAGTTCAGGACCACCACTGGTGTAAGACAAGGTGATATCCTATCACCTTACCTCTTCATACTCCTTATGGACGATGTCATCAAGGCATGTAAGGAGAGAATAAGAAAGTATTCAGTGGGGTACTGGAAGATGAGACAGGTCTATATTTTGGAGCTAGCATTTGCTGATGATGTTGCCCTGATTTCTAAATCAGAGGCACATCTCCAATCCAACCTGCAAGTCTGGAAGGAAGAGCTGGAGAAGAGAGGGATGGTCATAAGCAGCTCTAAAACAAAATCCATGGTGATATCACGAGAAGAAAGAAAACATCAGATTAAGTTGGGAGAACAGGTCCTGGAGCAGGTCGACCACTTTAAATATCTTGGAGCTATTATAGACCGAAAGGGAGGCATCAAAGAAGAGTTGGCCACTCGAAAAGCAGCGGCTGGGAGACTTTTTCAGGCCATAAATCGTGGATTCCTCAGCAAGAAAGAGGTTGGTAAGAAAACGAAGGTGGCTGTATACCGCTCCACCTATGTCCCAGTCTTGACATATGGATGCGAGTCGTGGGCAATGACTACAACCCACAAAAGCCAGATCCAAACCTCAGAAATGAGGTATCTGAGGAAGTGGTTGAAGTAACAAGAAGAGACATGGTCCGCAACCAGACGATCCGTCAAGGCCTAAAATCCCATCCGCTGCAGACCCAAATAGAACAGTCCCAACTAAGATGGTTTGGCCATGTCTGCAGAATGGGAGAGGATCGGCTACCACGACAAGCATGGGAAACAAAGAGCCAGGGATCCAGACCTCCAGGACGACCCAGAGTCCGCTGGGAGGACAACATTAGACAATCTTTGAAGGACCGAGGACTGGAATGGAACCAGGCCAGGAAGAAGACAGCTGATAGAATGGTCTGGCGCTCTCTCTTCCAAACCTCTACACCTCACGGTAGAAGGGGAACGACTAAGTAAGTAAGCAAGTTATTTACTCACTGTATTGTTTTTGTGTCTTGTTCCCTGATGAAAACTAAATTGTTCACAAAGTAGGCATGTAGTCTTTCTGATTACACAAAACTACTCCATAGCTACTTGTGTCTTCTATCTGTCTACCAATTATTTTTGTTCCAGCTACTTGTGTCTTCTATCTGTCTACCAATTATTTTTGTTCCAGCTACTTGTGTCTTCTATCTATCTACCAATTATTTTTATTCCAGCTACTTGTGTCTTCTATCTGTCTACCAATTATTTTTGTTCCAGCTACTTGTGACTTCTATCTGTCTACCAATTATTTTTGTTCCAGCTACTTGGGTCTTCTATCTGTCTACCAATTCTTTTTGTTCTAGCTACTTGTGTCTTCTATCTGTCTACCAATTATTTTTGTTCCAGCTACTTGTGTCTTCTATCTGTCTACCAATTATTTTTGTTCCAGATACTTGTGTCTTCCATCTGTTTACCAATTATTTTTGTTCCAGATACTTGTGTCTTCTACCTGTCTACCTATTCTTTTTGTTCCAGCTACATAAGTCTTCGATCTATCTACCAACCCTTTCCACTAGTTTTAGAACATTGTCACCACTGTTACTAGTCGTCCCCTACATAAAAGCATTCATGTATTTTTGCAGTAATGGTTTATAAAGCAATTTATTTTACATGAAGCAGCCAGTCCCATGCATAACTTCATAATAGTCACCTTTTACGGCACACCTGATGATTCTTTCACCCGTGGGAACAAGATGAGGCCAGTGACACGACGGGTGTGACAGAATACAAAGACAAACCATATGGTATTGGAAAAAATACAGCTTTTGCAAAGTTCACATAAATATTTTTTTCTCAACAAAATTAACCACAATAATTTCTTTAATGATATTTAATTCTTACTGCACTGCAGTTATATGAGTATGTGCTTACTGGACTTTTTATATCATATGACTAAACAAAACAATGACAAAAAATACAAAAAAAAAGTGTCCAGCTTTGACAACTCATAAGGCTGAAATTACAAAAGACTTCAATAAAACCAATACACAGGGTGGTGCAAAAGTTGGTATAAACTTCAATAACATATATTTTAAAAATTTATTATCATTTTATAAGCATGTGTTACCTCTACACCTCACGGTAGAAGGGGAATGACTAAGTAAGTAAGTTATAAGCATGTAGATCGCAGCTTCAGTTCAAAGATGTGTGCAAAACAGACATGAGGGCACTGGACATAAATCCAGAAAAACCTGGGAGGATGAAGCTGCCGATCGCACCTAGTGGCGATGCTCAGATTGGGAAAAAATAAACTCTCACGGCAAGCAGAGGAGAGTAGAAAACGACGAAAGGAACACCAGGAAAATAAGCAGCTGAGGGCTGTCACCTCAGGGGCGCATTCCCACAGTCCATTATGACTGAAGGGACTATTATTATTAGATATACACTTTTTTTACTTAGTTTTAATAGAACGTTTTTTTCCCCCACCGTTGCATTTAATGAAACGGATTAAACAGAGAATCTTGTAACAGAGTGTGTCTCAGTGTGGCAAGGTGTGTGGCAGGTAGACTTCAAGAATGTGTGAACAATAAACGGCAGCCAATTTGAGCACCTAATGGGTTAGGGTTAATTTGTTTGTTAATAATGTCATGTACTTGTTCTATATATGCACTTACTCGATATTGTGAGTAGGAATTATTCTGTAAGAACAAATAAATAAATGTAAAGAAACTATACACCTATTTTTGCACTACCCTGTATATAGGGTAGAAACAACCAGACAACATACAGTAAAAGTACTGGGCTGGGATTACATAAAATCAATTATTACAGTATGGGGATACCAGGTACTGTACAAAGCTAAATATATAAACTTAAAATATAAATGTGTTTTAAAGCAGGGGTTCTTAACCCTTCTTGTGCCATGGACTGATCTGATTGTTCAGTGAAGGCTTACAGACCCCTCTGATTGTCCGGTGATGGCTACGAACCCCTTCTTAGAAAAAATCTACATAGATGCATTATTAAAATTTTTGCATACAAATAATATGAGTCATGGGCAATGACTACAGCCCACAAATGCCAGCATCAGACCTCAGAAATGAAGTATCTAAGGAAGGTGGCTGTAGTAACAAGAAAAGACATCGTTCGCAATCAAGGCCTCAAAACCCAGCCCCTGCAGACCCAAGTAGAACAGTCCCAACTACGATGGTTTGGCCATGTATGCAGAATGGAAGAAGATCGAATGCCACGACAAATATGGGAAACCAAGAGCCAGGGATCCAGACCTCCAGGATGACCCAGAGTCCACTGGGAGGACAACATTAGACAATCTCTGAAGGACCGAGGACTAGACTGGAACCAGGACAGGAGGAAGACAGCCGATAGGACATTATTGCATTCTCTCTGGCAAACCTCTACACCCTAGAGTAGAAGAAGAACGACTGAGTAAGTAAGCATACAAATAATAATTTTATTCCAAAGAAAAATCATTAGCTTACATAGTCAAACTGAAAACAGAAACAATATGTAAAAAGACTATATTTCTTTAAATACAAAAATCTATGGTAATTTTCTGAGTAAAAATTTTGGTGAAAATAAAATTCAAATTTTTCGGATACAACACGGACCCCCGAGAATCCATTCATGGACCACAAGTTAAGAAACCCTGTTTTGAAACACTGCTGTCAAATTTACCACATCAGACCGATGGCCGTTAAATAAAACAAATTTATATCAGCAAAGTGGCATGTTATATAAAATGAACTTTTAAAAAACACCGCTATAGTGGACGTTTATACTTGACTATTATTGGTAACTATGTACAAAACTAGGATTTAAATGCAAAGAAACAAAGCACAATTGCTCATGGGTGGAACGGACTTGTAACAATAATGCTGCAAACAAATAGTTGTCAAATAGACTTTGTGTAATATCTAAATGACAGTAGCTAACTCATTCAGTAATTCGTAACATTAAAAGCTGGTAAGATAGCAGTTTAGTTAAATAAGAATGGACAACTAATTCAGTAAGTTATTACTGAATGATTTATTGAAACTGTTGGGGCTGAGGGAACTGTCGAGAACAAGGGCACTGAAGAGGCCTAGGGAAACTGAAAAAGGCATCATGCTGGCTGTGGAACAACCGCAATGGGCTATGGAACTCAGGACAGTAAACTCTATACCCACCTGCGTTACAGGAAACATCCGGAAAGTGGAAAATTTTTCTAAGTCCGCAATACATTGAGTTTTTTGTTGTATTGGTGAAAGGACTGTGGCTTACAGGCAACACGCGGCGTGTATTATATGAGGTGTCGGGCACAAGTAGATTTCAGTTGCTAGTGCGCAGTGGCTTCAAGCCTCGTTGACTTTGCCCAGGTGGGTCAGTGTCTATCCATAGTCGTGGTGTGCTGTGGAAGGACCGCAATAATTTGTTTTCAACATAAGGGTTACTTTCACAATTGCCTCCGGCTGGCAGAATTGTGGATTTTAAAGCTGCGACCAAGGTGGAGTGGGTTCATTTTCTACATAAGACAACAGGAGGCGGAGACACTTGGGAGTCATGACCCAGGTGGGCCCGCCCCCTCTTACAGTGTAAAGGAGATTAAAGGGCCGAAACACTTGATCGACGCGGGGACGTCTTCTGATGATCAGATTGCCTCCTGTTGTATGGCTTTGTATAGAGTTTCCCATCATCTTACTCTAAACAACAGCAGAGATCTAGTACTAATTTATTGCTCTAGATATGGAGCATAGGCCTTCAACAAACACGTGCCGAGTCCTTCAGCTCAAGGTTTTTCCATATCTTTCTCATCATTGTTATTTCTGTCTCTAGCTCTCTTCTCCATGTGTTCTTCATTCTACCTCTACTTCTTCTGCCCTGGGGATTCCTGAACAAGGACTGCCTGGTTTTCTATATGTGTCCAACCGATCATCAGCATCTTCTTCTCATCTCTTGTTTGACCAGATGTTGTCTAGAGCCATACAAGAGGAACATAAAATCTAGCCACATGCTAATGCTCTAAAATCTGCCTAAAATGCTAGTTGGTTGGGCTCTATCCACATGATCAGCTCCAAACAATAAACAAGGAGTTGCATACCCTTACTTTATATGCCAGTAGCTAATGGATCCAGTCATTCATTATTCTAAATGATAGTAACTGTCTAGTTCAGTAACTCATTAACCTACAATAATAACAGTTGGTTGATTGCGTCAATTATTGCTTAAATGTCAACATTTATCTCATTCTGCAACAAGCTAAACAAAATTAACCACCTTTCATGGTTATAAATTAATCTTCATAAAAACTACTGTGGGATATACAGAATACACAGAAAAGCCACGTCAAACGTCTCACTTAAATGGGGCCATACTGCATATTGCCCCATGAAGTTCCCAGGGGTCTCTGATGAGACAAAGAAAGAGTAGAACTCCTGTCCCCCCAAGCTTGTCGTAAAAGGTGACTTATATGAGTTTATGCATGTGCCCAGCAACCTCATTAAGCAAAACAAACTGCTACATAAATCACCACTGTAGGAGCATGTAAATGTTTGGTACAGGCTTCCTGGAAGCAGGGCCACCTGCAGTGGTGGCTCCATGCTCCATAAGGAGTGAAAAGGGAAAAAAAATGATGATGATGATGATATAACCTTATCTGACTTCACAACCTTATATAACCTTATCTGACTTCACAACCTTATATAACCTTATATGACATTTCTCTTGACATTTCCAAATAAAGAAACAGTACTGGTTTGCATGGTCACCATGATAGTCAGAAGTAGCCATCTTAACTAGACAAAGTTAGATTTCTGCAGTTACAGGCATACCCTGCTTTGAGACGATTTGCTTTCTGACGCTTCACTCATACGACTGTTTTAAATTGTGACTATACCCCGAGTATCTGACAGCTGCCTCGGTGATACGACAGTTTGGTGACACGACTCTGCCGGCTTCCTGCTGGACTCTGTCTGTTTATAAACACGGTACAAGCTGCATCTCTGTATAATGATCTGTGATTTAGTGAATTATAAACTAATATTTTCTTTTACTGTTGTCAATAAAATATAAAATAAATTAATAATGGCTGATAAAAGTGACAAGAGTAGTCGTAAGGCAATTACATTAGATACAAAATTTCCAATTATTAAATTTAGTGATGACGTATCGAACAGTGAAATAGGCTGAAGGCTAAACTTATCTCGCACAACTGTTGTTACTGTCGTTAAAAACAAACTTTAAGACTACAGTATAGCGTACAGTATTTACTTTAATTATAAATGCTTTATTTACGTCATTTATGCACATATGTGATGACTGATGTTCAATACATGCATCGACAAGTGAAAAAAAGGCAATGATTCGCTTTACAACGAAATTTGCTTTACGACAACGTTCTGGAACCTAACATGTCATAACGGCAGGGTATGCCTGTATTTCCCTTGACAGTGATTCTAAATTTAATGTCATCATGTATATAGTGCAAATAAGTATTGTGAAAACCATGGATGCAGAACAGAGGACAAATACAATAGCAAAAATGTGCACAATAAAACAGATTATCAACAAATAATGAAGTAAATAAAGCTCACAAAAAGAAACAAAAGAAGGACATCATCAGCTTCAAGTACCATGCCTGCTGGCATAGTGATCATGTCTCTCCACAGCTTCCCGTCCCCAGTGCTCTATATGAATTATGTTGTTGACTTTTATCTATACAACAATGCAGAACCATCTAGTATCTTCTCTCATTGTCATCCTCCATCTATTTTTCCTTTAATATTTCCAGTTGTCACAAACATATTTCAGTTTTCCTCTTCTTGTAACATGTCAAACAGAAAATGGTTTACTTTCTTCAGAGTAATAAGCTTGCTTTGGGCACCAGCTTCTTTTAGTACATCTCCAATACTTCATTTGTTGTTGTTGTCCATGGTCTTTTTAACATTCTTCTATAAAACCAGATCTCTGTGGCCTCCAGAACTTTTCCTGCTTGTTTATTGACTATCTTTGCTTCATCTTCCAGGATAGGCTAAATAAAACAATAAAGAACTCTCTTTCTTAAAGTATGACATCAGAATCTTCTACACACACAAGAGAATTTCAACCAAAGCTTCACACTACATACTAGGCAACACACACTTTTTTTAACTTTATCTCCAGTTGTATTGAAGCTCCCTTTATTAAGTACCAGTGGAACTAGATATGGGAAGAAGACATTAGTATTGGGTACAGGACACACACTGAGAAAACCAGATGACTGCATTGCAATGAAGTCCTTGTTCTGAAATTCCCAGGGTAAGAGAATAAAGAAGACATGGAAAAACCTTGAACGGATAGTGCACGACAAGGTGCCTCTTCTGTTTAATGAACTGCAAGATCAGATAGTTAAATTAGTTCTGACCATGATCAACCAACAGGCTCAAAAAGTCATTTGTTTGTGTTTTCTGCTACAAACCAAACCAATAAAAGAAAAAAAAAAATTTTTTTTTTAAATCCGACAACAAAAATCTGTGCACTTAAAAGTCAATTTTAAAATATTGTTTAAAACCACTAGTTGTAAATGGGTTATCATAAATAGTAAGTAAAAAACATGTTTCAATCCTTTATATTTTACACAATAAATATTTTTACTCTTACCAATACCTGGCCATGAATCGTTTAGTTGCCAGGGTGTCCCTGAAGAGACAAAGAAAGAATAAGACTACAAGACCCTCATGTGAACTAATATGATCTTTTACATAGGGCTGGCATTCTCATCAGGTAAAACAAATTGCCATGGGAACCACTGCTACAAGAGCATGTAACTGCTTTGTGCAGGAACAGTTAGCATTCACGCTCTTCGACATATACTGAGGGAGACTGAGCACCTATGGGTTTGCCCGGAGTGCAATGATGTTGATTCTGTTCAACAATAAGAACCAAAGTTATCAGCAAGTATCTATTTTGAAATTACATTTACACTGTTCAAAGATCTATGCCTTCAAGTCATACTTACAAGCTGTCACAAATTATTTGATAATACCTGGAACCCTCATTTATGTGTCAAAATTATCATGTTATCTTCTGTTTCAGATGGTGGTGGTGGTGGTGAAGGGAGGGGGGGAGTATTTTTAAAACAATAGACAGAGAAGACCCACTATGAGCATATCAAAGCAAATGTATATAATATCATTTTTAATGACTGATATGTAGCTTGATATTATTATATCTGGATGGAATAGATGTTTTATAATGCTGCAATAAATATACATTTAAAATGATATGTACAATCACATACATGTAAAATGTGTAGAAAGTGCACTGTTCTCGATTTTTGCACAAGTTTTAACGTAACAAAGAGAAATAATGCATTCAGAATAATAATGTTTATATTTACAACATTACGAACATTAAAGATAATGACAATATTAAATCTGAATAAGAAATGTCGACATTAATTTATTTCCTGGCTAGGCATAGGCTTCATTTCATGGCTTTGCATGTTTTCGCTGTTATGAAAATTAGTCGATTTTTGAACTTTTCATTTTTAAAATAACATGCATCATTTCTTAGCTTTTGACTTCAGTAAATCTTGCTTATCTGACAAAGATAAATTATGAAAATAGTGCTTTCTTTTGAATTGATGATTCTTCGCTAACTGGTAAAAAGGAGTTGGAAATGCTACTTTAAGACTTACTACTAAATTTAGTCGTTCCTCTTCTACCTGTGGGTGCAGAGGTTTGCCTGACAGAGTGCCATGCTATTCTATCAGCTGTCTTACTTTTCACCTGGTTCCAGTCCAGTCCTCGATCCTTCATAAAGTGTCTGATGTTATCTTACTTTAAGACTTTGACAATTAATCTTCAGTGATGAGATGGAAATGCTACATTTAGACTTCTGCAATTCATATTCCTTACTGTGATGGAAACATTACTTTTAGATTTCAACAACATATCTTCAGTAATGGAAAGGAAGTATTACTTTCTGACTCAACTAATGAAGATTAACTGACACTGCTGCTTTTAGACATATATGTTAGTTTTACACTTTAACTGCTCTTTCACCGGGGAAGCTACAGATAGTGACATTTTAAACAGTGTACGAAGTAATGACATAACATATATGGTCATTTAAAAAGGTCAAAGAAAAGGGACAATATCAAAATCAAATTGTGACAATAAAACTGGCAAGAAATTTTAAAAATCATAACTATAAATTGAAAGGGAAACCAATAACACAAAACTAGCACTTAATTAAATTTATAATAGGGACAAAATCAAATCAGCAAACAAATTTAGAGTTGACCATGAACCCTCATGAGATGGACCCCAGTACTCACAGGATAACTATCTTCTTCGGTCTTATCCCTAGGCTCCCAAACAGATGCATTCCCCCACCACTAGATCATGTTATCTCACCCTCTACATACTACCCCCCACTACTCCAGAGACCACCATACTTCCCCCCCCCCGACTATATATTCATTCACCCATCCTCCACTCTAAAGGAACAGGCCTCAACCTTACACATGCAAAGTATCCTGTCCGATCATCCTTCAAGTTCTTTCCATTTTCTCCATAATAATATTCACCTTTGTGTTTTTCCAGCTCTCTTCTCTTTTTTTTTTTTTACTCAGATTTTTCATTCAATCCCCCTTCATACATCCATAACCCATTACATCAACATATCATCAACTGCCACCACCAAAAAATACAAGCTAAAACACATTCCATAATTAAAACAAAACCCAAAACTTCAATTAACCCCAAACTAAAAAACAATTTTATCCGTCCCACTAAAAATACCCAATCCGCCCGAATGATTAATATGTAAAACCCCCTACCCCCCCAACCTCTCACCCACCCACCATCAACTAAATCTAAAACCTCAAACCCACCAAAATATATCCCCCCCCCACCACTCCACCCCAAACCTCTATACTCCAACCCCCCAAAACCCCCCAACAACGCCATAACCAACAACATACCATAGAAAACAAACAACCCATCCGCCATAAAATAGTATATAATAGGAGTGTACCCTTCAATCCCTCCACACTAAAAGAACTGGTCCCCCCCCAGCCCAAGCATGATATCTCCAAACAACCTCAACCAAAAAAAAAAATAAACCAACAAAACAACCCCATTTTAGAATAAAAAAAAAAAAAACAATAAATATAAAAAAATCACACCACATAAATATACTCTCACAAACACACCCCAACCCACCAATCTCTAAAACACATAATAGAGGCAATAAATCTGCTAAGGAATCCACTAAAGACAATATACACTAAAATCTCCACCCACAACATTTGGTGTGGGGGGAAACACCTAGGTGGACCCCAAAACAAACAGGGTGAGATATCCTACTAAACAAACCAAGTAAAAACCTAAATAAAGTGTTGAAAAATAAAAACCTAAAGTATCATATAAAACAGTTCTCCATAAACCCTACCAAACTCATTAAATTTTACAAAAAAATCTTTAAAAACACAAAAGACACAAAAAAAAAATTAAAAAAACACCAACAACGCAAAAAAAAAACTATCACCACACAAAAAAACCCATCAAACCCACAAACAACACCAAAAAACCCCAAACAACCACACACCACATCCTTCACCCGCCAACCACCCCATCCCAACCCCCCCACCAACCCCCCACTCCACCCCCTCTCGTTACCCCACGCCCCCCCCCCACACCTCCACAAATTCACACAAAAAAATCTACCTCCCCTTCAGACCCCCACGTCGCCCCTAGGCGTTCTCCACTCTCGTTCCCACCCCTCTGCCACCCCCCCCGATATATAGAACTCCCGCGCTCCTTACCACCCCAATACCCTCCCCCCAACCCGGATCCCGGACCCCATTACCCCCCCAATGACCATCGCCCTCAATAGTCAAAAACCAAAAAAAAACTATGACTACCGCCAAAACACCCCATCCCACCACCAACCCCCAATAGAAACTCACACAAAACCCCACATATACACAACACCCACCTGATATGTACTCTAAACGCCCCCCCCCCCCCCACGTTCGATCTAAACATCTTAATACGAACCGGAAAACTAGAAGATAGTAAAGATTAGGTGTGTCTGGTAGACAGGTCTTCATAATCTACATGTTCCACTGGTAAATACATATCAGACTTTTGTATTCCCCAGATTATTTTATCTCCGCTTTTTTTTTATTTTATATCAATATCAACATCTAGTTTTCATTTTCCCCGTTATTCTATGTATTTCTTTTCGTAGAAAACATGCTTCTCCGAACACATAACTGAAAACAATAAAAACTCAACAACCAGATGCATTATGCAAAATATACCTACCAATAGAATAAAACACCAAGATTAAGAAGATAATTAGATTAAAGGTCCACCGGGTAGACAACACTCCAGCTTACTGCTCACTACCCAATGCTGAGTGACCCCAGCAGTCGAGTCGATACGGTTCCCGATCCTCCCCCCGTCCATTGTACCCCTCAGTCCCCCAACTCATAGTCGACCCCCGAACCCCCCCTCCACATCCACGGCCCCAATGCCGCCAACACGTCGCAGATACTGTTCCTAGCTATTAAAATCGCGTCGGGAATAAAAAATGTGAACCAATGATCTACACATTGAAATAAACAACTATAAATTAGACGCATGCAGACCAAAAATATTCCTAAAATACGGTATAACACAATGCCATGCACTCGCATCAAAATTAAATAATAACACACAAAAACAAAAGCGTATATAAAATAGACTTATATTAAAAAGCACTAACAATCGCAGCAGGATTCAGACCATACTCAGTGAGATTTTGATCTCTCAATTTATTGTAAGAGAAGGTCGCTTTCATCGTGTCGGTCACCTCCTCCCCGTCCCCCCAAACCGCGTGAACACCCCCCATTGTTACCCATTACCTTACCACTAACAATATCCCCATCTTCACCCATTAGCCTACACCCAATCCCTCAATAACCTTCAACGCACACAAACTCATAAACATCTTGTTCCAAATACGCGCCCCTTCCTATACCTATCAAATAGCTGTCGACATAGCTTAGAATTCCTTCCAGTCACCGCATATCTAGACAATCACTCTCCTCATTATCCTTACACCCGACTCCTGTTCCAATATCCGTAATTAATATACTTCACAAACGTACCCCTACATACCGCACTCTATATCACCCCAAATATACCCACCTGCCAACGATTACCCGATAGAGCTTACCCTACCCTATTTAACCTAAAGATTGATCCATGCCACAACATCCTCGTCAAGGCAACACACACCGCAAGAGAGCTGAGACCTATACCCACTGATATGACAAAGAACACGACTACTGTTGTGTGAATTCCCTGCCCACCCAGCGACCGGTGGTGCCATATCCAACACTTCAACCACCAAGTCCCGATGTATCAAACGCACACCTGACAGACTACAACCGCTAACATCCCCTCTTCGCCTTATAACGAATAGATGCTGTTCATCCAGTACCTGCGATAGACCCAGTTTGTTCGGTACGATAACCGATCTTCGACATTGTGATACAAGTTAATTCACACCATTCATTAGCTGTCCACTATGCTGTGTGTCCTACAGGGCGGACCTATCAATGCAGCGACAGATGTCCCCATTACCCCCGTCTGAGTTCAATGAAGACAGGTCTCCTGTTGGTCCCAGCTTCCCCCCACCCCTCGTACCAGGCACTACCGCCTCCGTCCCATCCAACCACCATAACATACTGTGACGCTGAAAGATCATACCCGTCCGGCTCATTTAGTCATATCACCGCTAACACCCCCCAGTATTCATTGTCCGTGCAACTAATGTATCAACATTCACCATGTTCGACCTCCTGCTCGTCCGTGATCTTTGCGACGTATCTCGACAGATCCGCGTCTACTCGTATGAAGCCTAACACTGTCACTACTGCTATTCTATGTATGGGTCCCCCAGCGACGCTATCCCAGCAGTACGTGCTGTGACGGTAGGCTTAGCAGTTTGGTCGAAAGAATCGTAATACCTCAGTATGCACCTTGCCACCTCATACCCCCCATCCCACTAAGTCCATGTGTACTAGTATACTGTGTCTACTCATTGTTCAGTAGCCCGTTCCGCTCCCTGGCATAACGTGTGCTAGATCCCAAATGTTGTACGCAGAGGCACATGAACCCCTCCTCATTGGCTTGCCGACTATGTATCCACTGCTCGCTCCGCGACTACACGCGCGGAGTTCCAGACCAAGAATGCCTGTAAAGCTGTATATACCCTCTGTGTGTTGACATAGCTTGGCAGCTTGTAATAGATGACGCGCCATGCTTCTTTACGATTGTCATGATATCGTAAAGTTCAGTATGAACTGCCTGTGATTCTCGTCAATGAGCACTTCGCCTCATTTTCGCCTATTGTGTGTTCACAGCCTGATGTGACATGAACTATGAATATCAGTATTAGTCCGATACCAATACTTGATATCTAGGTCGCCCTATCTATCCCTGTGTAAGTGTGTATTCAGACATAGAGAAGATACAGTTACGTTAGTCCCATCACTGTATGTTAGCCTGAAGTGACAACCTAGCGTACATGGTTGAAATGTTCAGTGACGAAATTGCGCTGACTTGTAATCATCGGCCATGAAACCCCGCTCCACTCAGCAAACTGCAGCACGTGTCGGCATTGATCACAACCATTATTCGGTACTTAGCTGGATTGTCGCCAGCTAGTGCGAGGCTGGGTCATGTCTATATGATTACTTATATATGCTATGACTTCTCTACCTCGAGTCTTCGCTGGATGACTGCACCCCGAATTAGAGACTTTTCGCTGGAAGTGTGTGTACGTGACGCCTTGTATGTCCCAGACACTCATTTGTGCACGTGTCGACTACCACCGAAACGTATGTCGTCGACACTTGGGCCCCCCCCACACCTCGGAAGAGCAAGACCCCCGCTTCCAAGTTGACTACCACTCTTCCTGATCTCACCATACCCGCTCTCGCTCCTACGTGTGCCCCTCCCTCGTCCCCCTATCCTGACTCAATGACTCTGACTAGAGCTGTCATTAGCGCCAGCACACCGCCACCCCTTGCCGACCCGTGCCGAGATACTCCCCCCCTTGCAGCCTCGCGCCATCTGGGCATAATCTTTAGTTCTTATAATACAACTACACTGCCCTCATGGCACCGCCGCACGTGCTTGTTACCTCACATGATTTTAGGCCTTTCAATAGCGACATACCTGGCGATATGATTCATACTAATCGTCCGATGAATCTGTCTGTCACAATAAAAATAACAATTGCTAAATCGCATCCCAGCTTAGCTCTTATCACAACATCGCTGATCTCTCACTGTCACCCCCCCCAATACACAACCACCCTGTCTTGGGCACGACTGTTGTCTCTGGGACATATAGATCCTCCTTTCAACCCCCCCCCCCCACCCCCCCAACCCCTCATTGAGTAGTCTTTTAAATGCATAAAAATCCCGTGCGACTCCTAACCTTGGAAATTTAACACAATGGTCATGGTTGATTCTACTAAACACCTACCTCTATGCTTAAGGTCAGAACCACTGTATATCCACCAATAAATATGCAACTGAGATCTTTTCTCGCGAATGTTCTCACGTCTACCATGCATCCTTTATCTCCTATACATGTCCATCAGTAAGCCCCCTGTAATGCACAATCATGATGTCAAGGGAGGATCTCACTCCTTCAGCCTCTGTGAAAAATCTTCCCTGAGAATGTCCGACTAGCGATTCTCTCTGCTCGGGTGAATATGCCTAACCCACATCTCTTACCCTATGATCCTTGTAACGCGAGGGGCGACTCGTAGTGACTAGCTCGCGCTCCAGATCTTGTAGTACATCATTTGCTAATCATGACGATCATCAGTACTCACATTTGATACTTTGATATTCCGCTATCTGCTGTCTCTGTTTTGATGTATTCAACGCGTAGTCTTGACTATCATTCAATAGTATGTGACTATAGTAAAAAGTTTGGTACTATCTTCGATAACGAAGCCTGGCTTTGGAGCTCCTAGCTTAAATGCTGTGCAATGGTTCGATTTGTTTTTCCTGTCTTCCTAGTCTTGAGAGTTCAATGCGATTGTTTGTGTTATGCTGGACATCGCACTTGAGAGAATCATTTATAGACTGTGTCTCGCTTTCTTATGTTACTCTCTTCACATGCTTCTCAGATTCTCAGATTGATATTTGTTTTGTAGTCTTCCGTTGCCAGGAGGTGTCTGTCCTTGTCTATTGACTCTAACTGTAATCTTCCCCACGTCGCGTTCAGCAGTCTTAGGCTCTTTTGACTCTATGTTGACAATTAGAGTAGAGTTACGCATAGATTTGATGTGTGTTCCCGCAGGTGTGTGTGTAGCGTCTGCGAATGAATTACATTACCTTTACTTCGATGTTTTTTTTTTTTTTAATTGTTTTGTCTCAGTTTTTGTGTGCTACTCAGAGCTAGCGAGTCCGTTCATAGTAGTATAATGTTCAAAAGCTGATATAAATATACACTAGGAAGGCGTTGATACTAGACCTCAGTTGCCATCTTACAAATTCATCTAGTAAAGACCCTTAATGATGCTAGGTGAAATCATGCTTATCACATCAGGTACGATATATTCATCTATGCATTCTATCAGCTTTCCATTCGTGTCCCTAATTTCGTCGATGGAAAGCGTACGCCAATTGGATTCAGCTGGTTAGACTGATGTCGTGACTGACCTTGTTCACCAGCTGCCGTTCGCTGCTGCAGTAGTATGCCTAATCTTATCTCACACTCAACGATCATGCGCCAGGTACGCGCATCTTCTCCGCCTGGACACAGTCCTAGACTCGTATCAACTGTGCGCTGGATATTTCGAAAAGATATATGTTGTGTTGACGAGTCTATAGGTGCCTTTCCAGCTTCTTACCATATTCCCGGATACCTTCCATGTAGCGTTATTAATTACGTCAGCCAAGTACCGTGTGCGGCAGGGTGCAGCCTGTTTCAGGCCACCACGTAAGCAGGGGTGGGGGTAGGGTGGCGTTTGGAGTGCAGCTCGGATGGTTCAGATTTGCATGTTGGGATCTAATTGCTATGTCTGTTGAATTAGAATGGCGAAAATCTAGCCGGCGAGTACAACGATCATATAGGGTCAGAAAGACTTCCATTTCTCTATGTTGTCTGCAATCTTTGGGTCCCTGGAAATTTTCAAAATAAGTTTAAAACTAGTCGTCTAATCTGGTAGTGATATGCTCCGTCCTAACGATGTCTTTTAGCCACTCTTCGCAAACAAGTATAAAATAAACGCATGGTCGTGATAGAAAATCACATGTGCATAGCACATTAGGTTGTTCATTAGGGAATTTGTATGACTGACTAGTGTCTAATGTCACTGGTTGTCCATGGATTGAGTTGTGTCTACAGTATGGATATGTTGGTTAAGCGTATTGTAATATGATAGACAACAATGGATGATAGCAGTATTTGTCAGATTTGCCGTATTTGATGTCGCTTAGCTGCCACTATACAAGTAGTTGAATTTTGATCAACCTTGTTCTGCTGCTATTGCAAAGACTTATGAGCTTTCAACTGACTGTAGACTAGGTAAATTTTATAGCTATTATTAGCCATTAAAGTTGTGTTATAAGTAAGATTAAAATTAGTAAGTGTAAGCCTAAGTATACTCAGGCCCTATGATAATAGTGTTCTGCGTAGATTGTATAACTAGTTATAATAACGGCTTCATACTTCAGGGGGGAGGGGGGGGGTTGCCTTCATTAGATAAGTTACTATGCACGCTAATTAGATGACATGGTTTGTGTGTAATGTACGTAAGGCTTCATAAGAAGTACTGGAAGACACCTAATAACTATAGTCTCTTAACTTGTATACGTAATGACTGTAAGCAGCCATGTTTGCAGACGTATATATGTTTAGAAAGAGATGGTCTTCATATCATAGCTATTCATGTATAGCGGAGTTCAAAGTTAGAACTGAACATGATATAGTTTGGTATTGGGTCGGGTGTGTAGTGGATGTAGCCCCCACACACCGGCAATGTTGGGATGGGGGGGGGTACTGGGGATATTCCTGGGGTAAGAAGTTTCTTATTAAAAAAAGATGTATAAATTAGGTAAGTTAAGGCCATATTAAAATAAGATTAATGCATATAGTTTTCTGAGGCAATTAAAGGGTGAGTATCTTGGCTACAATAAATTAAAACATAACTTCCAGCTTCAGTAAAGTAAGGCAGTTCGGTTCTTGTGTGGTAATTCACCGCTAAAATCAAATTTTCCAAATTTATTACCCAAACTGACAACCGTACTTTTTCTTGACTGAAAAAGGTTGATTTCACATTGTGATTTGGGAGGGCAAGTTCGTCGTGCATTCATAGTTGACACGCTTACGACAGATCCGCCCTCAAACCCCCCCCCCCCCCCCCCCGGTATTTTAAGTTTATAACCAATAAAACGGTATTGAATTGGGACCTAAGATGCGTCAACAGTGCTCCACTACCGCATCAGTCTAACCAGCTGTAAATGGGTACCTGGCTCTGATCTTGAGTTAGAGAAGGCAACAGCAACGAGGATGGGAACAGGTGTCACGCATCAGTCTAACCAGCTGTAAATGGGTACCTGACTCTGATAGGGACTTGAAAGCTGATGATGATGATGATTACGATGACTAGCAATTCCCTAGACTTAAGGGTCTTTTATATTTGGACATGCGCCCTAATATAACCGACTAGACTGAACGGGACGCGCCTCGCCAAAACGAGACAAAACTTAAAAAAAAAAAACATTCGAGTAAGTTGTATTTTTTCAGGATTACAAAACCTGCGGGGAAATATTCAAGCTATGCGGTCTACTTTTGCAGACATAGAGCAAAAGGCCAAGGATGTGACTGAGTGTGAACATTATCAAGAACAAACTCGAAGGAAACACAAACGAAATCGAGAGTATGATGATTTCAGTGGTTCCAGCACAATTGATGAATCTCAAACGCCTTCTCAGCAGTTTAAAAGCCAAACATTTCTTGTCCTTATTGATAGCTTGCTACCTTGTCAAAACGCCAGAGAGCTTATCAAAAGTTGAATGATGTATTTGGATTCCTTCGTCAGTCACAGTCGTTTACAAAATACATAGAGAAACATTATCCACGCAACACCTGGACCCATGCATACACAGATGGATCAGAAACAAATGCAACAGAAAATGGAGGTGGGGGCGTCTTTCTGACCTTAAGCACTGGTGCAGAAAAAATGCTGTCAGTGGCGACAGGACGATTCTCCAACAACTTCAGAGCAGAGGCAGAGGCCCTGAAAACTGTAGCAGAGGTTATATTGACAGAAGAAAACACGAACCAGGCAAGTGCCAGAAGAACGAGACATGAGAAGAAGACGCTGAAGATGGATAGGATACACACTGAGCAAACTTGCTTATAGCTTTACCAGGCAGTCCTTGGTCTGGAACCCCCAGGGTAAGAGAGGCAGAGGAAGACCAAGGAATACACGGAGAAGAGAACTGATGACAGACAAGAAGAGGATGAAGAAATTATGGAATGACCTTGAGCTGATGGCACAGGACAGGAAGACTTGGTATAAAGCAAATGCTCCTTAGGGACTTGAAAGCTGATGATGATGATGATGACTAGGTTGAACGGGACGCGCCCCGCCAAGACGAGGCAAAAATTTTACATTAAAAAAAATAAATACATAATAATAATAATAATAGCCCCTTCAGTCATAACTGACCATGGGAATGCGCCCCCGAGGTGGCAGCCCTCAAATACTAACCCACAACCCCTACCTGTTAAATGGACTAATCCCGCGCAGGCGGAAAAAAAAAGAAAAAATTGAAAGAAAATATTGTAAGGAAAGAGTACGGTTGTCAGTTTGGGTAATAAATTTGGAAAATTTGATTTTAGCGGTGAAATATCACACAAGTACCGGCAGTTCATATATAATAATTGAATGATTTAATAACTGAATGATTTAATAATTTAACTTCATTCTGAAATAAAACATTACATATACAATAATTTAATGTAATCTTTCATTCTGACTTCACACATTACCAATACAATAATTTTATGAAATCTTTCATTCTGACTTCACACATTACCAATACAATAATTTTATTAAATTTTCCATGCTGACATAAGCACACTACATATTCAATAATTTAATGAAATCTTTCATTCTGACTTAAGACATTACATATACAAAAATGTTATGAAATCTTGTCATTCTGACTTAGCCCTTTACATTTACAATAATTTAATAAAATCTTTCATTCTGACTGAGAACATTACATATAAAATAATTTTATTCAAATCTTTCATTCTAACTTACCACATTAGATATACAATAAAATAAGAAATCATTCATTCTGACTTAACACACTGTGATAGCAGATATCACTTCAAGACTGTGTGAAAAAAATTCACACTTTTTCTGCCTGTCCAAGAGTCTGGTTTAAAAAAAAAAACTTTAAATACCAAATCCTAAAGAAAAGGCCATTTCAACCACTGACTGGTGAGCAGATTCATGGAAACAGACATACATCTCTTGTGATCGTGGAGTGGACCAACGTCGCCTGGAAAGAAATATGGATAAATTTGAACTAACAAAAGGTAATCAAATAAAACACAGCGTGCAACTTTATGCCACAATACACATGTTGAGCTTGGAACCATCACTGTAGATTGTTCCCTTACAGGAAATCTGCTCCAAAAGCGTTAACATCTGACTCTGGGTCATTTTCTTTGAAGTTATTTTTTATTATTGCTTTTACTCTTCATGTGATGTCCTGTCCTCAGTTTTAATTTTACTGCCTCTTCCTTTGGCAATTCTATCTTACTCTTCACTTCTACATCTTGCAGTGCACAAAAATCTGCTGTTCTTTCACTGTTCAATTTATATCCGGTTTTCACTTGTGCTTTTGACAGGATGACTAATTCATTGTTTGTATGGTATCTTAGGGCAGTTATGACTTACACAAAATCTCTGAGGAACACTATCCTAGCCTTTAGCATTTTTCCTGTCTCCCATGATGGTTACTGCAGATGTTTTAGTGCTTCTGCCTCAGTTTTAAAGTTGTTTGAACATTTTCAAGTGCCCACTGAGATATGGGTTTCCCATCCAATGAGAAACTGATAGTGACAATGCCTGCATTGCCGGTTGGTGAAAGGACTAAATAATTTTAAGAGAAAAGTGCTATATTAGTAGTACAGGTCTGTATCCCAGAATCAGAACACCCGAAAACGGAAATATTCTGGAAATAAAAAGTTTTTTTTGGCAGATTTTGGGTGATTTTTGAACAATTTGGGCTACTTTTGGATGACCTGGGCGACTTATGAGCGTTATATGGAAACTGAAAAAATTCAACTTCCGAAATGCGGCTATACCTGAGCATTTCAGATTCTAGGATACGGACCTGTAGTCAGAAAGAAATCACCAATAGTCACACTGTTAGCAATCATCAAGCAATCATCACTTATCAGAATTATTAGCAGTCAGCAAACAATCAACAGTTGTAACATTATTAGCAGTCAGTAAACAATAAACAGTTGTCACATTATTAGTAGTCAGCAAACAATCAACAGTTGTCACATTGTTAGCAGTTAGTAAACAATCAATTGTTGTCAAACTTTATCAGCAGTCAGTAAACAATCACCAATTATCACATTATTAGTAGTCAGCAAACAATTAACACTTATCACATTATCAGCAGTCAGTAAACAAACACCAATTATTACATTATTAGCAGTCTGCAAACAATCACCACTTATCACATTATTAGAAGTCAGTAAACAATCACCAATTATCACATTATTAGCGGTAAGTAAATATTCACCAATTATCACATTATTAGCAGTCAGCAAACAATCACAACATGTCACATTATTAGCAGTCAGTAAACAATCACCAACTTTCCCATTATTAGCAGTCAGTAAACAATCACCAATTATCACATTATTAGCAGGCAGCAAACAATCAACACTTATCACATTATTAGCTGTCAGTAAACAATCAACACATGTCACATTATTAGCTGTCAGTAAACAATCACCAACTTTCACGTTATTAGCAGTCAGTAAACAATCACCAATTATCACATTATTAGCAGGCAGCAAACAATCATACCTTATCACATTATTAGCTGTCAGTAAACAATCAACACATGTCACATTATTAGCAGTCAGTAAACAATCATCAAGTATCACATTATTAGCAGTCAGCAAAAAATCAACACTTGTCACATTATTAGCAGTCAGCAAACAATCAACAGCTGTCACATTATTAGCAGTCAGTATACAATCACCAATGATCACATTATTAGCAGTCAGTAAATAATCACCACTAGTCACATTATTAGCTTTGAGCAAATAATCACCACTTGTGACATAATTAGCAGTCAGCAAACAATCATCAATTATCACATTACTAACTGTCAGCAAGAATTAACTACCTGTCACATTACAGCAGTCAACAACAAAATCACCACTGTAATATTCTAATATAACCAACCATAGATATCCAGACAGGAGTACCATGGCTGCTTCAGCAACTTGCAAACTACAACATTCTGGTCAGCCAGAGATTAAAAACCTGGCCACATAAGCAGTACCTACCCTACAACCCAGTAATACAGTGTGGTCATTCGTTGTCTTTTGTCCCCAGGTGGCTGGAACGTAGAGCAAAACAAAGTTCCTACTTCTGTGAAATGTTCATCTGGAGATTTGCTAAATAGAGCCTGATTTGTGTCACTGTTGGAAATCTGTCAACAAAAACGAACACAACTTTCAAACGGAACAATGAATATTAATGCAACTGTTTAACTAAATAAATAAATTCATCCCATCTTTTATGAAGAACAAGATATAAATGAATACAACTGAAAGAAACAAAGAAAATAAACACAGCTATAAAAAGGGAAATGATAAAAAGCAGAAATTTTAAAAGGGAAAAATGAAACAATTTTTAAAACAGACAAAGTTTAGCTATGCTTAAAGTAATGCCATCAGGTGTGCAGACAAGACATGGGCAGTAAAATTAAAAAATGAAGCACCACAAGAATTGTTTTTATAATATTAGTTACTAAACAAAAATTTGAAATAAACGAGGATCTGCAATAAGGATTTACAATGTGGAATTTTTTAGTGGAAAAGATGAGGGGGAAAAAAAAACGCAGAGATATTACAAGTCACTGGTGGAATGAGCATCCGATTGGCAGAGTGGTTTGAGCATTGGCTTCGCGTAGCAAAGATGCCTGATAGTGGCATCACTATCCAGTCTACCGAGCAGTAAATGGGTTCCTGACTCTGCTCGAGTTAAGGAAGGCAAAGGCAGTGAGGAAGGGAATGGCCACTCCACTTCTCAAAGCTGGACATAGTATATTGAAGTTTCTAACACTTCACTCATTTTTGGCAGTTTCTGCTATGTGACTGCTTTTACCTTGACCTTCCACTGGTGACTTAACTTTGATCCACTGTCACTGAGCGTCAGCTCTTGGTGTTCACTGATGGAATGTGTTGTATCTTCTTCTTCTTCCTCGTTCGTCCAGAAAAGGACGTTGTTTGCGTTAGAGCTGCAATATTTGCGCCTTTCCTCTTCGATCCCTACTCTCTCAGCCAGACTGCAGTGATGCAGCCTGTTTCCAGGACCAGCACTTGGAGGTGGAGTAGAGTCTTGGTCAGCTCTGGTTCGCTGACCCTGACGCAAGCAGTCAAGCTATGAGTCGCTGACTACATTCATCATGTTTGCTGTGTCTTCGGTCCCGAATGTGTTGTATGAATCCTCAGAAGCACATGTTACCATTAAACATCATATCAGTTACTCAAGGAAATGAGGATAATAACCAAATGGAAAAGAAAAAAAAAGGCAACAGGAATGTGCTTCTTAAGGATGCAGCACATACTGGTAGATAGCCAGAAAGTTAAATTAAAAAGTTCTTATGACAACAGAAGAAGACTCTAAGCTAATCACCAAGATAAGGTGCAGCCAATCAAAACTCTTTTAACACTTCAGGAGATGAGAACAACTAAAAATCCTGGTAAAAATTGGTAAATTTAACTAAAAAAATCAGAAGAGAAAGACTGACAATAAAACACGTAAATAAACTAACCATATAATATGGGAAGAAAACAAAAATAGAACTAATTGAAGATACCTGAGGCTGTGAAAAATGGAGAAAAGTTATCAGTAATGTCTCTGGCATTTGATGACACAGAGTCATAGAAAAAAAAAAGCAGCACATCATTCCAGCTTGAATACACATAAATGCAACAATAAATTAACCCCTTAACTGGGTGGTGTCGTACAAGAGAGGTAAAATGCTTTGAAAACAAAATCTTTTTACAGACACATACACTTTAAAAAAAAAAAAAAAACTTTTCCGGAGTAATTAATCATTTATTAACAAATTTACTCCAGAGCCCAGGGTTTTGGCTTCCTCTCAAGTTGTTCAACATAATTAGGATTTTTTGCACTGTTTCTAACTGATAACTAGTGATGAGCAGCAGCTTTCGTCCTATGTTCCAAGATTTCTCCCGTTTCCCTGAGGACTGCCTTGTTTGATTTTCAGATATTTTGTATAGCTTACACTGTTCTTCAAAACTACTTTTTATTTTTTCTTGCCTCTAATTTCTTTTTCATCTTGTCAGTTTTTTGTCTAGGTCTGACAAGCATAAAGCCATAGCTTCCCTCTTATAGATATTCACTTTATTCAGTATATATTCTCTTCATTTCTGTGACAGATATATTCCCACACAAGTATTCACTTCCATTATCACCATCCTTAAGCTCCCCAAGGAGCAAAGGCCTTCAACAAACAAATGCCCAGTCCAAATATCCCACGCCATCAGCTCAAGGTCTTTCTATGTCTCCCTCATCCCTTTCATGCCTGTCTCCAGTTCTCTTCTCCATGCATTCATCAGTCTCCCTCTATCTCTCTTACTCTGGGGATTCCAGAACAAGGACTGCCTTGTAATGCTGTCAACAGGTTTCCTCAATGTGTATCCGCTCCATCTCCAGTGGCTTCTTCTCATCTCTTGTTCTACTGACACTTGTTTGGTTCTTGTCATCAGTTCCACATTTGTAATCTTGTCATACCACTTCACTCCTTCTATTCTACACATGCACCCATTTATAAACATCTGTAGTTCTTGGCTGTTGTTGTTCTCCATGTTTGAGAGCTATACAATAGGACTGACATGACATCTGAGTTGAAGATTCTGATTTTTTTTTTGGACGACCTTTTTTGTTTTCCATATATTTCCCAGTGCAATGAAATCTCGTCTTCCTTTTAGTATTCTTATTTTGATATCTCTATCTGCCTAAGGAAAATTCTCTGAATCTTTTGGCCGAATACCATCAGCAACCAAGAACTACTTATTCGGAGTAACCAGGATGTCATACACACCATCATCGCTGGCAGATGCTGGAGTTGGGTTGGCCACGTCCTTAGAAGGGACCCTGATACCATTACAAGAACAGCTATGCTATGGACCTCTGAAGGAAAGTGAAAGAGAGGCCGACCAAAAACAACTTGGCTGAGAACTGTGGAAGCCGAAATGCAAAACATGAACCAGTGTTGGGGCACTGTACGAAGGATGGCCGCCGACCGAATAAAGTGGAATCAATTTGTTGCTGCCCTACAAACGCCACCAGGCGTGATGGACGCTGACTGCTTTGACAGTTGGCGGCTAAGGATCAAAGAATTAAAATTAATCATAATTTTAATTGATGTTCCCTATGGTGCATAGAGCAACCACTATCATTGACATGCTCTTGTAGCAGTAGTTTATATAGCAGTTTGTTTTACATAATAAGGTAGCCAGCTCCATGCACAACCTGTTTATTGGTGGCCATGTATGACATGCATGAGGCAGCAGTGATTCTATTCTTTCTCTGTTTCATAAGAGACCACTGGGACCTGCAGGAGTTAAATTATCATCATAGTAGGAAATCAAATTTTCTCACGCAGACGTGCTTTCTGTGGCAATCTGACTTACATGGCAAGGCTGCCAGCCTCATATTAGGTACCTCTTATGAAATGTTTGAGGGAGTTAGTCCTATTCTTTGTCTCCCCAGACTGCATTCCAAAATCCAAACACCCAAAAACTGAAATATTCTAAAACTCAAAATGACATTTATGGATAAAAATTTATAACACTGAGAAGAATACAAATATGTTAAATGAAAACCACACAAATCACGCAACTTTGATAGCCAATTACAAAAAAAGGGTTGTATAAAAACTCAAATTTAATATCCTCATTTTCCTCTGCACTCCTTACAAAGCAAGAAGTCAGCACTGCATCTGGTCCCTGCAGGAAGTCTGCACCAAGCAGTCACATGGTCTGTAGCAATTTGATTTACAAGATGAGATTGCCAGTCCCATGCACAACCTCATCTTAGTCACTTTGTATGACATGCCTGAGTGTGCAACAGCCTTATTGTTCTGTCTCTTCACAGACTCCTAGGAAATACATTAAGGTGCATCTCTGGAGGTTCCTTATTTAGTGTTTCCATAAAGTGGTCTGTCCATCTTGTTTCCTGCCCCTGTGGGGTGGTGATGAGATTTCCTTGCTTATTTCGTACTAATGTAATTTTGTTTGAACCCCTTTTTCTACTGATGTTTTTAGTAATTTTATATTTTGTGCTTTGTTCATTTCTGAGTGCTGCCTCTTCTGCCTGTCTTGAAAGATCTTCTAGGAATTTCTTTTTGTTGGCTCTGGTTTAACGTTTTACTTCCTCATCCAGCTGACTGTACTGTTCACTAAATATTTCTTTTAACCTGGAGGACTTTGCTTCTATTTTCTTTCTTTTCATTTCTTTTCTCTTCGCTATAGTGTTTAATGTTTCTAGTATCATTCAATCTTGTCTCTTCCTTTCCTGGAATCCCAAGCATGTTTTGCTGCTTTCCATATATATTGTTGAAATGGTGTTGAATTTCTGGTCAACATCATCAGTCGCTGTCTTTTCCTGACTCTTGGCAATTTGATATTGCCTCTTTATATCAACAGAAAAAGCCTTTCTGGTAAGGCGGTCCTTCAGTTTGATAATGTCATACCATTTCTGTTACAACTGGTCCAGGAGTTCTGAGTTTCACCTTCAATCTTGCTACTACTAAGTGGTGATCGCTTCCACATCTGCACATCTTCTTACTTTCACATCTTGTAATGAATGCTTCCATCTACCATTGATCATAATGTGGTCTATCTGGTTTCTGTCCCGGCCATTTGGTGATTCCAATGTTAATTTGTGGATTTCTTTGTTTGGAAAAAGCAATGACCAAGTTGTTAATGCTGCAGAAGCTTATTAGTTTATCACCATTCTCATTTACTGTTCCACTGCCGAATTTCCCCATTACTCTTTCATTGTATGTATTGTGTGGTCCAACTTTTGCATTGAAGTCTTCCATTACTAAGATAAGATCATATCTTGGTGCGGTTTCACTTTCCTTTTGTAGCTGTTGACCGAATTTGTCCTTGACCTCTTCGTCACTGTCATTTGTTGGTGCAAAGCATTGTATTATTGTGGTGTTGGTGAATCTCCCTCTCAGCCTTGTTCTTAGTCTGCTGTTGATGGGTTTCCATTCAAGTAGCGACCTTTCTATTCCTTTATTTAGGATAGTGGCTACGCCTTTATTGTGCTGTCCATCATCTCTTACTTACTTACTTAGTCGTTCCCCTTCTACCATGAGGTGTAGAGGTTTGGAAGAGAGAGCGCCAGACTATTCTATCGGCTGTCTTCCTCCTGGCCTGGTTCCATTCTAGTCCTCGGTCCTTCAAAGATTGTCTAATGTTGTCCTCCCAGCGGACTCTGGGTCGTCCTCGGGGTCTGGATCCTTGGCTCTTTGTTTCCCATGCTTGTCGTGGTAGCCGATCTTCTCCCATTCTGCAGACATGGCCAAACCATCTTAGTTGGGACTGTTCTATTTGGGTCTGTAGGGGGTGGCATTTTAGGCCTTGACGTATCGTCTGGTTGCGTACCATGTCTCTTCTTGTTACTTCAACCACCTTCCTCAGATACCTCATTTCTGAGGTTTGGATCTGGCTTTTATGGGTTGTAGTCATTGCCCATGACTCGCATCCATATGTCAAGACTGGGACATAGGTGGAGCGGTATACAGCCATCTTCGTTTTCTTACCAACCTCTCTCTTGCTGAGGAATCCTCGATTTATGGCCTGAAAAAGTCTCCCAGCTGCTGCTTTTCGAGTGGCCAACTCTTCTTTGATGCCTCCCTTTCGGTCTATAATAGCTCCAAGGTATTTAAAGTTGTCAACCTGCTCCACGACCTGTTCTTCCAGCTTAATCTGATGCCTTCTTTCTTCTCGTGATATCACCATGGATTTTGTTTTAGAGCTGCTTATGACCATTCCTCTCTTCTCCAGCTCTTCCTTCCAGACTTGCAGGTGCTGTCCTCTTCCTTCCAGACTTGCATTTGGTGCGGAGGACCAGGGTGCCAGCTTTAGTCTGACCCCCACCCGCGCAGACCTGTCCAGCTTGGTAGAACCTCCCAGAAGTAAAACTCTTGCTGGCATAGCTCTGGGGGTTGTCCGGGTACTCAAGCCACCACACCGCTACAAGGTATTGACACCATTGATGGCAGACCACACGTTTAAAAAACCTTAAACAGAACTGATCCTTAAACGTTAACACTATATGAAAACTCAAAGCGACAGAAAAGTTTGTGCGTCAAACATGGGCAAACCATTACATCATTTAAGAGTTATTCCTTGAAATCAGTGTCTTACCTCCCTTGCCTAACAACATCATGTGGTGTATTAATCTGCATTAAGGAGAGGCTACGAGCCATGCCAGAGAGATCTGCTGCAGAGCTCACCCTGGAACCTTTGCTCTGAAATCAAATCACATGACAAAAGCTATAACCTGAACTAGTCATTGCTAGCTTCTAGCAGTACTGATACTCTTCTTCTGCATCACTAAGCATCTACTACTAATTTATCTCCCTTGTCCAGTGTTGTCCCCCTTGAATCTCTGAAGAAAAGGACTACTGCCCCCTCAGGCATGCCGTACAGGACAACTAATAAGAGGTTGTGCGTGAGGCTGGCAACGTCATCATGTAAAACGAATAGCAACTGAAACCACTGCTGCACGAGAATGTGACTGTTTGACGCTGGCTTACTGCAAAGGGACTAGCTCTGTAAGGAGAACAAGAGAAAATGATGCTGATGATAATGACATTCTCCCTTTCCAGAACAGACATTCCCAAATCATCTACTCCCACAATTAATATTGATTTTCCAACATCAGCAAGTCTTGAAATAAAATATATCTCCTTTAAAAAAATCATGTCTACATTTTCCAGCAAGTAGGATATAGACAACTGAACTGGCATGACAAGATCATCAATGTGGAACAAAAATCAGACAAGTGCCAGAAGAGATGAGAAGACGCTGAAGATGGATAGGACACACATTGAGGAAACTTATTGCTAACATTACAAGGCAGTCCTTATTCTGGAATCCCCAGGGTAAGAAAAGCAGACGTAGACCAAAAACACACGAAGAAGAGAACTGGAGACAGAGATGACAATGCTGAGAAAGACCTTGGGCTGATGTCATGTGACAGGAAGATTTGGTATATAATCACTGAAGGTCTATGCTCCAAGGGCAGCTGAAGGATTATGATTGAATGAAGGTAGCTGTGTTCTGTTGCATTTTATTTGTTACTTTCATCTTTATTTTGGCTGACAGAAGATGGTGATCTGATGCCACATCTGCTCTTCTACTTCTCTGTCACGAAATGATGATAAACTTCTAGGTTATGCATATATAATCAATAGATAATCAATCTGATTTTCTGTCATGTGATATCCATATCTGAAGATTTTCTTAGACGAAAAAAGGTGAGTCAGCAATCTAGAAACCTTTTGGCTTTCTCTGGGTTGCCTCATGTGCCTACCTACCAGAGAATCAACTTGGATGTCTGAGTTTTACTTTCTTTAGTTGGCTTAACCATATTGTTTGCTGAAGTTTTTGTGGCTACATTATGAGGTAGCCAGCCTCATGCCCAATGCTCTTTGGTTGCCTTGTTTGATGACATGCAATTAATATTTCTCCTCTTATGGGCCCCAGTTAGTCACGGGTGGGTGACTACAATACTGATGGTTTAGTCCAACAAATGAACTAGCACAACAATATGAACGTGGAAGAGAATCCTAGCATATAAATGAATGAACCATAAATGTCATATATCAAACTGTTTGAATCAATGAGTCTGTAATGATTATACATACCTTAGAAGGCCCCGTACTACTACCACTGCCAGCAGAATCATTAGAGCCATAAGAAAGCTTGCTACCCTGTCTCTTCATGACAGCCACACTCCCAATGTTATCTCTGTCATCTGTGGAAAAGGAAAGCTACACTTCAGCATAGAATGCATATGCTGCTAAGAAGACAACCTGATAAAACAAACATACTTTATGTTACTAATCTCAGCAGTTTGATATAGATAGTTAATGTAGAAGTCTGAAGGCGAACACAGAAGAAGAAGAAGATATAGTTACATGAGGATAATATTGAAAGTTTAATGATGATAAGTAAAGGAATGCCATCACAGCATTTAACTTGGTCTACTTTTGTAAATATTTTCATTCATTACGCTGTGTTTCTCAAAGAGCACAGGCGTTTAACTTCCTGTCTTGTGCCATCCACTCAAGGTCGCTCCATGTTTTCTCTATCCCTTTCATTCCTATCTCAGCTCTTCTCTCCATGTCTCCCTCCACTTCTTCCACCCTGGAGACCCCAGAACAAGAACTGCCCCACAATGCCACCAACAGGTTCCCTCAATGTGTGCCCTATCCATTGCCAGCATCTTCTCCTATTCCATCAGCACCCATCAGACCCACCATCAGTCCAACGATAGTGATCCTGCCACAACACCCAAATCCCTCCAACCTCGCATAAGCACTCACCCATAAGAGTCCACAACATCTTGGCTGCTTGTTGAGTCCGTTCATTCTAATGTTAAAGAACTTCAATACGCGAATGGTTGTAATGGAACAAAATGTCAGAAAATGTTCTTCAATACGAACTCCAACAAGTAGTGGTTAACTGGTCCCTGACTAGCAGTACACAAGTCTGTGATGACTGTACATATAGTTTATTGAACGTGACACATACGGAGTGAAACAAGACGTTCATAGTTACAGGTGCAAAAAGGTCATACGTCAAAATGTTGATAATTACTTTTCAAGTTCATGAAGATTCTCTAAAAATAAAGTCCTCTTATTCAAGTGACTAAGGATCACATCCTCTACCACATCAAATGTATTGCAGTCAAGTCCGCTGACCTTCTTTCAAGGACGTATATCATGGCCCAACGGATTCATTCTCAAGGAGCAATACTTCTTATCATACTTGTAACAATTCCAGACTTTCCATACGATACTTAGGTAGCATATATATATTAAAATCCAAACAAAGTCATCCACTATAATACGACCAGGTTAGAATTCTGTGTTGACTAACCTCTCTATATCCATGCCACGACTTTGGCATTGACAAAATACGGCATGTAAAACATGTGAAGCATACAAAATCAATTAACTTCAGTTACTCGTAGGTATCCTCCCTCTACGGTAATTCAAAAGGCTAACGACTCCGTCTGTCCATTCTAGGAAGGACATACTGCGATGACTTCCCGCTAGACCAAGATTAGGAGCGGCCTGATACTTTAATTTAATTCAATAAACATTCGATATGACGTAGGGCGACACTTACTTGATACTTCCACTACTGGCTTCACCATGAATCCCAGTAGATATAGTTACAATATAATGGCTTCTTCAAACTTGCCAGATAAATCCAAGAAATATATATCGGACATAAACATGGTCCGTACTGCCCCGTTCAAAACATGACGTCACAATCCCTAAACTAGGTTACCCGTGCGTCCCAAAGCAACTCACACTGCATTGTGCACGTCAGTGCGTGAATCAATCGAACGCACAAATAATATAACTATATTAAAACTGGTGCGTACATTTGGCAGGACCGAAGACTACCCCCTTAGGTAATAAATGTACGTAACAGCTCCCTTATTACCTCCCCTTAAAAAAATTAATTATATTAATTTTTTTGAACTTAGTACCCGAGAGAGGTGAGTCAAAACTACCACAAGATATATGAAATGCATAAAGTTATACCATATTAAGAAAAGAATATTAAACGAAATCAATATAACTAAATGATAGTATGCATTAAAGCACACATCCACAATCGACCTACTTTGGAACGATGTGGTAATATTCGAAGTAAAAACAAGTTGAAAATGAAAAATGAAAAAACCATTAAAAAAAAGATGATAATAAAATTCAACTAAGTTTTCAAAAAAAAAAAAAATTTGAAACATATGATTTCAAAAATGAAAATGAACAGCAACACTGATGATGATCAATGACAAGAGAATCAATAAAAACAGAAAAATTGAAAATACAATGTGCAAAAATGAAGCAATGCAAAATTAAACACTTTAGGAATCAACACCCTTAACGTTTTCTAACACTAGTATGGTTGACTAGTGATCTAACAGTGAGATATCATAACTAAGACCCGTGAATGCAGGTATTACTTGACAACTAAGACAGTTAGTATGTGTGTGATCCATAATCAATTAAATAGATTAAATTGAATTATTCTAATTTATATATTTCTTAATTACTAACAAATAACCATTTACTAATATATTCTAAGTAATTCCAATATCACTATCAATATGTCAATGTTCAGTTACAACTAGTTAGTAATCGACGAGACGATGTTCTCAATGTTCCATACACGATAAAATATATTCTCGAACACGATATGTAGTGTAATATGTTCCATAGGAATAACAAATGTATATTTGTCGCTCTTAACAATGTTTCCATTCTAATAAAAAGTTACTGTAATACCACTGTTCCCGTAGTAATAAAATGTTACTCTAATACCACTGTTCCCGTTCTAATAAAACGTTACTACACAAGAAGTAATGTTATAATCTATAAGTAAGTATATCCTGAAAGTTATACTTATACGAATACTTCAGTTATATAACCAGTCTTTATAGATGTACTATCAATGATAATGTACAAAGTTATTCATGTTATCGGTGAGGATGTTTCAACATCTGGAAGTGGTTTAGTTTCGACAAGTTCGCTTGGGCATCTTGACAAACAGTCTGCGAACACATTCTTCACTCCAGGAATAGCTCGTATTTCAAAATTGAATGGTTGAAGCGCTATAGCGTAACGCGCTGACTTAGATGATTTAACATTCTTCGTGTTCAGTGCGGTAAGAGCTTTTTGATCAGATTCCACCACAAAGTGTGAGCCGAGTAGGTAACGTTCCAGTTTTGTGATTGCCCACACCAATGCGAGGAGCTCCTTATCCAGAACGGAGTATTTGAGTTCGCTCTCCGTAAGTTTTCTGGACACGTACATCACCGGAAATAAGGTGCCGTTATATTCCTGCATCAAAACTGCAGCAATAGCGTAAGAACTTGCATCACTGCGAAGGATGAAAGTGAGATTTTTGTTAGGCAACCTCAAAAAAGGTTCATTTGAAAAAAATCGTTTTATATAGTCTAACGCCGTTTGGTGATCCTGCGACCACTTTATTACATTAGATGTGCCTTTCTTCAGTAGAGACGAAAAAGGTGCAGTTATAGTAGACAAATGAGGGATGAATTTTGAATAGAACTGTATTAGTCCTAAAAGCGACCTAACTTGTTTTTTTTGTCTTAGGTGCCAGATGTTTAAAATTTTAGAGACGTTACTGTCTTCTGTATACATGAAACCATGACCTATGCGGTGACCCAGAAATGAGATGTCATGAAAACCGACAAAAGCCTTTGAAGGTTTCGCTGTTAAGTTATAATCCTGTAAGGTAGAAAGTAAAGCTTTTAATCCATGAATATGTTCATCCCAAGAGTCACTGAAAAGACAGATGTCATCTATATAAGTAATGACATCGGGACGATGAGACAATATGCGGCGCATCATGCGTACAAAGGTAGCTGGCGCATTCATTAATCCGAATGGCATAAAATTCCATTGAAAAAGACCCCGTGGCGTCGAGAAAGCGGTGAATGGCTTTGCTTTAGGAGTGAGTGGCACTTGTCAATAGCCCTTTGAAAGGTCAAATTTAAAAAAAGAATGTGGCATGAGATAATTTCTCCAATAAGTCATCTAAAAGAGGTAACGGTTCCGCATCGAATTTTGTAACTTTGTTTAATTTCCTGTAATCTACGCAAAGACGTATATTGTTGTCCTTCTTCCTAATGATTACCATAGAAGAAGAATATGGTGATGAAGATGGTTCAATTATATTTAATTGAAGCATCTCATCCAATTCCTTATCAACCTTATCACGAAAGTGTAAAGGTATAGGATATGGGCGAACTCGAATAGGCGTATCGTCAGTCAGAATAATGTCATGTTGGATGACTGACGTATGACCTGGGATGTCAGTGAGAACATCCTCATACGAGTGTAGAATATTAGAGACTTGCTGACGTTGATCAGCCGTAAGAGTAGATGAGATTGTAACATCATTCCATTTCTCAGTGGAATGGAGTGGTACAACTGGTATTGGTAGTTGTACATCATCGAAAGAAGATTCTTCTTCTTGGATGACTGACAAACTAGAATAGTGTTGAATAGGAGGTGTAGGATCGTCAGTTGCCTGGAACACTGACTGTAGATAATCAGGACGTGAGTAATACTCCTTCAACATGTTAATGTGGAAGGTTTTATGTTTACCATTAACATCAACGATGTAGTCGACATCGGATATTCTTGAGATGATCCTGAAAGGACCTCTCCAGGTAATTAAAAGACGATTGTTATGCGCAGGGAGTAATACAAAAGCTTCGTCACCAGGAATAAGCTGGCGAAGACGTCTATACTTGTTTGCAAATAGACGAGCTTTTTCTTTGGCTTGTTCGGATGATGCAGTAGCTAGTCTACAAGCATCTATGATTCTCTTTCTCAGAGAGATCACATACTCATAAGAGGATTGAGTTTCCTCTTCAATATTCTCGTCAACCAATAAGTCGTGGATTAACGACATCGGACCGCGTGGTTGCATGCCAAAAACAAGCTGGAATGGAGAAAACCCCGTGGCTTGATTTTGTACTTCGCGATACGCGAACAGAGCAGCGGGTATGACCCGATCCCAGTCTTGGGGATGGTCTTGGGTCATCTTACCCAACAACTGCTTGAGTGTCCTATTGAGACGCTCAATTAACCCATTTGACATCGGATGATAAATAGAACTAAGAGATCTGTCTATACCTAATGTCTTCATAACTTGAGACATGGATTCAGAAATGAACTGAACCCCATGATCCGACAAGATTTTCCGTGGAAAACCAATGCGTGAGAAGATTAACATCAATGCCTCTGCTACACTGGCAGATGAAGTGTTCTTGAGAGGGATGGCCTCAGGCCAACGAGTGCACATATCAATGCACGTAAGAATATGCGTATGCCCTCTAGCAGATGGAAGCATGGACCAATAATGTCAATGGCCATTTTATCAAATGGTCTAATCGGGATGTCCGCAGCTTGAATAGGAGCCGCATGAAATGGACCCCGTACCTTAACTTCCTGACATATCAAACAGGACCGACAATAGAGAGTGATGTCCCTATGGACGCCTGGCCAGTAGAATGCCGAAAGCACTCTGGATTTGGTACGCGAAAAAACCCATATGGCCCGCACATTGCGAGTCATGCGCATGTCGTAATATACGAGATCTCATAGAGGATGGGACTAAGATCTGATAACATAAGGATGAATCCTTTTCCCGTATTACTCTAACCAAAATCCCATTTTTAAGTATAAAGTCATGTCTAGATTTTGCAAGTTTGTTGCTGGTATTCTTTTTGTTCACATACTGAAAAATTTTTTTAATGAATCATCATTCTTTTGCAATGTTGCAAACAACTCCCGTGAAATAGGAGCATCATCATCACAAGTGGTATGAACTGTAGGTTCAATAGGTGTATCATGCGACATATTAGTAGCTTGAGCTCTAGTCACTACTGCATTTGCAGTTTGAATATGTCGCTCTTTCCATTCAGCTATTTGCTGTGGTGTACACTCTTTAATACCATGTATGCGACCAAGTATTAAATCACAAATTGGATTCGGAAGGAGACATGCCTGGATCTTTCCTGAAAAAAAATGGTGTATTAAGGTCAATAATAGCAGTGGGAAATGTTTCAACGGTGCCACCAAAAGTCACACACTTGACAACCCTGCCCGTGGCACAACTTGGGTTGATCAGCGAAGTCCGGACGCCCACAGTGCTACAACCTGAGTCAAATAGGAGAGAGCATGAAATGTTGTTGACAAATCCCTTGTTAAACTTAAGAGAGCCCTGTCCCTGGTGTACCGACGCAGCAGTGGCCGTACAGACTGCAGGTAGACTAGGCAAGGTATGTCCGCAACGCAGCGTCGTGATCGCCTTAGGCTGGAAAAGAGTCGAGCATTCTGGACAGTCTTTCACCTGGGTACAATCAAGAGAACAAGACATAGCATTGTGAGTTTCAGCTACTTTACCCTGTTCAATGTTAGCCTGTGTATCAATTAAAGAGACATTAGAATGTCTACCCGTATTACTCGACGATCTATCTCTGCGACGCGATCGATTTTGATTATTTGCATTAAAATTGCCATAATTGTCGTTTCTGCTTGAGTTAAAATTTGGATGAGTCCGATAATTTGTATAATTAAAGTTATGATGTTCTTTAAAATTTTTATTCCAAGAACCTTGTCTGTTTTGCGGACCCTGAGATCTTGATCTCCAGTTTTGTTTATTATAATGTCCTTGATTATTTTTAAAATTATTGTTACCAAAATCTCGCGATCTGTGAGCTTGGTTCCAAGAAACATTAAATGGAGCAGATTGTTGAAATTGCTTCCCTTTGTAAAAGTTATCATTGTTAAAATTGTAATTATTTCCCTTATTGACATACCTGTCAGCACTAAAGGAACGATTGCGTGAAAAATTGTTTTGTTGTGCTGCAAAAGCAACAGGCAATTCATTCTTAATCTGTGCATTACTTAGATCCATGGTTGGGTGAGCAGTGCAAAAATTTTTTGCATGTTCTTCTAAGTTTTTCATTGATAAAGGTTTCCGTTCGTGTAAAAATGCGAGAAATGTAGGATTTACAGACGATAGTACCTTATCGCGCATCAGTAAATCGAAGAGACCTTCATACGACTTTTCAATTTTGGATAATTCAATCCATCTTTCTAGGGTTAGACGTATTTGTGACAGAAAATCACTGAAATTTCTGCTTGATTGCGGTAGCAATGTACGAAATCTTAATCGGTATTCATCTTCTGTCATTTGAAATTTCTTCAGAAGTGCGGCTCTAAGAGCATTATAATCATTCTTCTCATTAATACTGGTAGTATGATAAACTGCTAAAGCATCCCCAGTAAGTAACCTGGATAAATATGTGCAATACAGTGTTTTATCCACGTTATAAGACCTACAAGTGGCCTCAAATCTATCTAGGAAAAATATTACGTCATCCGACGGGGGATTAAATTTAGGTAATTTAAGGTTAATTTCCTTAAAATGATCATGTCTGGATGAAGTTTGGCTTTCAAAAGTTCTCTGAGAATTAGCTTCCTGAGTTAACCTAAGTCTCTCATATTCTGACTCTGCTAATTTTAGTTCATGCTGTCGTTTTTTATCATTCTCTTCCATCTCAAGCTGAAGTCGTTTTGTGTTTTGTTCAGCTATTAATCTTCGTTCTTCCATTTCTTTTTGTTTATTTTCCATTTCTTTTTCAGCTATTTATCTTCTTTCTTCATTTCTTTTTGCTTTCTTTCCATTTCCTTTTGTTTAACTTCCATCTCAATTTTAAGTCTTTCTTTTCTTTTGCTTCTGGCCTCGTTTCCTTTAAGTCTTTCTTTCTGCTTCTTCTGCCTCTCGCTGAAATCGTTTCTCTTCTAATTCAGCGGCTATCTCATTTTTTTCTTCTCTTCTCTAAATTTTTTTCTCATTCTCCTGAGACTCAATCCGTTTTTGATCTGCCTCAAATTGAAGTTTTTCTAGTCTTAAAGTTTCTAACTTTCTCTGTTCGGCTTCTATTTCTTGAGCTTTCCTATATTCTGCAAGTGCAAATGCTTTTGCTTCATCAGGAGCCATCTGAAGAGCTTTTGCTTGCTTAATGAAATAATCTAGTGAATACATTATGCTTTATAAGTAGTCACAATACTCTTGATTTATAAAATGATAATTAATCAATATAAATTAATTAACCTTGTTACTTTGCCAAGTGTTCTTCGTTCCTGTCCTAGAACGGTATCTTATGTTATCATATAGTTATGAAATATATCAATTATCAATATAGTAATTTATGTAATGAAATGTCATGAAATCAACAACGTGAAAGACAATAGAAACATTACCGACAAGACACGATAATCAAAGACGAGTGAACACAATCGTAGAAATCAACAAAAATAGAAATGTGTAACTAAAATAGAATATCGTAAAAATTTACGATGACAACTACGATCAGATACTCAACAGGACAATTGACAACACAGTGTAAAAACATAGGTTTTGTAAAAAAATGAACGACAGGAAAGGTGAGACGGACGCATAATACAAACAAAATTCATCATAAAACTAAATACGAGTAGAAATAACTACGAGAACAACAATTAAACGTGACGAAACAGCTAAACAGATACTATTATAAGGAACAATTAGCGATCGGAACTTCGGCAAGGTTTCTAGCCTTGAACCGGAATTATCGCTCAATTGAAAATTACAAGTTGAGCCCTACAGAACGTCTGACGAAGAGCCCGAATTGGCTTCGAGATGGATCTCGTTCGTCAGATCAACCTCCCTACCTCCCACGAAGAATGCACAACATATAACATATAACATGGAAAATATAAATATGGACATTAGTATAGAAGGCACATCTAAACGTAATAAAATGGATAACGAAAACACGTTATACTCATCTCGCGTGTGCCGGAAAAAACAATGTGCCTCGTCTCCGTGGATGTACGTCTGAGGATAAATACTTCGCTCTGCGTATATAACACCAGCTCGCACGTAATAATGGCGAATAGGTGATCCCAAGGCAGTCAGTCACTGTACAACTTGACGTGGAGGTTGATTGATGACCTTGAACAATTGAGTTGATTTTGATTCATTATCACGCTAGGATCCAAATTTGAGATGATGTCGCCTTGAAAGTACAAATCTTCTTTTCAAACGATAATTTGATTGAGTACGTTCCTGTGAAATGAATTCCAGACCACACTGGCATACCATTTACTGTTGAGTCCGTTCATTCTAATGTTAAAGAACTTCAATACGCGAATGGTTGTAATGGAACAAAATGTCAGAAAATGTTCTTCAATACGAACTCCAACAAGTAGTGGTTAACTGGTCCCTGACTAGCAGTACACAAGTCTGTGATGACTGTACATATAGTTTATTGAACGTGACACATACGGAGTGAAACAAGACGTTCATAGTTACAGGTGCAAAAAGGTCATACGTCAAAATGTTGATAATTACTTTTCAAGTTCATGAAGATTCTCTAACAATAAAGTCCTCTTATTCAAGTGACTAAGGATCACTTCCTCTACCACATCAAATGTATTGCAGTCAAGTCCGTTGACCTTCTTTCAAGGACGTATATCATGGCCCAACGGATTCATTCTCAAGGAGCAATACTTCTTATCATACTTGTAACAATTCCAGACTTTCCATACGATACTTAGGTAGCATATATATATTAAAATCCAAACAAAGTCATCCACTATAATACGACCAGGTTAGAGTTCTGTGTTGACTAACCTCTCTATATCCATGCCACGACTTTGGCATTGACAAAATACGGCATGTAAAACATGTGAAGCATACAAAATCAATTAACTTCAGTTACTCGTAGGTATCCTCCCTCTACGGTAATTCAAAAGGCTAACGACTCCGTCTGTCCATTCTAGGAAGGACATACTGCGATGACTTCCCGCTAGACCAAGATTAGGAGCGGCCTGATACTTTAATTTAATTCAATAAACATTCGATATGATGTAGGGCGACACTTACTTGATACTTCCACTACTGGCTTCACCATGAATCCCAGTAGATATAGTTACAATATAATGGCTTCTTCAAACTTGCCAGATAAATCCAAGAAATATATATCGGACATAAACATGGTCCGTACTGCCCCGTTCAAAACATGACGTCCCAATCCCTAAACTAGGTTACCCGTGCGTCCCAAAGCAACTCACACTGCATTGTGCACGTCAGTGCGTGAATCAATCGAACGCACAAATAATATAACTATATTAAAACTGGTGCGTACATTTGGCAGGACCGAAGACTACCCCCTTAGGTAATAAATGTACGTATCACTGCTCCAACTTTGCTGATCTTGTGAACATTTTAGGTACTACATTTATGACAGCACCCCCATGTGGATCCCGAGTGTCTGCATAAAGGCACCACTACAAATAGCCTGTTTCAAAGTCGCTATGCTCTTGTAGCAAAGTTATACGTAGCAGTTTGTTTTACATGATGAGGTTGTCAGGCCCATGCAACATAATATATACTACCTAGTAGATAACTTTGTCTGCCACTTACCAATTCTGTCCACAGATTTAGACCTGGAAAATGGACTCTTGGAGAAAGGAATCGCAGGTGTCAGAGCTAAATTTAAAAAAAAAAAAGGAATTAAAACCACAATAGAATCTACACATCAATAACAAAGACAGATTCAACAATTGCCATTATCCATATTTTTGAACGAACCTGCAGCTAGGACAGTCTTTCATGCATTCAAATGGAATTGGCGGGAGGAAAAATGAAGAGAAAGACCTTGCAGAAGGTCTGTAGTCAAAGAATGGCCACAATTACTGGAATGTTGTCATCTTGTTCATTCATCTTTCAACTCTCAAAGAAGCATAGACCTTCAACAAATTTATACCAAGACTTCCTGTCCCGTGCCGTCTGCTCAAGGTCTTTCCATGTCTTCTTCATGCCCTTCATGTCTGACTCCAGTTCTCTTTTCCATGTGTTCTTTGGTCTTCCTTTACCTCTCTTACCCTGGGCATTCCAGAATAGCGACAGCCTAGTAATGCTATCAACAAGTTCTCTCAGTGTGTGTGCTATCCATCTCCAACGTCGTCTTCTCATTTCTTGTTGCACTAGCACTTGTCTAGTACTTGTCATTAGTTCCACATGAGTGATCTTGTCATTAGTTCCACATGAGTGATCTTGTCATTAGTTCCACATGAGTGATCTTGTCATTAGTTCCACATTAGTGATCTTGTCATTAGTTCCACATGAGTGATCTTGTCATTAGTTCCACATGAGTGATCTTGTCATTAGTTCCACATGAGTGATCTTGTCATTAGTTCCACATGAGTGATCTTGTCATTAGTTCCACATGAGTGATCTTGTCATTAGTTCCACATGAGTGATCTTGTCATTAGTTCCACATGAGTGATCTTGTCATTAGTTCCACATGAGTGATCTAGTCATACCACTTCAATCCTTCTATTCAAGCCCCCATTTATAAAAGTCTGTAGCATTTTGGTTGTCATAAATGTTAATATTTCAGATCCATATAACAGCACTGACTTGACCACCTGAGTTGAAGATTCTGATTTTTGTGTTGGACATGTTGTGATACTTCCTGAAAAAGGATAAAGGAGTGAATCATTGTTAATGCCCCAAGCCCTATAAATATCATTCATTATCTTTCAGCTCCCCGTGGAGCATGGGCCTTAAAAAATACAAACCAAGTCTTTGTGTCCTGTGCTATCCATTCAACTCTTTCCATGTCTTCTCTATTCCCTTATGTCTAAATCTAATTCCATGTCTTCTCTATTCCCTTATGTCTAAAACTAATTCCATTTCCCATGCTTCTTAGTCTCCCTCTATTTCTCCTACGCTGGGGGATTTTTGAACTAGAACTGCCCTGTAATGCTATCAACTGGTTTTCTCAATGTGTGTCCTATTCAACGCCAGCATCTTCTCATATCTTGATTAACCGGCACTTGTCCGACCCGCTCCATCAGTTTCACAGAGGCAATCCAATCACATCATTTCTAATTCTTCCCTCTGTGCAAGTATTCATACACTACCTATAAACTGTATCAGGGTTTAAGGATGCCAAATTAAGAATAGAAACCTGCAGGAATGCAACTCTCACATATGTAAATAAAAAAAACTTTAATGAAGACCATATGCTTAAGTGTGCTGCAAAATTATAAAAGAGCTTTTAATAATCTAGTTCACACATAATTTTCATCTTTACACTCAATAGAAATGTAGGCTGATGAAAGCTACAATGTATTTTTCCCAAAGACAGCACATGGTTACAAACACACATGAATCTCAACATCTACCTACATAGAAAAAACTAAGGAAAAATGACAACAATATCAACACAAAACAGAAGTAACCAATAGTAAGGGAGGTAAAAATGATTCTGTTACACACCCATTCAGGCATATTGGGAATACGGTGTTAGGCCTATATTTTCTTGACCATCGGCACACTAGGGGTGATGTGGTCAGCATCAAACCGCCCACATTAACCTTCCCAGAGTTTCTCTGGTACCCAATTCATGTGGCTGGGTCAACCCCAGAGCCATTTGCGGTCTAAAAAATCCCACCTCAACTGGGGATCGAACCATGGACCACCGAGCTAGGAAGCCAGTGCACTAACCACTGTGCTACCACAACTCCAACCAATAGTAAGTTAAAGAACAATAGCCTGACAGCAGTAATATCACAGTTTATAACACCAAAATAATACCGACAAGAATTTATACACCTTGAAGGTATCTCTTCCACTGATTGAAGGTTACATAATGATCAAAAATAGAATTCAGAAAGTCAATAAACTAACTTTCAAATCCAATATGAAACCCCTGAAGGAAAGCGAAAGAGAGGCTGACCAAAAATAACTTGGCGAAGAACTGTGCAGGCCGAGATGCAAAGAATGAACCAGAGCTGGCGCACTGCATGAAGGATGGGCGCCGGCTAAGCAAAGTGGAAGCAGTTTGTTGCTGCCCTATAAGACACCACCAGGTGTAATGGCCACTGACTGCTTTGACAAGTGGCGGCTAAAGATCAAAGAAGATGAAAGCCCCAAGATTCCTCTGAAAACACAGACAACTAAGAAATATCTCTTGCATGGCATGGTTTGAATGTTGCAGTTAAGGGATACCGTGGCTTACTTACTTAGTCGTTCCTCTTCTACCGTGAGGTGTAGAGGTTTGAAAGAGCGAGCGGCATACTATCCTATCAGCTGTTCATGGCTTGCACATTGTTAATACTTTGTTTCATGATCCAGTTTTAAGATAACAAGTTGTTAAACTGTAAACTGAACTTGTGCTGGCAGTGGTTCTATGTTCATGGAATATGCTAGGGTTTTCCAGAGTTTCATAGCGTAATTTTTTAAAACATTTTTTTTAACTACACTTTCTAATTGATGCTGTGATGTGCTGTTTAATGTATACAATTATAATGGTGACTGACCCAGCAGTTGTTATGGCATCTTATTATTTCATGAAAGTTGGTGTCCTGTTGTGGTTGTTGTTGACTACCTTTGTTATGTTCCCTTGGACAGTAAGTCTGACACTGCAATATCCAGTATTGCTACTGTGGTGACTATTTAGACTTGTGTGCCCCATTTCATATGTAGGGGTTGTGTCAAAAACTATTCAAATAGACATATTTGTTTTTTTTATACTGCTTTAACATATATATTTGTTTTTTAACTGCTGCAACAGATCTATTTGTTTTTGTAACTGTGTTTAACAGATATATTTATCTTACCACATGGAGAAGGCAGCTGGAGAGAGACATAAAAATGGTTTGTGCAGAGAATAGGGCATGACATGAGCTTACTGAAGGCTAACGCTGGACAGGGGAGCTTACAGATGAAAAAAACATATTATGCAATGCTGAATTCTGAGCAAACTTTCAAAAATCAAGTTCATTTGACAATAATGAAAATTTTTTTATAGCTACAACTAAATCTTACATTGCTCCTGGCCTGATGTCCTATTTCTGGGTGAAGTCAACCTGCACAGCTTGTCCGCAGAAGCCAAAGACACACTCTTGCTAGTGTTCGTAAGTCTGAAAGAAATGCATTTTTATTTAACCTTTAGCACGCTGCGGGCGCAACATTGCGACGAACGTAACCTATGTTCTCCATGCTGGAGGCGCAATGTGGCGCCTTGCGGCTATCACCGTTTCTAGCATGAGGACTTGTGTACACGTGATTTCAGCCCCGGATGTTAAGTTCTAATGTTATTTGCAAGAGAGTTAACTTCCGTTTCCGATCTTAAAAAAGTGATGGCTGTATCCGCATTTATTTTTTGTAAATTTTTAAAATCGAAATGAATCGGCATCAACACGCGGCCATTTTCGCTCTAATTTTATTGGATTCTGACGCCATGCGGTGGGGATGAGATTTTTGTCTTTATAAGCGCTGATATCGGTTCTCAGAATATGTTTGATGGCTGAGATGGAAACGAAAGTAGAATGGCATTGCTAGTATGTATAATTTTAGGGGTTAGGACTAGGAATATCGGAAAGATTTAGAATTTCGGCCGAATGTCACTGCTGACGAGAGCGTTTGTTGCTTTGCTACTGATGATGGGTGTAACGAAAAGATCGTCATTTGATTTGTATTGGTCTGTTGGTCAAATGACTTTCATTGATATGCAAGGGATATGGACTCTTCGTGTGTTGGTTATTTTTTTTTTTTTTTTTTTTAAATTTTAAAATAAAAAAAAAATTATTTTTTTACAAGTCACCCACTATAAAAACGGAACGCTGTGAAAAAGAATGCAGTGGTTGGGCAAGTTTTCTGAATTTTTATGCAGCGTGCTAAAGGATAAAAAAAACTGTTTTGTGAAAACAAATACATTTCATAAATTCTCTTTAGGATGAACCAGAAGGAGATGGATAGAGGATACTCATTCATTAGCACGATATGCTTCAGTTCCCTGTGAAGTATAGGCCTTCAACAAGATCATATCCATCCTTCCTGTCCTGTGCCATCCATTCATGGTTGTTCCATTTCTTCTGCATCACTTTCAGCTTCATCTCCTTCTCCATGTTTCTTTTAGTCTACTTTTATTTCTCCTACCCTGGGGATTCCAGAACAAGAACTACACTTGTAACACTACAATCACATTCTTCAATGTGTAACACTACAATCACATTCCTCAATGTGTAACACTACAATCCCATTCCTCAATCTGTAACACTACAATCACATTCCTCAATGTGTAACACTACAATCACATTCCTCAATGTGTAACACTACAATCACATTCCTCAATGTGTAACACTACAATCACATTCCTCAATGTGTAACACTACAATCACATTCCTCAATGTGTAACAATACAATCACATTCCTCAATGTGTAACACTACAATCCCATTCCTCAATGTGTAACACTACAATCCCATTCCTCAATGTGTAACACTACAATCCCATTCCTCAATGTGTAACACTACAATCACATTCCTCAATGTGTAACACTACAATCACATTCCTCAATGTGTAACACTACAATCACATTCCTCAATGTGTAACACTACAATCACATTCCTCAATGTGTAACACTACAATCACATTCCTCAATGTGTAACAATACAATCACATTCCTCAATGTGTAACACTACAATCCCATTCCTCAATGTGTAACACTACAATCCCAATGTGTAACACTACAATCCCATTCCTCAATGTGTAACACTACAATCCCATTCCTCAATGTGTAACACTACAATCACATTCCTCAATGTGTAACACTACAATCACATTCCTCAATGTGTAACACTACAATCACATTCCTCAATGTGTAACACTACAATCACATTCCTCAATGTGTAACACTACAATCACATTCCTCAATGTGTAACACTACAATCACATTCCTCAATGTGTAACACTACAATCCCATTCCTCAATGTGTAACACTACAATCCCATTCCTCAATGTGTAACACTACAATCACATTCCTCAATGTGTAACACTACAATCCCATTCCTCAATGTGTAACACTACAATCACATTCCTCAATGTGTAACACTACAATCACATTCCTCAATACATGTCTTATTCAATGCCAGCATCTGTTCCTCACATCCTGTTCCTCACATCCTGTTCCTCACATCCTGTTCCTCACATCCAGTTCCTCACATCCTGTTCCACACATCATGTTCCTCTGGTATTGAAAGAGGTTATAGCAGTCACTGAAAGATGCATAACATGACATGCCACAATTAGTGTGCTGGATTGAATACTAAGTACTGAAGACTCCTTGTGGAATTCACTATCTGCATAATGGCTTCTTATGGAGCAAATAGCCACCACTGTAACTGCTCCACATTCGTGCTCTCGTAGTGGTGGTCCTCTCGTAGTGGTGGCTTCTGTAGTAATTTGTTTTACATGATGAGGCTGCCAGCTTCATGCACAACATCAGATTAGTCACCTTTCACAAGATACCTGGGGCAGCATAAGCCTTTTCTTTGTTTCCTCAGAGACCCCTAGGAAATACACTTATGTTTACAGCTTGTTCTTCTCTGACATTATTCTGTATGCATTTTTTCATATACAGTCCGGCCCGAAGTATACTATGGTAATTTGTTCCACAAAACTTATTGTATGTTGAAAATATTGTACGCTGAAACCAATAATATATTGCTTTCTTGTAATTTGTTCCAAACCCTTGATAGGTGACCCTAACAACACACAAAAAGGTATTTCTTACATGTTATACTGTACAGTACTTGATTTTTACTTTAAAAATGAGTGTTTAATAAAGATTATTTTATATATATTTAGAAAAATTTTGGGGAAAAAAAAAACAACAATAAATCAGCATCTGAATTGAGATTTAGGGCTGATGCATCGTAAAGCCGTCGCTTCACTTTAGTACTGTTTTATTTCATAACCATTTCAGCTTGTTTTGAGAAAAACGCGATCAAACGTTTTTGGGTTATTTGATGAAAAGAAGCCCAATGGGCTGATCACCCGTTGGCTTGTCACACCGATTACGGAAACAACGGCAGATGGATCTATTTGTTGTTGCCCTAAAGACGCCGCTAGGCGTGATGGGAAACTACAACGGAGAAAATCAATCTGCTGTTGCCCTTAAGACGCCACAAGGCGTGATGGCCTCTGACTGCTTGGTCGGTCTTTGGCTAAGGACGGAAGAAGAAGAAGAAGATGAAAAGAAGGATATATTACATTAAAAATAAATTGTGCATGATGATCCAAACAGTTAACTGTAAGATATTATGTAGAATGATAGATTAAACTATATGATACCGATTTATGACCTCAGGTCAATTTCGGCCAATAAGGCGACAACCAGTTCTAGCCAATATCACTGGCATTTAAAATGAAGACTCCTAAGGAAGGTAAATCGGTTGCTAAGAATATTCGATGTCGATCTTAACGGTAGTCAAGACCCCAGTGTATAATGTTTATGAACCTTAGAGAATGGGTCTGCTTAGACTGAATGTTTCATATAAAAATCTCAATATTCATTATATTAAATGTCATATGAACAAAAAACATAAGCTATACTTTCTCCCAAAATTCCTGCTTATTAAGACAGAATTTGAGTATGAAACTTCAATAATACATGAGCTATTTGTTTAAGAAATTTACAAGCACTAAATAACTACCACTGTACAACAAGCAACAACTTGGTGCCTAGTTGGCAGTGGTGCCATTCGGAAAGTACTGGGTTCGATTCTCCGGTAAGCCACTCACTTCTGTTGTCTAGTTTTCTACTTCTTTATTTCTTACGAGTGCCTGAAACATACCTTTATGTGTGTAATATTTATTTAACAACTATCACGAGTCTACTGTGAGTTTTACACTCCTGCCATTACACATAATGCTTTAATCAGTAAACTGTGACGCTAAAATTCCCTTCACAAACCGACTCCACTGTCAAGAAATATCATCAGCATCACTTTCCTTTGTGCACCCTACAGAGTATGCAGCTACCATTGTAGCTTCTCTCCTCGTAGGAAGACTGCAACAAACATTCACATGCTCTTGCAGAGGTGGTTTCTATGGCAACTTGTTGTTTACATGATGAGGTTGCAAGCCCCCATGCATAAGCTCATATTAGTCACTATTCTATGACAAGCCTGAGTCAGGTTGTAGTAGTCCTATTATCAACAAATGGTAAGTATGAAAATGTTATGTTAGAAATAATTTAAACACTGAGCATGATCATTGTCATAAGATTAGAAAAACTAGTTTTTTTTGTTTTTTCAATAGGAATTCTACCTCGTATTAGCAAGGCACGACCTAGACACAAAGTCCATCAGTTATATTAGAGCACATGTCCAAATGTATAAGACCTTGTGGTAAGAAAAACAAGTAGGAAATGTTACATACCAAGCCTACTATCATGAGAAAACTGCGAGTCTGAGTGGGCCTGTAACCAGCAGGCACAAGTGAGGCATCCTGGGATGTAGAGGATTTTAGTTCTTGCCACACCATTACTTGGTCCACATGGTGCCGCAATGACAAGGCCAGCAACCCATGACAGTTCATGAAAAGATTTATCTTCCTTTGCTGCTCAAAATGCACATGGCTGCATAGTAAGTGCTCCTATGGGATTAAAAAAAAAAATATATATATATATATATATATATATATATATATATATACAGAAAGAAGACCAACTAAGAACATTCCATGTAACAGCCCCAATGTAGTTCAAGGGGTCTCTAAAGTGACAAAGAAAGAACATCCTTTGCACCCTCAGATATGTCATATAAGGTGACTATTATGAAGCTGTAAATGAGGCTGGTAACATCATCTTGTAAAACAAATTGCCACAGAAAACACAGCTGCAAGATCATGTGACTGCTTTGTGCAGGCTTCCTGTATGGACATAAGCTGCTGTGGTGGATCCATGCTACGTAAGAGTGCAAAGAAGAATGATGGTGATAAACTGATGTCTGCATAGAACAGAAGGATCAATATGGTATGACGGGATCACCAATGTGAACATGATGACAAGAACCAGACAACTGCCCATGGCTGAGGAGGTGAGAAAAAATGGTCCACGTGAACAGGATACATATAAATGAAGGTACCTATTGGCATCACATGGCAGTCCTTGTTCTGAAAGCCACAGGACAGAATAGAGGGAAGCCTTAAAATAATAGAGAGAAAAAAAACACGAGAACGGCGAAACAAACATGGCAAAAACGTGAATAGGGTGTTCAAGACTGGAGGGACTTACAGGAATATGTTCCACAGGAAGCTGAAAGGCAAAAGAAGAGGCAGCAGCAGCAGATGTTAGCTAGCATGGCTATCTAGAAAGTTCATTCAGTTCTGCTTATCATCATCATCATCATTTTCTTTAGCACTCCTTACGGAGCATGGATCAACCACTGCAACTGGTCCCTTGCAGGAAGCCTGCACTAAGCATTCACAAGCTCTTACAGCGGTGGCTTCTGTGACAATTTGTTTTACATGATGAGGTTACCAGCCCATGCCCAACCTCATATTAGTTGCCTTGTAGGACATGCCTGAGGACGTAGTAATCCTATTCTTTCCTACATAGACCACTGGGAACTACAAGATCTACACACACACACACATTTTCTCAGAAGTGTGCTCAAGAGTTTCTTGTTCTTTTTGATTTTATATTTAAAAAAAAAAAGGTAAAGACAATCCTATAACAAATACTGCTGTAGGGGAGTGAAATGTTAGAGATTCCACTTTAAATAACTAAGTCTCAGCATTATGAGGTTGGGTGACATGATCCCTTCCTCGCTGCATTTGCCATCCCTAACTCAAGTATATTCTGATACCCATTTATAGCTAGGTAGACGAGCGTGACACTACCACGTTTTAAGCCTAACACGGGGGTCGGAGTGGCTAAGAGGTATGGCATCCCCCTCGAATGCTAGAGGTACCAGGTTTGATTCCCAGTTGAGGGAATATTACTTACTTATTCGTTCCTCTTCTACTGTGAGATGTAGAGGTTTGTAAGAGAGAGCGCCATACTATTCTATCGGCTGTCTTCCTCCTGGCTTGGTTCCACTCTAGTCCTCGGTCCTTCAAAGATTGTCTAATATTGTCCTCCCAGCGGACTTTGGGTCGTCCTGGAGGTCTCGATCCCTGGCTATTAGTTTCCCATGCTTGTCGTGGTAGCTGATTTTCTCCCATTCTGCAGACATGGCCAAACCATCTCAGTTGGGACTGTTCTACTTGGGTCTGCAGGGGTTGGGTTTTTAGGCCTTGGCATATCGTCTGGTTGTGGACCATGTCTCTTCTTGTTACTTCAACCACCTTCCTCAGATACCTCATTTCTGAGGTTTGGATCTGGCTATTGTGGGTTGTAGTCATTGCCCATGACTCGCATTTGAGGGAATATGATTTATTGAAAATTTTTTTTTTCAGTACCTAATGGTCCTAATGATGTCATACCATCCACTGGTCTCCTGGGTTGTGAGATCGGATGCCTAGCCTTCTCCGGATAAGGGTGAAAAAGAAGGAGGTCCTGTGTGCAAATTGCGCATGTTAAAAATCCCATGGCAGTTGGAAATCGTAAAGAATAGGCCTATCTAATTTTAAAATTAGAAACTTATGCACCACAAAAATATTTTTAGAATGTGTGATTCTTATATACACACATTGGGATTCTCGCTGGTGCTATGGAGTTTGTGCACTGTGCTGAGATCCTCTTTGTGTGATCTGAGGGAGGAGATCAGAGCACTGATGGAGTTGTCCGTGTGCAATGAAGATAGTCCTTAGAACAAAAACCAAACCAAAAACCAAGCTTAGAACAAGTTAATGTTTCCATTTGAGGACAGCATGCTAATTACTCTGCCAAGCAGACTGCTTTTATATGCCAACCGATAATAAACTAAGTGAAACAGTATTACAAAACAAAAACAAACAAAATTATCAATTTTAAAATTTCAATGATTCTTGATATCTTATCTGATCATTGACAATCCACAAAATCACATATACTTAGAGCAAGACTACATGCAGACCCTGATATGTATATCAAACATTATTTGAAAATTATAAATCTTTATTCTGTCAATAGTTCCAAAAGATAAAATCTCCAAAGCAAGTTTTCTATCTATAAATTAAAGGCCAAAAAAATATAAATATAAGAATATGTACGTTAGCTGTGCAGATGTACAAGGATAATAATATGAAATAATTACTGAGCATATGTTTACTATTTGTTCTTGTACATGTGTACAAATGGCATACATCCCATGCTCTCTTTTACATGTATCCTTGTATCAGTTTTCATTTCATTCTAATAACCAGTACACATAATCAATGCAGTTTGTTCTATTAAATTTAAAGTTGAGGAAAATTCCTCCAAACTTCAGAAATGAGGTATCTGAGGAAGGTGGCTGAAGTAACAAGAAGAGACATGGGCCGCAACCAGATGATATGTCATGGCCTCAAAACCCAGCCCCTGCAGACTTAAGTGAAACAGTCAGTTACGATGGTTTGGCCATATCTGCAGAATGGGAGACGATCAGCAACCACAATAAATATGGGGAACCAAGAGCCAGGGATCCAGACCTCCAGGACGACCCAGAGTTTGCAGGGAGGACAACATTAGACAATCTCTGAAGGACCAAGGACTAGAATGGAACCAGACGAAAAGGAAGACAACTGATAGGATAGTATGGTGCTCTGTCTCTGGCAAACATCTACATCCCTGGGTAGAAGATAAACCACTAAGTAAGTAAGTAAGAAAATTTACCTTATAGTATAAACTTGTGCCTTGTACAGAGTACTGTCTCCTTGAGAACAAATCTTGAGAATCCTGAAATGAATTTGACCACTCTTTATGAGTGACAAACAAGTTTTCTAATAACTCAAACACTTGCATAAAACTATGCATTCTGTTATAGATTTGAATGATCACACTGTGTATTCACCAAATGAAGAGAGATTTAAAAAAAATTAAATATATGATATCACTACTTTTTCTTCTACTAATTGCATGATTTAACAAGCACATATTTTCCTACACATGTACTATCACTAAACTGGAGATTAACAGGACCCTGTTAGTAAAGGAAAAAAAAGGTAAAGGAACCCGTTACACGCCCATTGAGGCATATTGGGAATATGGTGTTAGGCCCATATTATCTTGACCGTCGGCACACGAGGGGTGATGTGGTCGGCATCACGCCGGCCGCCTTAACCTTCCCAGAGTTGCTCTGGTACCCATTTGGGGCTGGGTCGACCCAGGAGCCGTTTGTGGCCTAAAAAATTCCCGCCTCATCTGGGGATCGAACCATAGACCACTGCGCTAGGAAGCCAGTGCACTAACCACTATGCTACCGCGGCTCCCAAAAGGTAAAGGAGCCCGTTACACGCCCATTGAGGCATATTGGGAATATGGTGTTAGGCCCATATTATCTTGACCGTCGGCACACGAGAGGTGATGTGGTCGGCATCACGCCGGCCGCCTTAACCTTCCCAGAGTTGCTCTGGTACCCATTTGGGGCTGGGTCGACCCAGGAGCCGTTTGTGGCCTAAAAAATTCCCGCCTCATCTGGGGATCGAACCACAGACCACTGCGCTAGGAAGCCAGTGCACTAACCACTATGCTACCGCGGCTCCTACCCTGTTACACACCCATTGAGAATATGGTGTTAGGCCCATATTTTCTTGACCATCGGCACACTATGGGTGATGTGGTCAGCATCATGCCATCCGAAACTGGAGATTAGATACCGCTACATTTACTATCACTAAACTGGAGATTAGATACTGCTACATTTACTATCACTAAACTGGAGATTAGATACTGCTGCATTTACTATCACTAAACTTGAGATTAAATACTGCTACATTTACTATCACTAAACTGGAGATCAGATACTGTCTCATTCATTACAAATAGCCTGTAGATAGCTTTCAGTATAGTTTTCAGGGGTCTCTAAGGGGACAAAGAATAAAATGGGACTACCACTCCTTCAGACATGTTGTAAAAGGTGATTTTATATGAGGTTGTGATGGGGCTTGCAACCTCATCACATGGTAAAATAAACTGCTGCAAAAATGACCGCTGCAAGAGCATACGCTCTGACATATGTTTCCTCTGGGAGGTTATCTGCCAGTGGAAGCTACGTGCTCCATATGAAGTGAAAAAAGATGATGATGAAACTGCATTTGGCGTCACCTTCTTTCTCCTTGTTGCTTGTAATGGAGTATGGAGCCAGTAATGTAGTAGTTTTTAGAGAGCCTGCACTGACTCTTGCGCTACTTACGGAGCATGGGTCAACACTGCAGCAATGCCTCCCAGAAAAAAATTATTATAAATCAGGAAGTGATGGCAGGATTAATTTGTACAGGTCAACTTACCAGGTAATCATCAAAATCCATTGCTTCAAATTCACTCAAAATTTCATCACAGATCAGCTGGAGAAGACAAATGAAGGAATCAAATGATCGTGTACTTGCTGACTATTTCACAGTCTTTATTTTCTACTGGCTGATTGAAAAGTCAGTACCTATTTTTTACACTTTGAGTACTAATGGCTTCTCAGTTAGCAATTACCTTCAAGTACCCTAAAAACTTCCTATTAGGGGTGATGACATTTTAAAAATCACTTGAGACCAAATGAGTCAACAGATTGACATGAAACTTTCATGATGATATTTGAAGAGGATAAAGTGTCTAGTGCTGACCTTGTTTTGTGTTCAGGTCATGTGATCATGGCAGCCATTTTGAATATTAATGAGGCAATAGTCAAAAATTGGCATGCACTATTGAAAAATGTATAAAAAATATTATAATCAACTCAAAACTCACGAGACTTTTCCACATATAGTGTAAGTGAACATTCTTTCTAAAAACATAAAGAGCAAATATTATATGTTCTTAAATGATAGTGGAGTTGAAAAGCTATTTGAAATAGACACAAAATTCCAGGGTCTGTAATCAGGGTTCATAGCAAATTTCTTCAAGCATTTTCCAGCCTTTTCCAGGTCCAGCACGTGATTTTCAAGGATGGGAAACTCTAATATTTTCCTCATCTAATTTTCTCAGATATAATTATCACTTTGCTGACCAGCAATCTGGAGCATTACCGTCTCCCAATACCAAGGGTGTTTGCAGATTTCTTTAAAAAGAACTGTTTTTTTTTTTTTTTTAAATTCATAAAAGATTGAAAAACAGACATCTTTTCCCAGTTTTTAGTGAATTTGTTCAACGTCAGCGCAATAAAATGTTAGTGACATGGATGGCAATGAATAAAATAAGCTTGATTGATGTATTGATTTAACGATTAACCACGTATATCAACATAAAAGGTTAATAAAATTGTGAATAAAATGCAAAAAAAAAAAAAAACTATTTTTCGTGTTTGTCTTTTTTGAATGTATTCTGCGTCTGTGGCATCTGACAATGAGCGTTTGTAAATGTTTGAGTAGTTAAGTACCTCTAGTTGGAGTCTGAGCTGCTTTTTTCATTAACTGGGGTTGAAGTTGTAGCTGTAGGCCTCTGCAAGAGTCTTTGTCTGGATCGTTGATAATCATTGACTGTGTGGTATAACTTGAAGCAGGGTATCAGGCATAGAGGTACATTGCAATCTGGGCAGTACATGCAAGTCTGGCTTCTGTTCCCTGCAGCCTTACACACTTTACAGTCTGGTTTGTACCTTGCCCGTTCATATTTATCAATGAAGTGGTGCTCAGTAAGTCGTGTTGTTGTGACCTGTGGTTTTGAAGGTGTCACATTGCGTCGAAGAATAGCAGGTTCAATAAGAGTCATACTGACATCCTGATCTTTGCTTTGATCTTTTTTTTGTAGAGTTGGCAGTGTTGTAGGTTATGTGTCCATTGACCAGGACAGTTTCAACTAAGAAATGATATAAAAATAGGATCTTCTTCTTCTTCTTCTTTCGTTCGCTTGAAATATATTGTCTATATCTGCAATGTTGTTTCTTGTATAAACTTCACTGTCTTTTGTAGTTCATACAGGGGTCCATATAGTTTTGCTTCCAGTGTTGTTTCTCTGGGCCAGTGGGTTTGCCTCAATATATCATATTCGGGGCAATCTTGCAGTACGTGCTCCGCTGTCTGGGGTGCCTGTCCACATGTACACATGGCTGAATTGCCAATCTTGAATTTTGTATACATGTGGCTGCGGAGGCGGTTGTGTCCTGTTCTGAGGCGCAGAATGACTATTTGTTCTGATCTGTTCATAGCTTGGTAGTCATCCTGCGTTGATGTTGGTGGCTTTCTGATAGATTTGATCATCTTTTTCTTCTGATGGTACGTTACTGGTACATCCGGTTGTTCGTCTGCAGCACCTTCTTTAGCCAGTCCGTCTGCTCTCTCGTTTCCTGGTATTCCACAATGAGACGGTATCCACTGCATGGCGACCCTGCTCTGGTTGCACAGTTCAGAAAGTAGGGCCTGTATAACTGGCAATTTTCTGGACTGAAGTGCTTGGAGTGCTGATCTTGCATCTGTCAGGAATACTACAGGCTGTGGACCGAGATTGGTGTTCAGTAGTTTCTCAGTTGCCACCTTGATTGCCTGGACTTCTGCATCATAGTTGTTACAGAATTTCCCCGTTGGTACTCTGACCGTATCCCTAGTGTTGTTTGGGTATTCTATGTACACTCCTGCTCCTCCATTCTTTACTGCATTCTGTGCTGACCCATCCGTGTATACTCGGACCCAGAGGTCCTGTGGGTATTTATCATCCAGGAAACTGAGAGTGACTGTCCTACGTTGCACGCTGTTCTGTTCATCCCTGTCGAATATTCCTTTCACTTTTGTGTGGATGTGTACTGGTAGTCCATGCTCCTCTCTCCAAGGGGTTTGTTCTGGCACAGACTTTAGAGGGCTGTTAACTTCAGGCAGGTCTGAGGTTTGTCTACGAAATCGTTTGGCCTGGTGGATAAAGCTGCTTCTTTTCAGTCGCCCCATTGCTAGGTTTTGGAATCTGTCCTTCATTGGATGGCTCGGCATACAGAGGAACTTTTCTGCCTGTGTTAGCACTTTCGTGTCTCTGCGTTCTCTCAGTGCTTGTATCCTCCCCATTTTCTCCATCTCCACTATAGGCGTTGATTTCATTGCCCCCGTGATGACCCTAAGCGCCTGGTTTTGCACCTTATCTAGCTCTTGTAATGTGGTGTTTGATGCTGGACACCACGCAGCTGACCCATATTCCAGGTGTGGTCGTATGCCCTGCTGGTAAACTTTACTAAGTATTTTCCCGCTGGCTCCCCATGTGGTTCCACTTAGTTTTTCTCAGGATGGCTAGCTTCCTCCTGGCCTTTGTTGCTGCCTTGTTGATGTGCTGCTTCCATGTCAGCCTATCATCGAATGTAACTCCGAGATAGGTGGGTTGTTTATCTTCTCTCAGGAGCTCTTTGTTTATCTTGATGACACCAGCTTTTTGTTTGGGAGAGAGGGTGAAGAGCGTAGTGCTGCACTTGTCTGTGTTGATGCTGACACACCATCTATTTGCCCATGAGGTTAAGGCATCTATAGCTCTTTGTAGCAGTTTGGTGGCCACTGTTGCATGCTCATCTGTGCACCATATTACCAGGTCATCAGCGTACATTGCCACTTTCATTCCATGTGGTAGTTCAGCAACCAGGTCATTGATGTAGACTAGGAAAAGTGTGGGGGACAGAACCCCTCCCTGAGGGACGCCATGACGCAGTAGAATTTTCTTACTCTTGAGGCCATCTAGTTGTACTCGGGCTCTTCTGTTATGCAAGTATGCTTTCCTTAGATCTATCCATGCTGCTAGTACCAGTTTCTTATCTTGGAACGCATCCTCAATCTCTTGGGAAAGGTAAGTTGCCTGATCTTCGGTGGAATAACACTGCCTAAAGCCCGCCTGCTGTGGTACAAGAAGGTTTTCACTTTCAAGGTACCACTGTAGCCTGAGGTTGATGATACGTTCCATTGTTTTGCAGAGGCAGCTTGTAAGGCTGATTGGTCTGTAGCTGGAGGCAGTGGAACTGTCTTTTCCTGGTTTTAGGAGTGGTATCATGATTGCTTCCCTCCAGGTCTGTGGAACTCTGCCTGAGTTCCAACAGATATTGAAGATCTGCAGCAGCTTTGTTTTTCCTGCGGTTCCCAAGTTCTTAATCATTTCATTGGACACTCCATCAACTCCTGGCGACTTTCTCATTTTCAATTTGGATATTGCAAGCTCCAGTTCTCTGAATGTGATTGGTGCCTCCATAACTTCAGGTATGGTTCCATCTCATCCTGCGTGTTGTTTCTCACGAGTCTCCTGTTGCTTCTCTGGGCTAACTTCGATGTTGTTGTCTTTAGCAAAGGAGTCTGCAAAGTGATCAGCTGCCTGTTTTCCCATGAGGATGTTTCCATCTTTGTACAGAGCAATCCTTGAGTTTCTCTCTGTACCTTCATCGTTAAGTTGCTTTACCAGCTTCCACAGTTTCCTCGTATCTCTTTCAAAGTTCAAGGACTGTTTTCTCCTTCCAGCTTCTTCGCCTGGCCTGCAACTTGGCCCTTTGAAATTTGGCCTTAGCTTGCTGGTAGTTATTGTGGTGTTCTTGGCATGGACTGGTCTCTGCCTGCTTTCGAGATGTTTCCACGTCGTTGTGCAGCTGCTCTAGTTCACTATTCCAATATGGTTTGTAGTGCTTACAACCCCTCTAGGTATTGTTTCACGAGCAGCCTGTAATATGCATCTGCTGAATTCATCAACTAGCTTATTGATGTCTTTGTCTACAGTCAGATCTCTAGCCAGTATACTAGTACGGTGCTGGTACATTGTCCAGTCTGCCTTCTTGTAGTTCCACCTAGAGAGAGTGCTGCTCTCCTTGACAAGTTCATTTTCCACAATTAGGAAGACTGGCCGGTGGTCGCTGCCTCCAAGTTGTTTCCCTACAACGCGTGTGGTGTTCCACTCCAAGCTGGGTGAGTGGAATGCCAGGTCTGGTGTAGAGGTGGTGTGCCATGATCTCGAGTAGAAGGTTGGTGGGTCGATTGGCTGGTTAATCAGGATAAGCCCATTGTCATCCTGCCAGTTTTCAAGCTCCTCACCTCTCCTGTCCATGTGATCATAGCCCCAGCTCTGTGAGTGGCTGTTGAAGTCTCCGCATACAATCAGTCTTTCTTTTGCTGGGATTGTATCTAGTGCCAGTGGGCGGTCGCTCGGACAGTAGTAGTTGAGCAGGTGGAATTCTGAACTTTCTGTCCTGAGATGAAGCATCTGGTATTCCGCCCCCTCCATATATGTTTCAAGCTGACATGCACTGATGTTATTCCTCACGAGTGTCAGTATTCCACCTTTTCGCCTGTCTATTCGGTCAGATCGGTAGCACTGGTAGCCTCTGATTTTGAAGGCTATGTCTTTGTTGAGGTGGGTTTCTTGCAAGCAACATACATTTACTTGCTCTTCATTCAAGATATTTTCGAGCTCTAATTTTTTGCTGTAGCCGTCTTTTTTACTATTGACGCCTTCAGCATTCCAGTGCATTATTTTAAATGGTATTTTCTTTGCTTGGCCAGTAGCTCTATTCTCATGCCTCCTGGCTCCCCGGGGCAATTGAGAAGGACCCCCAGTAGTAGGGGTTGGGCCCTTCCGAGGCAGAGGGCCCGGCACTGCGCCTGCCTGGGTGTCCGTCACAGGGCGAGTGCCATAACGTTTTGCAGATATAGGCATACTTCCCATAGCGCTAATGCGTGGCATCCTGATTGCTGTGGTGCGCCTCTTGGCTGGTTGCCTCCGTCTTCAGCACCTTGACTTGCTAGGGCAGACTGTGGTCTTGCTCGAGTCTAGGAGGGCCTGGCCAGTCTTGGTTTTTCAGCCGCTGATGGCTGTACTTGAGCCCCATCTCCACGTCAAGGAGCTGGCCTTGATGGGGAAAAAAAAATAGGATCTGTGTGGGTAGGGGTAGCTTGCACCTAGTTGGCTGAAGTGGTCGACACCTCCCATACTTTTGCTGTATTTTTCTGCAAGCACTGGCTTCTGAATTCTTCTGCCCTAAAGAATTTGTCTTTCTACCTGTCTTGTTTATATTATCATTGGAGTGAACAGTAGATATAAGGTTAAATCTTTTCGTATCATGCCAGGTGACTGTCAGCATGCCTTATCTTCTGGCGCGCAAAACACAAGATGATTTGCCTTTTTCAATTTGAGTTGCTTTTTCTTCAGTGCTTCAGGAAAATGCTTCCTATTTTCAGCTACTGTTCCAAATGCACCAATCTGAATTTCTTTCAGGTCTTGAAATAAAGCTGAAGGCTGAATAAAAACTACCACAGAAGAGAATATGTCCCTTGTTGCCTATCCATCAAGAAGATCTTTCACAACCCTGAAAGTTGCCCCAACACAACCTTCATAATTTTCCTTACCAGTATCAATTTTCCTGGAAAAGGCGTTTGACAGGGTCCCCTGGATTTGCTGATGATGTTGCCCTGATTGCTAAATCAGAGGCACATCTCCAATCCAACCTGCAAGTCTGGAAGGAAGAGCTGGAGAAGAGAGGGATGGTCATAAGCAGCTCTAAAACAAAATCCATGGTGATATCACGAGAAGAAAGAAAACATCAGATTAAGCTGGGAGAACAGGTCCTGGAGCAGGTCGACCACTTTAAATACCTCGGAGCTATTATAGACCGAAAGGGAGGCATCAAAGAAGAGTTGGCCACTCGAAAAGCAGCAGCTGGGAGACTTTTTCAGGCCATAAATCGAGGATTCCTCAGCAAGAGAGAGGTTGGTAAGAAAACGAAGATGGCTGTATACCGCTCCACCTATGTCCCAGTCTTGACATACGGATGCGAGTCATGGGCAATGACTACAACCCATATAAGCCAGATCCAAACCTCAGAAATGAGGTATCTGAGGAAGGTGGTTGAAGTAACAAAAAGAGACATGGTACGCAACCAGACGATACGTCAAGGCCTTAAATCCTACCCCCTGCAGACCCAAGTAGAACAGTCCCATTTAAGATGGTTTGGCCATGTCTGCAGAATGGGAGAAGATCGGATACCACGACAAGCATGGGAAACAAAGAGCCAAGGATCCAAACCCCGAGGACGACCCAGAGTCCGCTGGGAGGACAACATTAGACAATCTTTGAAGGATCGAGGACTAGAATGGAACCAGGCCAGGAGGAAGACAGCCGATAGGATAGTCTGGCGCTCTCTCTTCCAAACCTCTACACCTCACGGTAGAAGGGGAACGACTAAGTAAGTAAGTAAGTATCAATTTTCAATTTCATGCAGTATTATGTTTTAGCATCAGTGAGAGCAGATAGTTTGAATCCCCACTTTGTGGCAGTTAGTGCTTGAAATATATTCCTGCCTGTGTGCAGAGCAAGGTAATTTTCTCCGTACCTATCCACTTTGTCAGTGGTCAGATCTATGGCAGTGCCGGGGGAAAAAAGTTTGAAAAAAATCAATGGCCATATATTCAGTTGTGGCACCATGAACTTTGTGCAGCCCACAGCTTCCAACATTAGTTCTATACCATAGTTCTGGTTCAGTAGCGCATTAATTTTGTCATGAAAAGCCCAGTTTACATTAGGTCCATCCAAGGACAGTTGGAGCAAATGTCCTAAATTTAACGATGAGCATGCATCATCAAATGAAGTCTGCATATCAAAGGCAAGAGAGGCAGAGGTAGACCAAGAAGCACATGGAGAAGAGAGCTGGAAACAGAGGTGAAAATGATGAGGAGAATGTGGAAAGAACTTGAGATGATGGCACATGACAGGAGGACTTGGAATGTGTTTGTTGAAGGCCTATGCTCCTTTGGGAGTGGAGGGTTATGAATGAATGCATCATCAAATGCAGTCTGCATATCAAGAACTCTAGCATGTTCAAAAACTTTGATGTAAGATAATGTGTTTTTATCACATTTACATCCCAGAAACGAACATGGAAATCCATTTGCTTTCGCTGCATTGATTTGTTCATGCTTTCATCAAACAGAACAATGTAACTGCTCTTGCTAAGCTGGCTCTCAAGAAGTGAGGAGAAATATGGAGCCAGTCCAAAAGAGGCCAGGTAGAAAGTTTTCCTTTCAGACAGACCAAATTGTCTGACAATAGAACTATCAGGAAAAATTTTGTGAAATTTTTTTTATTAATTCCTGTATTTGAATTAAAACTATGGTGACTTTTGACTGAAAACAGAGTCCAAATAATCTCAGTTCTGAGAGTTTCTTCCTTGGTCACAAATGATGTCACATCTGTAGGTCCTCTGGTAGTGTTAGACGTTTTTGACGTGTCCGAGGGGGTAGTGTTAGACGGTTTTGATGTTTCTGAGGGTAAAATGCTCCTTGGGGTTGTGTTCTTTTCTGTTAAAAAAAAAAAAAAAAAAAAAAAAATGGAACATACAAATAACTTATGAGTAGGCCTAAGCTATGTATATTTACCAAGTCAAAGTTCTAAACGCATACATGAGTTAAACAATATTTAACTAGAACAAAAGCTAATATATAGTAATTGGAAGGGTGAAGGTATGATAATATTCTTATAATGCTTATGATAAGTGAAAATCTATTAAATATCTAACTGGAAACAGCAGGCCTTTACACCCCCTCCCCATTCCATCTTAACTATTTCTGTTTGGTTTTTTTGTTGCGTTTTGTTTTATCTCGTTTGTTTGTTTAGATATTTTTTAAAATTTTATTTAATTTTTATTTATTTATTTATTTTTTTTAATAACATAGGCCTATGCACAAAATTGGTAATTTTCATTCATCCTAATTACAGTGATTTAACAGATGTGATGGCACTTTCATGAATCAGTGGTTATTCATGTTATCTGGAATTGAAAACATGTAGGCCTATCCTAATTATAGGCCCCTAACCCTTCAGAAGTTGAACGAGATATATCTCTTTAGGCTGTCATTAAAAAAAAAAAAAGCATTCAAAATATATTTATTTCCAAAGAATGTGGTGAAATGAACAGTGGGACATGGGTCTTCTTCTTCTTCTTGCGATCGCATCTTTGATGATTACACCGTCAGACGAGTTCTCATGATGAATTCGACTGTTGTTTGAAGTTCCTCTTTAACTCCATATAGCTTTGAATTTAGTGTTGAGTCATTGGGCCAGTATATCTTTCTTAACTGGTCATACAGAGGACAGTCCTGTAGAACATGCTCAGCAGTTTGTTCGTTTAATCCACATGTGCACAGTGGTGAAGCAGACAATCGTAACTTGTGCATGTGTTTATTCAGTTTGTTATGCCCTGTCCTGAGTCGAAAAATAGTTATCTGTCCCTGCCGGTCGAGAGTGTGATAGTCGTCTTTGGGTTGGTTCTGTTCTCTTCTTATAGTCTGGATAGCTCTCTTTTTCTCAAAGTATGTGACTTCATTATCTTCTTGTTCACATTCTCCTCCCTTTTTTGCAAGTTTATCTGCCTTTTCATTTCCGGGTACACCACAATGAGATGGTACCCACTGAAGTATGGTTCTCTTTTTGGCAGCTACCTTGTTTAGTTCATTTCTCAGATGCGGGAGTTTACCACCCTTGAGAGCTTGCAGGACAGACAGTGCATCTGTGAGGATGACTACCTGGTGGCAGTCAGAGTTGGTGTTATAAATCATATTTGCAGCTTGCTCTAGAGCTTGAACCTCAGCTGTATAGTTGGAACAGAATTTACCAGTGGGAATGTGCCTAGTCTCATAGTGGTTGTCAGGATATGAGATAAAGATACCGGCACCTCCATTCCTAACAGCATTAGTTGCTGATCCATCTGTATAGGCATGTATCCATGATTGATCGGGATAGCTTTCTTGGATCATACTCAATGTAGCAGTTCGTTTTTGCAGATCATTATACTCACATCCACTTGTGAGACCACTGACCGACGTATTAATTTGGAGGGCACTGCTGGCCTGCTCCCATGGTACAGGGTATAGGGTGGGCTTCAGTGGTGTTGTCTTCATAGATAGGTCTTCTTGATGCTGTCTTATAAGTCTTTTTCCCCGATGCACAAAGCTGCTACGCTTTAGACGTCCCAATGCCAGATCATCTAGTCTTGCCTTCATTGGGTGCGTTGGCATACTGTTGTACTTTTCCATCTGGATCATGGTCTTTGTGTCTCTTCTATGGGACAATGTCTGTAATCCAGCAACCTTCTGCATCTCTGTTATTGGTGTAGTTTTCATGGCTCCTGTAATGAGCCTGAGAGCTTGATTTTGCACCTTGTCCAAGGACTGCAGATGTGAGTTAGCAGCTGATGACCATGCTGCTGAGCTAAACTCTAAGTGTGGTCTTATTACTCCACTATAAATCTTCTTTAGATTTCGTTCATTTGCTCCCCAGTTGGTACCTGCCAATTTTCTGAGTATGCCTAGTCGTCTTCGGGCCTTTCCTTCTGCATTTTCAATATGCTTATTCCATGTAAGCCTTTGGTCAAATGTCACCCCAAGATAGGTGGGGTAGCTTTCTTCCTTGATAACGGTTGTCCCTAGGTGTATGTTAGCTGATTTGTCCTTGGGGGCGAGGGAGAACAGTGTTGTGGAGGTTTTGTCTGTGTTTATTGTGATAAGCCATTTCTCTGCCCATGACACTAGCATGTCTGCTGCCCGCTGCATTCTATAATTTGCTGTGGTGACATTTTCATCAGCGCACCAGAGTACTAGGTCATCTGCATATAAGGCAGCTTTCACTCCTGCAGGGAGATCTTTCACCAGGTCATTGATGTAAACAAGGAAGAGTGTAGGGGAAATTACTCCTCCTTGAGGTACCCCCTGATGGAGCAACACTTTTCTGCTCTGCAGACCGTCAAGAGTGACTCTAGTTCTCCTGTTATGCAAGTATGACTGGATCCATTTCATCATGTTGCCTTGGATTCCACCTCTCCCAAGTTTTGCAATGAGGCCATCTTTCCACACCCTGTCAAAGGCCTGCTTGAAGTCGACCCAGATCGTTAGGACCTTTTTCTTCTCCTGAAAGGCATCTTCTATTGCTTGAGACAAGTAAGTAACTTGGTCTTCTATACTGTAGCATTCTCTAAATCCAGCTTGTTCCGGCACCAGGATCTGCTCAGACTCTAAATACCATTTCAATCTGTGGTTGACTATTCGCTCCATAGTCTTCCCAACACAGCTTGTGAGACTGATTGGCCGGTAACTTGCAGCCTCGGTCTTACATTTCCCTTTCTTTAGTATGGGTATTGTGATGGCTTCTCTCCATACTTGGGGTACCGTTCCTTTCAACCAGCTGTGGTTGAATATCTCAAGCAGTTTTGTCTTTGCTGCTGAGCTCAGATTTACTAGCATTTCGTTGCTGATTTTGTCTGGGCCGGGTGACTTTTGAAACTTAAGCTTGGAAATAGCCTTCTGTAGTTCTCCTAGTGTGATGGGTTCCCTCATTGGGGCAGGAGTATCTGTCTGTCCCATGGTTGCCAGTATTTCTTTTCTTATCTCTCTCTGATGGTCTATGTTAATGGGTAAGTTGCTTTCTGAACTGTATCTTCTAGCAAACAAGTCTGCAGCTTGTTTTCCTCTGAAAAGTTTGCCACCTTCATCCAATGTGATAGTCTGCCTTGGTGAGGAACGCTCTTCATTTAGAGACTTGACTAATCTCCAAAGTTTCCTGCCGTCTTTCTCAAGGTTCAGCGATGCCGTTTTAGTTCTCCAGCTTTTCCGTTTTTCTTCTAGCTTTGTTCTCTGAAACTCTGCTACAGCCTTTTTCCATTTGTTGTGAGTTTCAAGTGAAGGCTGAGACTCTGCGTTCTTTCTAGCCTTGTCCATAGCTTCCTGACGTTCTTGGAGTGTGCTGGACCAGTATGGTATGTAGTTACGCCGGCATCCTTTGGGAATGGTTTCTTTTGCAGCTTGTAGTATGCATCTGTTGAAGTCTTTTACCACTTCATTAATATCTCGGTTCTGTACCTTGAGGGTAGACAGCAGCGTGTTCACCTGATGCCTGAATAAACCCCAGTTGGCTTTTTTGTAGTTCCATCTTGTAATGGCTGGGCCTGTACTGAGAGTTGCACTCTGGACAGTAAGAAAGATTGGGCGATGGTCGCTTCCCCCTAGTTGATCTCCTACTTCTCTACTAATAGATCCAGCTATATCTGGTGTGGAGAAGGCAAGATCTGGTGTTGAAGTTGTGTGCCATCCTCTGGAGTAGAAGGTAGGAGTATCTGTGGCATTATTGACTAGGATTAGGGAGTGATCATCTTGCCAAGTTTCAACCTCTTCACCTCTGTGATCCAGATGGTTATAGCCCCAGCTCTGGGAGTGGCTATTAAAGTCTCCAACTGCTATAAAGTTGGTGGCTGGTACCTGTATAGAGCTGAGACTCAGAGGTTTGTTGTTCGGACAGTAATAGTTCAGGAGTTCTATTTCCATCTTGTCTACCTTTATCTGCAGCAGCTGATATTCTGCTCCATCCATGAAGGTTTTCCTTTCGTGTGCAGGAATGTTATTCCTTACAAGAGTAAGTACTCCTCCTTTTCGTCTATCTTTTCTGTCGGATCTGAAGCATTGATATCCCCTTATTTTAAAGGTTTGATCTGCTTTCAAGTGAGTCTCTTGGATACAGCAAACACTGACTTGCTTCTCATACAAGATGTTTTCCAGCTCTGTCTTTTTGCTGTATCCAGCCTGCTTGCTGTTCACTCCCTCTGCATTCCAGTGCATTATGACAAGTGGCACTCTGGGTTTCTCTTTTTCTGTTTTGTTTTGGTCAGTAGTTCTCCTCCGCCGTCTGCTGACTCCACAAGACGGTCTAGAGGGTCCTCCAGTAGCTGAGGGTGGGCTCTGTCGAGGCTCAGAGCCCGGCACTGCACCTGCCTGGTGGAGCTCCACAGGGCGAGCACCAGAACGAGATTTATTTGACGGTGTACTCTCCATAGAAAAAAAAAAGCGAGTTGCATGATACTGTGGTTTCCGGTGCGCCTTCTGGCCCAGTATCTACGACTTTAGCACCTGCTTAACGGGAGAGTGGGCTCATCCCTAATCTGTTTATGTTCCCAGTAGTAGACTATTCGCAAGCAGCCTGGGGGTGTCACTGCTCTGCGCGGACCTTGTTTACCGAGGCGGCGTCCGAGCTCGTATGGTGAAAATATGGTTGCGTTATCTTCAAAATAGCCCTGTCTTTCCCGTGGCTTTTCTGCCATCCTGCAACTTTGAGTTAGGGAGTTCTGAGCTCCAGTCTCTTTCCCAGGCGTTTTATCCTGGCCTGGCACGCATACAGAGGACCCCACTTCTGGTTCTAAGTTAGCAGTTGGGGATAGGTGGGGTAGCACACTGTGCATTCCCCGTCATCCAGGGGGCTCTCCAACTATGCAGAGCTTGCACAATGCTGTGCTCTGGTTTTGGGCTCTCCCAAGGAATCCTCACGTCCTGCACAGAGCCACTTCCAGATACCCACCACCTGCCAACCCTCCATTGTAGAAATCTCCTGCATGCGGCCATCCAGTCAAGAGCCAGTATTAAGTCTGGTGCCCAAGTGATCCCCCCAAGCTCAGTGTGCAATGCTGGGTTCTCATCATGCTGCAACACAGGGGGGATTGTGATGCTCAGCCATCTCTCTCAATTCTGCACCGATAAGTGACATCGGGGACTTAACTGTGCCTCAGTGCTGGGAGGCCCCGTTTCCGGGTACACCACACACAGCCAATTGAGGCAACGGTCGCCGTGGGCGTGATAGACGACAAACAGTGAAGAATGAGGCAAGAAAGCATTTAACCCATGAAGTGGGGGTGGATTGGTGCAGACCAGAGCATGTACCACTCGCCGGTGGGTTCTGCATCTACACCTATAGGGTTCCACCCACTCCTCAGCCCATTTAGTCTGGCCCCTCACCTAGGACCTGTCCGGCTTGGGTGACCCTGCCAGGAGTAAAACTCCCGCCGGCATAGCTCCCGGGATCATTGGGGCGCTCAAGCTCTCCAACCACGGCAAGGTAGGCTTACATGTGGAGAGGGACATGGGTCTGATAACAGGGTATAGATATGGAATCACCATCAATTTCTATTCCTGACCATCTTAAACTGTGTCAAAGATGTTCCAGTAAGCAGTTGTAAACTAAGAAATTTCATTCAAACACTATAATTTTGGCCATGGTTAAAAATAAAACTGTAGCCTAAATATATTGTAAATTAAAGATGCAAGTACAGTAGGCCTATCTATAAATTTGACTTATTTAAATATGTTTTATAAATGAGATAAATAAATTTATTACTTACCTCAGTTGAAATGAACGATTTAATACAACTTGAATGTGCAGAGACAAGTTGTTGGTGTTTTTTTCCAGTAACATGCGACTTTACTGCACTTTCTCCTATGCTGGTCAAACATATTTCTTTTTTACACATGGTGCAATTTGTGTAATTTGCAGTTTTTCCAGGCGCTATCCATGTTTTATAACTTGGCATTTCTAGAATGGACAACTTTCGATTTGTAATTTTTTTTCCAGGTCCGATGTGGGAAATGCAAGGCTTTTAGCCATTTTTCCAGGATTTTCAAGGCCTGGAATTTTTTTTCTTTCGTTTTCCAGGTCGCTACGAACTCTGTGTAATGATAAAAGAGAAATATTCATGTGGTACCAACATGATTTCATGCAAAGAGAAATGAAAAAAATACATACTTTAGATGTGTTAGTGTAACATGAAATATGGTCACTGATACAATTATTGTTGCTTTTTCATCTGGCCTTGGGGGCTTATTTCCTTCCTGGTGGCAGCATAGTCCTCACAATTATGAACAACTGAAAAGCAGGTCACAACACAGAGTGGTTTTTCACATCCAATACAAAAGAGTCTTGTGTGGACTCTCAATCCAGCAGAATTACAAACAATGCATCTTGGTTGATGTGAACTGCCTCCATACTGCTGTGGGAAGTTGTTATATTCTGCGACGACGAGTCTGTCAATTTTCACTGAAGCGCCGGAGGTCTGCACTTTCTTGTGGTGTCGGCTTTTTGTATAATCTGATATTAAAGCTTCAGGAATCTAGAGCCTAATTTGCTTTGGTGCAACTGGAGGTTTGGCAGCTTCATAGTACAGAATATATCCATTTACTAGTGCAACTTCTATGACAAAATGAAGAATTGGATGATATTATTTGCAGCAGTGATAAGGGTAAAAGTAATTCTCCAGTATTTAACTGAAGTGATCTACACCACCCATATTGTGATTATAAACATCTGCCACGACAGGTTTTTCCACTGTCCTAAATCCCCCACATGGTGTTTGGATCTGATACATTTGTCAGCAACATTGTTTGTGTGGACTGTGCTGAGCAAATTCAAACTTTTTGTATCATGCCACGTACAGGCAACCATGTTTCCCAACCTAGCAAAAACAGGTGAATTGTCACGCTTCATCTTCATGTTTTTTCTTTCAGATTTACAGGAAACCCTCTTCTGCTTTCTGTAACAGTCTAACCCTAATCCTAATGCTCATATCATCATCATCATAACCCTCCACTCCAAAAGGAGCATAGGCCTTCAACAAACACATGCCAAGTCCTCCTGTCACGTGCCATCATCTCAAGTTCTTTCCACGTTCTCCTAATCATTTTCATCTCTGTTTCTAGCTCCCTTCTCCATGTGCTTCTTGGTCTACCTCTGCCTCTCTTGCCCTGGGGGTTCCAGAACAAGAACTGTCTTGTAATGCTATCAACAGGTTTCTTCAGTGTGTGTCCTATCCATCGCTAGCATTATCTTCTCATCTCTTGTTCCACTGGCACTTGTCTGGTTCTTGTCATCAGTTCCACGCTAGTAACCTTGTCATACCATTTTAATCCTTCTATTCTACAAAAGCACCCATTTATGAAAGTCTGTAGCTTTTTGGTTGTTGTCTTTGTTGTTCTCCATGTTTCAGAGCCATATAATAGTACTGACTTCACATTTGAGTTGAAGATTCTTATGTTCGTGTTGGATCCGATTTCTCTTGATCTCCATATATTTCCCAATGCAATGAAAGCTCCTCTTGATTTTTGTATTCTTATTCTGATATCACTGTCTGTCCCTCCATCTTTGTCCACATTGCTGCCAAGATATGTGTACTATTCTACAAGTTCCACCTGTTATCATTACCTGCATTTATTCTCATTATTTTTGTCTTTTCCCTGTGTATTTTCAGACCCAATTGCTGTGACCTCTCATCGAGTGTTTTCAATTCATCCTGCATCTGATTACGGTTATGGGACAGAAGAGCCAAGTCATCAGCAAAATCCATATCATCCAACTGCTTAGTCAGAGTTCACTGGATTCCATTTCTGTTGTGTATTGTCGATGTTTTCATAACCCAATCTATTGCTAGTAAGAAAAGAAATGGAGACAAGAGGCATCCCTGTCGCACTCCCGTTCTTATGTCAAACGGTTCTGTAAGCTGTCCTTCATGAAGAACTTTGCATTTCATGTCTTCATATGTTTTCTTTATTAAATTAATGATCTTCAGGGGAACTCCATCATGCCTCATTGACACAGCGTATTTTATATTAAACCCACATATGTCTTAGTCCTCGAAATACTAAACAAGAGAGCGAGGGATGGAGTGGAACACATTCAAGTACGAGGGTCGTTCAAGTCAAACCAGGACTTTTGTTTGTACAAACTAAAAGAACAAATTTGTAGGAGTGAAATTGCCATTTATTTTTCGATATAATCCCCTGCAACATTTATACACTTATCCCAGCGTTTAATTAATGCTTGAAAAGCTTTAGCGTAGAAAGATATGTCAGTACTCCTGAACCATCGTAGGACATTGCTTCACTTTGTCATCAGTGCTAAAATGCTGACCTCCCAGGAACTCTTTCAGGGGTCCAAACAGGTGGAAGTCGCTCGGAGAGAGGTCTGGGCTGTAAGGGGGATGTGGCAATACCTCCCACCCGAGTTGCTGTAATTTGCACGTGGTGCGGTGAGCGGTATGTGGTCGTGCGTTATCCTGTAGAAACAGGACGCCTTTTCTTATCAAACCAGGCCGTTTTTTCCACAGATGGTTATGCACATCACTTAGAATGCGACAGTACTCTTCACTGTTGATAGTGGCACCACGGGGTAGAAAATCCACCTGAATAATTCCACATTTGTCCCAGAAAACACTCGCCATCACTTTCCCAGCAGACGCAATTTTCCGAAATTTTTTGGGTGGTGATCAGTCCATATGCTTCCACTGCATGGATGCTCGTTTTGATTCCGGAGTGAAATGATGCACCCAGGTTTCATCACACGTAATGAAGCGATTCAGAAAATTCTGGCCTTCCCTGCCAAAACGATCCTTCAACTCAGTGCAGACTTGAACTCTTCTCTGCCGGTAAAAAGCGGAAAGCTGTCTTGGCACCCAACGTGCACTAACTCTGTTGTCCGCCATTTTCATTATCTATTAGGGACTGACCCGTGACGCGTACGCCACCTAACGGTAATAACGGTAACGGTAATACGAGTAGGTCACACTTGTTACTTACTACTGTCAGTAGTACCATCACGCTAGCATTCCTTCCTGTACTTCCAGAACAAAAAGTCCTGGTTTGACTTGAACGACCCTCGTATTAACAAACACAAGCCATATTCCCAACTCTGTCCAATGTATTCAAAAACTGTGGCCACAAAATTACAACAGTATATATAGTCAGCGAAGTGCATCACATTCATGAAAATCCCAGATCACAAAATGCACTATATTCACACAAATAATTATCTTCTCGCACTCGACAATTCAAGTCCACCATCACCACCAAAAACCTTGTTGCTCTCTTGACCCATTTCTTCACTGCCCTATCAGAACTCTCCTTGCATTCACCCCTGACCTGCTGACCTAGCAGTTTCGTATTGTCAAGTTCAGACCACTCTACTGACTGCCTCTCACACGACTGACATTACGCACCTGCTCCCAGCAGAGCACAGACAGTCCACAGCTTGTTAATCAAGCTGTGACACTCATCAATTTCCAAAGTGATTCTCTGTCTACACTGTCAAATGCCTTTTCGTAGTCCACAAATCCAATGTATAGTGGTGAATTCCATTCCAGACTTTGTTCAACTATTATTCTCAAAGTGGCTATCTGGTCTGTACAGGATCTGTTTTGTTGAAAACCTGCTTGTTCATCTCTCAGCTTCTTGTCTGTGGACTCTTTTAATCTCTCGAGGATAATCCTGTTTAATACTTTTCCTGGCACTGATAGTAACATTATTCCTCTATAATTTGTGCACTCTTGTAAATTTCCCTTCTTAGGCAACTTAACCAGATATCCTTCCTTCCATTCTGCTGGTATCTCTTCCTTTTCCCAGACTTTACCAAGTAATTTATATAACATCTCTGCAGCCATGTCGATATTTGCTTTGATGGCCTCTGCTGGAATGCCATCTGGTCCAGACGCTTTTCTATCTCTTAGAAGCTTTATGGCTTTCTTTATTTCTTCCTTCGTTGGTCTTTCACCGTTAATTTGTAGCCCTTCTTCTGCTGGCTGGATGTCAGGGGGGTTTTGTGGAGCTGGTCTATTGAGAAGGTTCTCAAAATATTCTGTCCACCTCTTCATTTGCTCTTGTATATTACTGAGCAGTTTTCCATTCTTGTCTTTTATGAATAAACTTGTTTGCTTGTATTTCCCTGTTAGCTTCTTTGTGCTGTTATACAGTTCTCTCATATTTCCTTTGGCTGCAGCATCTTCTGCCTCTCTTGCCAACTCCTCAATATACTTCCTCTTGTCTCTTTTGATACTTCTCTTTACTTCTTTGTTTGCTTCTGTGTACACTTCTTGAGCCTTGGCTTTGGAACTTCTGGCTTTGCTTGAGTTTAAATCTGCTTTCTTGTTTTTTCTGTCTTTAATCTTAATGATGGTTTCTGTTGTTATCCATGCTTTTTGTTGTCGTTCCCTTTCCCCCAGTATTTCTTCACATATCTCATTTCGTGCAGTTTTGATTTGCTGCCAATAGTCTTCTGTATTCACTAGATCTTACAGCTGTTGGAGCACTTGGAATTTGTTGGATATTGTGAAAAAAGTCGGTGTTGACTGTACATATCTTTGCACTCATGTCACCCATCAGAATTGTGATGTCTCTTCTTTTTACTTTCTCCATAATTTCCTGCAGTCTAGTATAAAATGCTTCTTCCACAGACTCTTCTTTGTCATTAGTTGGTGCATAACATTGGATGACATTTATATTTATTTTCTTTTTAGCTGTTTTAAAAGTAGCTGTTATTATTCTGGGTCCAACGGCTTTTCAATGAGTGCTTTCTGTGCTTCTTTAGATAACATAAGAGCTACCCCTTCACTGTGGTGTGAACTTTCATCTTCATGTCCCGAGGACAGCACCGATTCACCTGTTATTATTCTGGGTCCAACGGCTTTCCATTCAATGAGTGCTTTCTGTGCTTCTTTAGATAACATAAGAGCTACCCCTTCACTGTGGTGTGAACTTTCGCCTTCATGTCCCGAGGACAGCACCAATTCACCTGTGATGAGTTTCTTCTTGTCTACCCCCTTTCACTTTGTTTCACACAGTCCCAGAACCTCGATTTTATATTCCCTCATTTCTGCTTCTACTTGTGCCACTTTCCTTTGTTCGTTCAATGTCCAAACTTTCCAGGTGCCAAATCTGGAAGTTCTCCTAGAAGAAAGAAGGTTAGTCAGCCACACAGACTCCTTTCGGCTTTCTCTGTGTTGCATCATACGCCTCCCTGCGAGAGGACCTTCCCCTGTCTTGGATGGCTGTGTTTTATTTTCCTTAATTGACTTGTCCATGTTTGTTGAAGTTTTTTGTGGTTTAAATATTTTTTACAAAAAAGGGGTAACCAGCCCCATGCCCAACCCTACTTAGTCGCTTTCTACGACATGCATGGTAGGGAACAGTGTTACTATTCTTTGCTCACCTTTCGGGCCTCGGTAACACATGGGTGTAATGCTCATATAAGGGTCATCAAAGTCATACAAGTCCCAATGAAACTAATCAGCTGCTTCTTTGCCACACCCTGTCCAAGTAGCAGGTCTTTTTCTACACCCCTGATTCGCACCATGACCCTGAAAATCACCATCACCACCTCTGGCACCTTCACGAATGCTAGATCTAGGGCTGTCACTGTCTGTTTCAGTAGTTTCTGGCTGCCCTGCATCAAAACTAGACCAACTGTTGTCATTTTCAAAAGTCAGCTGAGAGCCAGAATCTGAATCATTGCAACATTCAGCAGTTTCACTAATTTTTAAACAAATTTCCACATTTTTGAGCCGTCAATGTCCATTTCTCAATAAAACTGAGTTACTTCCCTTGGATTGCGTAGTTTCAGATGGCTGCCGTGATCACTTTTTATGCAAATGCTTTACGGACACCAAAAGGTGACAATGGTACTCTATGAAAAATAGGGCCTGTCGGCAAAAGGCAACTATGGTACTCAGTGTTAAAGAGTCCTGATCTTTACTTCATTCAATGGGATCCTGGATCATTACTTCTTTAAACAGTCCTGATCACTACTTCCTTAAATAGGGTCCTGGGATCTGCAATGCAGCACTGGAAGAATTAGTATAAATAAGGAAGGAAATTCGAGTCCTGTTGTTGTCTAGTTTTCTACTTCTTTACTTTTCACAAGTCCCTGAAACATACCTATTTGTGTATTATTTGTTTGCTGGAAAAATTAGACAAAATAAATCAACTGAAAACAAACAATGTCATCTACCTTATTTTCATGGGACAAATTGAGCATCTTTACAGTGTGGTAATCTTTGACTGCTAGCGCCATCTTGTCAGAGAAGGAGAATGAGCAAAGACCAAGAACTTCGTAGAACATAAGGGCCAGAACTTTATCCAGCCAGTTTCTATCACAGTCGGAAAATGCACTGCAGAAGAGATTAAAAGAATATGACATACTATTAATTTATAAATTAACTACTCTGAACATCATTCAAGCATATAACTAAGGAAAACAAAAAAAAACAAGCTTAAACTTTGTCCAATCATTTGTTCATGTAAAAAAAACACACTAGAAAGCTCTATGAGGTCCTTGAAGGTCACTACTGAGGCAAAGAAAGAATAGAATGAACCACTGCTCCTATCAGACATGTCATAATGGATGACTAAGGTGGGGCTGTGCATGGAACTGGCAATCTCATCATGTAAAACAAATTGCTCCAGAAACGGCAACTGCAAGAGTACATTAGTGCTCTGGTGCAGGCTCTGGTGCAGGCTCTCGCACAGGCTACTGCAGTGAAGGCTGCATTGTAAATAAGGAGCTAAAAAAAAAAAATAGATAAAAAGGAATACAGCCTACATGTGGTATAAACATCTATTCATATAGAACAAAAACACATGGAAGTTTACATTTTGTGATGACACTCTTGCAAGAGTGACTTTCCAAATCAAAGACTTAACAGGCAAGTTGCATGTTAAGTCAGTCAAATTGTATGGCTCTGAAACATGGAGAACAACAAAAACAATAAAGATGGTACAGACTTTCAGAAATGGTAGAATAGGACTGAAATGGTACAACAAGATCACCAATGCAGAACTGATGACTAGTGTCAGTGAAATAAGAGATGAGAAAAGGATATAATCCCATGGTGGGTTGGCAGTCCCTTTCAGAACTTGTTCATGCTAGCTGATAGGCACTAGTAGTCCTTTTCACAGCTTGGTGTTTAGCAATGAAGCACAAGTTCAAGTCAAGAGCTCAACATTTAGTTTTGACGGGCAATAATGCTATAATATAACTATCAGACTTCTGTCTAGGTTGAAAGGAGCAAGCCTCACGAGAATATAAACACTCAAACAATTCCCTAAAAAGTATATGTTTTGTCTAATCATTTCTGTATGTAAAACCTAAATTTTTTCTAAACATCTATACACATGCACCATAAAGTTCCCAGAGTTCTCTGTGAAGGCAAGGGGAAAAAATGGGGTAACTGCTTCCCAGGCATGTTGTAAGTTGTGATTAATATAAGGTTGTGCATAGGCTGGCAACCTCATCATATAAAACACATTGCTACAGGAAACTGCTGTAAAAGCACATGACCCCTTTGGTGCAGACTTCCTGGGACAATCCTCAGTGGTTGATCTATGATCCCTTGGTAGCAGAAAGGGAAACAAATCAATCTATTCATATTAAATAAAAAATGAATTAAAGTCGACAATTTGTCTAGTAATATTTGCACATATATAAACACAAACCCAATAAAGAATAGATATTTACTACTCAACTACTGGTGTAAAACAAAAATATATTCAAAGCCTACATTGTGTCAAATGATCTAGTCACTAAAATAAAACAAAGGGGTAAAGGATCCCGTTACACGCCCATTGAGGCATATTGGGAATATGGCGTTAGGCCCATATTATCTTGACCATCGGCACACTAGGGGTGATGTGGTCAGCATACGCCGGCCACCCTAACCTTTCCAGAGTTGCTCTGGTACCCAATTTTTTAGGCTGGGTCGACGCCGGAGCCGTTTGCAGTCTAAATAATCCCACCTCAACTGGGGATCGAACCATGGACCACCAAGCTAGGAATCCAGTGCACTAACCACTGCGGCTCCACTAGTCACTAAAACACAAAACAATAAACTTCAAATTTTGTGAGTCATTTATTGAAATAGAAATATTCTGGAAGCAATGACAGAGGTAATGACAAGAGAATAAAACAAAGGAATGCCACATAAAGAATGCAGTCAGAGCAGAAACACAGCAAAAAGTAAGAAGAGAATCTCATGGTAATTGATAACTGACAACCTCCAAATCATAGACTTAATTTTCAAGTTCAACATCAAGGCAGCCATATTGTGCAACTTTCAAACATGGAGAACAACAAAAACAACGACCAAGAAGTTACAGTAAACGGGTGCTTGCGTAGAATACAAGGATTAAAGTGGTGTGACAAGGTCACCAATGTAGAACTGATGACAAGAACCAGACAAGTGCCAGTGGAACAAAAGACGTGAAGAAAATGGTGAAGATAGACAGGACACACATTGACGACCCCTGTTCATAGTACGAGGGTTGCTCAGAAAGTAATGCCCCATATTTTTTTTCTCTGAAACTATTTATTCACAATGTATGAATTTCACGCACAGTATAACTGGATGTATCCTTTACACATGCTATTTTTCCGCATAAACTTCTACGGCCTTACGCCAGCGTGAAATAAGGGCATGCATGCCTTCCCTGTACCAGCTCGTTTCCTGTTCACGTAGCCATGTCCTCACTGCACGAATCACGCTCTCGTCATCTTCAAACCTTGTCCCACAAAGTGCATTCTTCAGTGGCCCAAAAAGATGAAAATTGGAGGGTGCCAGATCAGGACTACAGGGTGGATGGGGGAGCACAGTCCAACCAAATTTGGCGATTGCCTCCTGAGTTTTCAGACTTGTGTGAGGGTGGGCATTGTCAAGCTGGATCAACATGTCTACTGCATTCCTGTTAGGCCGCACTCGCAAGGTAGCGCTGCTTGAGTTTGTTGAGGGTTTTGATGTACGCGTCCGAATTGATTGTCTCACCTCTGGGCATCACATCCACAAGAATCACTCCATCAATGTCCCAAAAGATGGTGATCATGACCTTTCTGGTGGAGGGAATTGTCTTGAATTTCTTATTTGTGGTGATTGCGGATGATGCCACTCCAATGACTGCCTTTTCATCTCTGGCTCAAAATGGTGCGCCTAGGTTTCGTCACCAGTGACGATCCGGGACAAAAAGGCCTACCCCTCAGCATCAAAATGCTCCAGCAATTCAGAACAGATGGTTTTCCTTTGACATATGTGGTCGGTTGTGAGACTCTGAGGAACCCATCTTGCGCATACCTTCGAATATCCGAGAGCGTCGATAATTGCCATCACACTTCCATTGCTGACTGAAAGCTGTAGGGCCAATTGTCGACTTGTGATGCGATGATCCTCACAAATAATGGCATCGACGCGCTGCAACATGCCTGGGCTGGTGGCTGTGGCAGGACGCCCAGACCGAGGCCGATCATGCTGCTCCGTCTCTTCACTTCCTGAAGCCTTAACTTTCTGAACTCAGCGTCCAATCATGCTCCTATCGACTGCACAACTTCTATACACAGCACACAAACGTTTGTGAATGTTCCCCACACTTTCTTTCTCCGCCACCAAGAATTCAATTACAGCTTGTTGTTTGTAACACGTGTCGTACACAGACGCCATTTTCACAGACTACTACAGCGGCGCTATCTGTCGGACGACCGTGCAATTAAGCACATGTACGCGGGAAACATCAGTGTTGCTACGTGTAAATTTTCGCTTTGCTATCTTTATTCTGGGATGAGAAAAAAAAAATGTGGGGCATTACTTTCTGAGCAACCCTCGTATATGAGACAGTCCTTGTTCTTAAATCCACAAAATAAGAAAGGTAGAGGGAGACCAAAAAACATATGGACAAGAGAACTGGAGACATAAATAAAAGGGGTGAAGAAGACACTGACAGACCTGGCGCTCGTGGTATGTGACAGGAGATCAGTTTTTGAAGGGCCGTGATCCGTTGAAGACTCCTTGGTATTATCCACACTGTAGATCTAGGCTTTTCTGCCGTTCTGAAATGTGCTGAGTTGAAGTCATGAGCTCCAGTTTCTCCAGCTTGGCTTGCATTTAAAGGATCATCACATCTGGTCCCAAGCTAGGAGTAAGAAGCGCATGGCATACTGTGCATTCCTTGCCATTCAAAGGGGCTCTCCAACTATGCAGAACTAAAATACCGTGCTCTGGTTCTGGGCTCTCCCAAGGAATTATTATGTCCTGCACAGAGCCACTTCTTAGCTCCCCCTGCCTATATCTGGGTCCATAGTGAGATTTTCTTGCATGCAGTCAACCAGGTCAAAGCCAAAGAATCATGTCTGGGGCTCATGTGACTTCTCCAAGCTTAGTGTGCAATGCTGGGTTCTCAACACGTTTCCCAACAGAGGAAATCCCTGGAAGTTTGTGGATGATTTCAAGAGTCAATGAGGATGTAATTAGCCTCACAGACAGAGGTTCACTTCCAATTATGTATACTGTAGCATCATGCATAGCTGGTGCTCACATAAAGATGACTCCAATTATGCCTCCATGCATATCAAGTAAATAAATGAATACTCATACTTTCATATATATTATCCATAAAGTAATGTATTACTTAACATAAGAGAAAATAATGTGTCCAACTATTCTACCCTTCAACATGTATATTAAAAAACACTTAGCAAAGGTTAACATACCTTTTAACATCAGAAAACAATAACACCATTAATGAACAGAAAGAATCCAAACTAGCAGCCAATTCTGTGCTTGATATCCTAGAAAATAAAACAGTTCAATAGGTCACATGCAGTTCATTATTTGAGACACATCTTCAGAAACATCAATGCTATGTAAAAAAGACAAACAGTTAATCTACTGGATCCTTTATGATGGCAAAAGTCATCAAGATTTTTAGAATTTGCCTATATGGAATGACAACTTCCTATTTTCATTAACCACTGCTCTTTGAGTTCAGGAAGGAAAACAACCTTCAACATAATGACTAGTATATGCATACATGTGACATAGCTCCTGTAATGGAGAATATAATATCATACTAGTATGGCGAAGTGGCATCAATCAAGAAAAGTAGCCTACCTGAAGATCTGCATGGTGTACTATGATGCAGTAGGTACTTCATTCTCCCAAAGGCTGCCTAGTATGCCCCTAGGGATTGTTTTGTTGTTGCTTAACTAGGGCTGCTAAGCTTCTCGCTCTTTAGCAACCAATACCAAGTTCAAGACTCCTTGGTATTATATACTCTGTAGATCTAGGCTTTTCTTGGGGCTTTTCCGCCATTCTGAAAGATCTGGTCTCAAACTAGGAGGAAGAAGCATGCAGCACACTGTGCATTCCTAGCCATCCTAGAGGCTCTTCAAATATGCAGAGCTAAAATACTGTGCTCTGGTTCCGAGTTCTTCCAAAGAATTGTCATGTCCTACACAGAGTCCCTTCTCAACACACCCCTGCCTACCATGGCTCCAAGGTGAGATACTCCTGCATGCAGCCAACCAGGTAGAAGCCAGTTACGTATGGGGCTCAATTGACTCTTCGAAGCTTAGTGTGCAATGCTGGATTCTCACCATGTTTCACCACAGGGGAAATCTCTCAAAGTGTGTGGATGATTTCAAGAGTCAGTGAGGGTGTAAGTAGCCTCACAGACAGAGGTTCACTTCCAAATATGTATACTATAGTTTTGTGCTTAGCTGGTGGTCATATAAGAATGACTCCAGATATGCCTCCATGCATTGCCCATAGGGGCAGTGATGTATCCTCATGTCTGCACTTTACACTATATGAAACAAAAGTATTTGCTGCATATACATATATCTATACTATAAGACATTTTCTCACTATAACGAGCAAGCAACCCACCAAAACACGGCAGGAAATAACTATGATGTGCCCTGGATGTTTCATGTCCTGATGACAGCACTAATTCCCCTGTGGTCATTTCATTCAATACTCTATTTCTGAAACACTCGCCAAGAAGAGATGGGAAGAAATGCGTTTCCACACTGAAATGTGCAGCTTTACTATAATTTCCCAAAAATACACCATGAAAAGATTGCAAATTGGTAGGAGGCAGGACTTTAAGAAAATTTGGAGGTTGAATTACTTCTTGATTTATGACATCACAAATTTTAAAAAAAATTGTCATCCACTTCAGTTCCTGGTTGAAAACTAACAACAATACAAGGAAAAAGATCCCGTTACACGCCCATTGAGGCATATTGGGGATATGGTGTTAGGCCCATATTTTCTTGACCATCGGCACACTATGGGTGATGTGGTCAGCATCATGCCGGCTGCCCAGAGTTGCTCTGGTACCCAATTTATGAGGCTGGGTCGACCCCGGAGCCGTTTGTGGTCTAAAAAATCCCACCTCAACTGGGGATCGAACCATGGACTACCGAGCTAGGAAGCCAGTGCACTAACCACTGTGCTACCGTGGCTCCTAACAACAATATGGGACAGAAAATTACGGAAGTTTGTCACATTGGATTTGTTGTTGTGATCCGATCCGTGTCTAATTCATGGTAGGATAGTGTTGCGTTACGTGTACTACATGTCAAATTTTTTTTTTGTTTTTTTTTGTGTGTTTTGTTCTATAAAAGTTTTGGAGTAATTATGTAAATAAATGATTTGTAAATGTGGATAAAACCTTTTATTTTAAGTTTAAAAGTTTTTTTCTCTAAAAAGTTACTGCATTTTCTAATTGCTCACAGAAGTCTTGTAAGTATTGCTGAATACCTTTTTGCATACCCCAGTCAAGAGGTCAAATAAGCTGAAATAATCTTCAAAGCTATTCATCATCATAACTTTCCACTGTGCTACTTATGGAACATGGAGCCACCACTGCAGCTGTTCCCTTTGCAGGAAGCCTGCATCAAGCAGTCACATGCTCTTGCAGCTGTGGCAATTTGTTTTACATGATCAGGTTGCCAACGTCATACTGGTCACAATGTATCACATGCCTGACAGTGCAGTAGTCTTATTCTTTCTTTCTCTCTTCCGAGACCTCCTGGAACAATATATAGTTTCAATACTCTAACACACAGTGAAAACTTCCTTCTCTCTTGCTTGTACTCACCTATCTTCTGGCATGGCAAACACAAGAACATCACTACCAAACTGCTTGTATGCAACATTAACAAGGCTGCCGTTCAACACAAGACTTGTACTGAAAACAAGAAAAATATTTTGTTTCAGACTATTAAAACCACACACAATGTAATAAAGCCACTAAATCATTATAAAATGCTACCTCAGAACACTGTAAACACAGTAAAAATACTTAATCATAACAGACGTAGTTTTACCACATCTTCTTCTATTCCTTTTCACTCTTCTTCTCTAGCTCTCGAACTGAGCAGACGTGTGTGGGTCGTGTCTCACATTTAGAATTTTTGACACAGGCATTTCAAATTATACTTCAATGATTTTTATATCGGTGTATTCCTTTTTTGGATTGTGAATTTTTGAACATGACATTGTGTTGATTTAATAGATGGTATTTGAAAATTACCAGGAATTTATGAACTATTCATATTCTTTTGGTAACTACAAATGCCTTCCACAATGCTTTTAACAATGACCACGTGACTCGTTTCTGACCGCTGTAAACAAAGGGAAGGTCAGCTTCTTGGCTAACGACCCCTCGTAAACAGATAAGGTTGACAGCGGAACGATGTATTTCACTGCTGATTAAACCCAGGGAACATGTAAACATGTCACACTTAGACAACGGCCATGGCTCGCAGGTAATAAAAGGCCCTAGGGACACTAGATTGCGCCCAACCACGATTAAAGACTACTCACTAGTCCGAGACAGAGCTCTTCACGTTAAACTGAGGGGATGTATCAAAGAGTCGGATTTAACCTTCAAAATAGCAAATGACGGTAAATGTGCCACTGTCTTATTCCAGAACACATTTCATTACGAGGCATTTCGCACAACATGGACCAAACACTACCAGAATGACCATGTCGAGGCGAGAGCGGATAAACAAGGTGCCTTTGTAGAAGATTTAATCACAACACCACTACTATCTGTGCACCTTTACCATACCAAAAACAAAGTGATGGCTCACGGAACTGCCACTGTTTTTTAATCATGGCTGGAAACGGATTTTGTCAGTTTAAATGAGTCTGCACAAAACATAATTTCTACCACAAAATTAGACTCGGCAATATGTTTACCCCTTCTCGCAATATACATATCATCAGCTACCAATGTCTCATCCACTGATAGCGAAACCCTCAACATTACCTCTAGCGTAAACTCTCCCACAAATACATCCACTGTGACTTCCGCAGCATGCGACTTTCCAATCAGCGGCAAAGTAACAGATACTCCAATTTCTCTGCACATGCTGGCCATAGAGTATCCCATGGGCCCTAAAGACTCGGCCACACAAACAGATGAGACTTCATCTCATGAAAACCACCCAGAAGTTACTCACAGGATAAATACACCATGCTGCCAGGAACTGGTGCTAAAAATGGAGGATACAATGCGAGTTCTAATTGCTGATCTGTCGACTATTGTCCACAAATCGATGAGTACAGAAAACGAACTCCTCAAAAATGAAATACTTTCTTTGAGAGAAGATAATGCCAATATAAAACTCATCACTGAACAACTACGGAGCGATTTTCCTATTTCTAAAACAACTCAGTCGGTGCATCATCTTATTGTACCTGAAGCATTTGGTGATTCTACCAAAGATCAAACGAATTCGACAAGCAGCAACAATGTCAAACCAAACAAGTTTCAGGTACACACGAAAAGTACCCTATCAGTGTAAAAATAAGTAACAGGTTTTCAGCCCTTAACAGAGTTCAGTACAAAGTGAACAGCTGCCCAATTATGTACCGACACCCCAACCACCCATTCAAATAACCCAGGCTCACCAGGAGGATTCACACTAAGAGAACGAACCAAAGGCGACAACAAAAATCAAAATGAAAGCTGAGTCAACAAACATGTAGTGAAGCAACACATATCATAATTGGCGACTCTCTCTTAAAAGGCATTTACAACGATCGGATGTCCACCACAAAAGAAGAATCCGTCTCAGAGCTGGCGATGCCTGGAGCTGGAACTGAAAGTCTAATTGCTAAAATCAATAAGTTCAACATACACTATAACATTACAAGAACAACAATACAGATAGGAATATACGACATAATGAATGGACTCAGCGTAAACCCCTCTGCGATTTCAAGACTGACCACTACAATAAATCAAAAATTTCCTAACACCTCCATTTATATGTCATCAATTATTCCGCCTTGCTATGGCTTCCAGCGTCACATAGCAGACATCAACAACATGACACTACAGAACTACTGCAAACACAACAACATTAGTTTTATCAACCACACTCCTTTCTTTACAAGCAACTCAGGAGCACCAAAGAAATGCCTCTACATATATCAAATACATACATCCAAACTAGGAAGCAGCATCCTAGCAAAAAACATTAAATATCCGGAGCGTACGCAAAATGACAACCCAAAATACTTACTTACTTAGTCGTTTGACTTTACGGAAACAACAGCAAATGGGCTGATTTGTCGTTGCCCTAAAGACGCCACTAGGCGTGATGGGAAACAACGGTGTTACGTTGGGATAAATTAGAGGATCATGCATGGATACACGAATGATAGCAGGTGTTCATTCAGGACAAATATTGTCAGTACACATAACAAAGCCGGTAGGTGAACAGGTCCACGGGAAAACGTGGTTGACATTTAATAAACAAAGTCCCTTCACAATAGTATCCATCAACACATCAAAAGTACATAGCAATGGATAAGCGTAGTAGATTATCCCTCGTCCGTCAATAAGTTTCAAACGTTAGACATCTTTACGTGGCATATAATATAATAATGATGCACTACTCTCATCTCCACTCAATCCTGGCCGTTGTACTAAAGGTTCGCGCAAGCCACGAAAACCAAATTAATGCGGCAGAAGGAATCAGGGCAAACCAGATACTAGTTGCCTCCTATCGCAAAGTTACACTTGTAGTAAATTATAATATGAACTTCTAGATACGTTATGAACCATCTTGCACATAACGTGCAGCCTCCGAGAATCAACAATGCCACAATTATATATTTATAAATCACGCTCCATTATCCCGGAGCTCGAAAAATTACATCTCTCTTGGACGCAAACACACAAAGACGGAAGCCCCATTAATTAACACACTGAATGCCACGACATGTGACAGAAAACGTCACTAGTTGACCGTCGCTCATCACGGGTGAACGCCTCGTGCAAACCGTAGTTTGCCTACAGGCGAACACAATTCCTCACATAAAAATGGAAATGTGCTAGCGTGTAGTAGCATGCCTTACTATTTTGACTGCACCCCAAATCTATCCTTAACATATCACCCCCTTCGCAGTGTAAAAAAAAACAAATTTATTTGTTTTTTTTCCAATTCAAATATTTCCTATGCGGAAATAGCGGCCAAAATTGATTATATCACAAATATTGGGCCACATCGAAAATAATCTAGTCGCAGTCAGTCTGCATAATGTAACTTATCAATAAATAACATGCTAGATGAATTTGTCATCAGTCATAAACAGTCATATGTCCATAAGTAACAAGTCATATACAGTCAATATTCCAATGATGTAACAAAAAAAAAAATACCTAAATGTATGATCACTGTGAGTTTACAATAAACCTATCAAAGAAATAGCATGCATATATGAAAATGGTATGAGATATATAAAATAAATAAAAACAAAAAATCCAAATCAAAAATTCAAAAATGCATGAACAATAATTTTAAAAAAATAATTTAGGTTATATCTCCAAGTAACAATGCTGTCAAAAATCCTAAAATTAAGCTTAAACGCAATTCACACATGACAAATCAAATAAGATATGAAGCAATGCGATATGAAATTAATGTAACTAAAGTACATGAATATCTCACAAAAAGAGAAAGAAGAGAGGGAAAAAAAATAGTACAAGAATGCAAGTATAACTAATTAACACAATTATTACATTACTTAATTATTCTGCTCTAAGTACCTTTGTACGTTGTGGCAAGACAAGTAATGTCCAAAACAAATTTGCAATAATATAAGAATACTCCAAACTATCCGTGTCAGGACTAGATTTGTAGCATAATATAGCAATCTTAATTAATGTGAATGTGCATTCCAGAATAATAAAATGATATTGTAGTTGCAAATTGTTCGTGTCTGTAAGTAGGATAACACTATTCAATGTACCGCTTGCTAAAGTGAATAATAATTATCTCCAAGTCGTATAAATCACAAATGTTAATATGGATGGTTTGAAAATCCTCTTAGTGTTCATGTATTCATCGTCCTTTGTCATAATGACTAGTAGTGGATAAACACCATGGCTTCACACATGTATAATATAAAGTCAATTAACTAAATCAATATGAATCTTCAAGTTCGAGCTGTGGGCATCTCGATAAAGCATCTGCGACCACATTTGCAGAACCTGGTATTGCCTCGATTTCATACTGAAAAGGTTGAAGCAGGATGGCGAAACGGGCTAGCTTTGGGTTCTTGTGATTCACCTTCTTCAATGAGGAAAGGGATTTCTGGTCTGATTGTATGATGAAAGGGGCGCCCAACAAATACCGCTCCAGCTTGACTACCGCCCAGATAACAGCCAGCAACTCTCTTTCTATCACTGGGTACTTTCTTTCTGCATCATTGAGCTTTCTGGATATGTAGAGGGTTGGATGTAATCTTCCCTCGAACTCTTGCATCAGTAATGCGCCGATACCTTTTGAACTAGCATCTGTGCGGAGATAATAAGTCAGATTTGTATCTGGTAACCTCAAAATTGGTTGCACAGAAAAAATATTTTGAACATAATTTAACGCAGCCTGGCACTCTGGTGTCCAGTGCACGTGGTTCGGTAAGCCTTTTTTAAGCAAGGCAGAGAGGTCTGCAGTGATTGAAGACAAGTTTGGTATAAATTTACTATAATACTGAATCAAGCCGAGAAGACTACGAACTTGCTTCTTAGTAGTGGGCACAGATAATTTTAGGATTTTGGAAACATTCTGTGGCACGGTCTGAAGACAACCGTGACCCACCTTATGTCCCAAGAATGAAATTTCCTCAAAGGCAATAAAGATCTTTGAGGGCTTGGCTGTTAGGTGATGGAGACGTAAAGTATCCAGAAGAGAATGTAAACCTAAGAAGTGCTCCTCCCAAGTGGAACTGAATAGACAGATGTCGTCTATATATGTGATTATATCGGACCGATGAGAGATAATTTTTCTCATCATATGGACAAACGTTGCCGGGGCGTTCATAAGTCCGAAAGGCATTACGTTCCACTGATAAAGACCCTGTTGTGTAGCAAAGGCAGTGAGTGGTTTAGCTCTGTCAGTCAAGGGAACTTACCAGTATCCCTTGGTAAGGTCAATTTTAGTAAAGAAAAGAGACTTGGCGAGACGAGACAAAAGATTTTCAAGTAGAGGTAAGGGTTCAGCATCGAAGACTGTGATGTTATTCAGCTTCCGGTAATCTACACACAATCTGATATTTTTGTCTTTCTTACGAACGATGACCATAGGTGATGAGTAAGGGGCATTGGAAGGTTCTATAATTCCTAAATTAAGCATTTGTTTTAATTCTTCTTCCACCTGGTGCTGGTAGTGAATAGGGATAGGATAGGGGCGTAGACGAATTGGTCGATCATCTGTAAGGGTGATGTCATGCGAAATGACTGATGTACGCCCTGGGATGTCTGTGAGGACGTCTGGAAAGGATTCTAGAAGATTAGATACTTGGGAATGTTGTTCAGAAGACAAAGCTGGACAAATAGCAATATCCTTCCATGTCTCAGTCGATTGGAGAGGAACGACAGGTAAGTTCATGGGAACATCAGGAAAAGCCGATTCTTCCTCCTGAATTACTGATAACGCAGAGTAGTGAGTACCAGGTCTAGGGTGGTCATCAACTGCTTGAAAGATGGCTTGAAGATGTTCCGGTCTAGTGTGGAATTCTTTAAGCATGTTTATGTGAAAGGTCTTCCTTTTTCCTTTTATCTCTAAAATGTAGTCAACATCAGAAATGCGTGACAACACTTTATATGGACCATTCCAAGCAATTAAAAGTCTATTTTCTTTCCTTGGAAGCAATACAAAAGCTTCATCGCCAGGCAATAGTTGACGTAATCGTCTGTTGCGATTTTGGAACTGGCGTGATCTTGCTTTAGCAGCCTCGGAAGAAGCTGTAGCCAGTTGGCATGCATCTATAATGTTACGCCGGAGGTTAACGACGTATTCATACGATGACTGGATGTCCTCAGTCATCTCTGAGTCTATGAGCAGGTCCTTAATAAGTGACATGGGACCTCGAGGTTGAGCTCCAAACACAAGCTCAAAAGGCGAGAAACCGGTCTGTTCATTCGCTACCTCACGGTATGCGAACAGCACGGCGGGTAAAACCCTGTCCCAATCTTGAGGATATTTCACTGTAACTTTGCCCAATAACTGCTTTAACGTCCGGTTAAGACGTTCCACCATGCCATTGCTCATCGCATGGTAAACACTACTGAGAGACCTGTCGATATTGAGGCGTTTCATAACAGCAGTCATAGTGTCAGATACAAATTGGGTACCTCGATCTGAAAGAAGTTTTCGAGGAAAACCAAGTCTAGAAAAAATCAAGAAAAGGGCATCAGCAACGTCATTAGTGGTGATGTTCTTAAGAGGGATGGCCTCGGGCCATCGAGTGCACATGTCGATACATGTGAGCACATACCTGTGTCCTCTAGCGGACATAACAGGTAAAGGACCGATAATATCTACGGCCATTTTCTCAAAGGGGCGTACAGGTATATCACACGCCTGAATCGGGGCCGTATGATAGGCTCCTCTTGATTTTACCTCTTGACAAATAACGCAAGAGCGACAATATATGGAGGTGTCTCTGGAAATTCCCGGCCAAAAGAAAGAGGACAAAACTCTGGATCGCGTCCTAGAGTAGCCCATATGGCCAGCACAGTGCGAATCGTGTGCATGTTGTAGAATGTACAGACGAAGTTTTTGGGGAACCATCACCTGATGTCTGATTAAAGATGAATCTTTAAAATTCCTAACCAATACATCATTTTTAAGTGTGTACCACTGTTTTGGTGACAAACTATCATCAACGTAATCATTATCTTTGACTAATCTAAAGAATTTCTTCAAAGAGTTGTCTTCTCTTTGAAGTTTGATAAAGGATTGTTTGTCTATCTCAGAGTGAACGTGAAAATCGTCCTGAGTTCCAGGACCGGTATCATCATTTTCCTTTTGTGCCTTGGCCTGGGCACGCGTAGTAACTGCAGCAGCAGTTGATAAATTTTGACGTTCCCATTGAACAATTTCTTCGGGTGAGCAATCATTGCTGCCGTGTATCCGGCCAAGTGTGACATCCGCTATTGGATTCCTTAACAAACACACTTTAACCTTGCCTGTAAAAAATGGTGAGTGAATATCCACCACGGCTGTGGGATAAAATTCCACTGTACCGCCGAAAGTTACACATTTAACAAAGTCACCCGTTGCATGAGACGGATGTACTAATGACTGTCTCACTCCGACAGTCGTGCAACCAGAATCACGGAGTACTGTAACTTGAGTGCCATTTAATAAACCTTTATGAAGCTGTAGTACTCCTGTGCCATCATGTGCTGATGAAGCAGTAACTGCTGGGAGCGGATGACCACATTTTAACAAGGAAGTCACATTAGACTGGAATAGAGTTTGGCAATCTGGACACTGTGAAGCAGTATCAAAGTCAAACGAACAACATGAAGCTGAATGATTAACAACATTGTTGTCTTGCGCGTTCTCAGGTGTAGCAGTAGTATTTGCTGAGTTCGCATGGTAGTTCGAATTTGCATTATTTCTAGAGCGTGATCTATGTCTCTGATTGTAAAAAAGAGTTATTTTGACTCCCGTCATTATTTCTTTGGTTCCTATTGTTGTTTCCTTGATTTCTGTAGTCTTGTGACCTATTACGATGTGAATAATTTTGGTTATTGGGTCCCCAGTTATTCCAATTCTTATTATAGTTACCAAAATTATCATTCCTTCTTTCTCCTGAGTTTTGTTGGAAATTACCTCTGTTTTGGGGTGAATAGTTTCTATATGGTTGTCTACCTCTATATGGTTGTGAGTTATTGAATTTGTTTGGTTTGAAATTCCCATCACAACTGTAGGATCTTTGTCTATAATTGTTGTGGTTCCAAGTTGTAGCTGCGGCAACAGGTAAAGCTTCCTTAATATTGTTGTTACTGACACAAACTCCCGGATGTGCATTACAATATTGCCTACATAATTCCTCCATTGAACTCAAACTGGACGGCTTTCTTTCCTGTAGATATTCTCGCAGTGGTCTGCTCACGGAAGACAAGACTTTGTCTCGCAATAACAAGTCCTTAAGGCCCTCATAATTCTCTTCAATGCCGGAAAGTTGTATCCATCTATTAAATGTTAGCCGAGTTGCAGCCACAAACTGTGTAAAATCTTTACCCGTTTCAGGAATCATATGTTTGAACTTCATACGATAACCTTCAGCGTCTAACTGATGAAGTTTAATAATAACGTTTTAGCAGCATCATAATTGCGTCTATTCGGCCCGTCCAATTGGCACAGAGCAGTTAAGGATTCACCAGTCATGAAATCCATCAATCTTGTACACCAATGTGATCTATCAAGCTTATTTTCTTCACAAACATTTTCATAGCGTTGTAGGAAGGACGAAATATCGTCTATTTCTGGCTTAAAGTCAGGCAAACGAAATTTAACAAAACCGCTATCGTGGTTGCTAGAGGAACCTCTACGTTCAGAGTCGTCATTTTGTCTACTCTGATGTTGGACTTTTTTGTTCTTCAATACGTAAAGTCGCCATTTTTTCTTCATGTGCAAGTTTTCTCTCTTCTAATTCTTTTTCATGAGCAAGTTTCGTTGCTTCTGCAGCTTGTTGAATCTTTTTCTCCTCAAATTGTCTTTCCAACTTTTTTTTCTTCTAATTCTTTTTCATGAGCAAGTTTCGTTGCTTCTGCAATCCTTTTGTTCTCTTCTGCAAGTAGCTCTGCTTTTCTGAGCTCTCGCTCTTCATACCGTGCATCTCTTTGTCTCTTATTCTCTAGGGCTTCTTGATTTTCTTTGGCATTGAATTCCGCTTTGGCAAAGTCCATTAATTCCTTCGCCTTATAACCATATTCTTGGCCCATAGTAATAAATTCCTGATACTCCATTATCTACTTCTTCAGTATCTTACTATCAATATTATAAATTATGTAATAAATGTATCTCGATTAGTCCGTCTCTACCAATTCACTAGCTTTGTGCTTTGCAATATTATCAATGCAAATAGATTCTTAATATTACTAATTAATAACAAAATAGTATAGTATGAAAGACCAACAGTAGTAAAGATACGAGGGAAAAGAGAAAGAGAGCAGAGAAAAAAAAAAATTATTATAATGTACAAGAACAGAATTGATGGAACTAAACAAAAAGACAAGTACAAGTGACCAAGGCAATGTAATAACAGCAGCAAGTAAACGAAAAAGAATGCAAATGGGAAACTAAGGAAAAACAACAATTAGAACCGACTTACTGCTTAAAAAAAATACAGGACAGGACCTGTAACAATGTACATATAAATGTAAACAAGTGATAGAAGGTTAGACTAGCATCACGAACAGAATGGTTGTCAACTAAGGAGAAGAAAAACAAAACCAGCACACAACAAGAACTGACAATTAGCAGGACGAAGCAGCACAGCTAAACAATTTAGGTCACACTAAACAGGCAGTGAACCACATCGGTGAGATAAACTCGAGCCGGAAATTTCACTGCTTGAGAAATGTAAGCAAAAGCTATAGAAATATCTGCTGAGCGGTCATTTTCCAATGACATGTGTCGTTAACAACAGATGTGTACAAAGATATAGAAACGAAGAAAACGAATAACATAGATATCAAAAAGGCTTACGCCACGGCAAAGATACAAGAGTGTATTAACAGGCACTTATCTTATCGTAATTCGATCAGATGCAAGTCCGGAAAAAGGCGTCAACATTGGTACAACACTGTCCCTCAATACAAGTGAAGCACGGATAAAATGTGAACAGTACACGGTCTCCGTCAGATGGGCATCATGAACTGTGTAGATCTTGGGTTCGATCCCCATACTGGCCACCAAATTATATGGTGTTACGTTGGGATAAATTAGAGGATCATGCATGGATACACGAATGATAGCAGGTGTTCATTCAGGACAAATATTGTCAGTACACATAACAAAGCCGGTAGGTGAATAGATCCACGGGAAAACATGGTTGACGTTTAATAAACAAAGTCCCTTCACAATAGTATCCATCAACACATCAAAAGTACATAGCAATGGATAAGCGTAGTAGATTATCCCTCGTCCGTCAATAAGTTTCAAACGTTAGACATCTTTACGTGGCATATAATATAATAATGATGCACTACTCTCATCTCCACTCAATCCTGGCCGTTGTACTAAAGGTTCGGGCAATCCACGAAAACCAAAGTAATGCGGCAGAAGAAATCAGGGCAAACCAGATATTAGTTGCCTCCTATCGCAAAGTTACACTTGTAGTAAATTATGATATGAACTTCTAGATACGTTTATGAACCATCTTGCACATAACGTGGCAGCCTCCGAGAATCAACAATGCCACAATATATATTTATAAATCACGCTCCATTATCCCGGAGCTCGAAAAATTACATCTCTCTTGGACGCAAACACAAAGACGGAAGCCCCATTAATTAACACACTGAACGCCACGACAAGTGACAGAAAACGTCACTAGTTGACCGTCGCTCATCACGGGTGAACGCCTCGTGCAAACCGTAGTTTGCCTACAGGCGAACACAATTCCTCACATAAAAATGGAAATGTGCCAGCGTGTAGTAGCATGCCTTACTATTTTGACTGCACCCCAAATCTATCCTTAACAAACGGCAGAGAAAACCTGTCTGCTGTTGCCCTAAGACGCCACTAGGCGTAATGGCCACTGACTGCTTTGACGGTTGGTGGCTAAGGACGGAAGAAGAAGAAGAATGCACAACATACCTTACCGGCCCCTCATAGAAGCGCACCTATTGGGAGTGGTTTACCTTAAAACAACCATAATGCCACCAACAAGGAAGCCGAACGTTATGATGTTATGTTTCCTCCACTGCCCATAAGACAGTCCATCACAAACAAATTACATGGCAATTCTACAAGCAGTGTCACGAGGTCCCAGACACCTCCTAGCAGTGCTGAAACGATGACATACGAAATCTACAGTCATTCTTCCTCCCGTAGCCAACATCATCGTCCTCAGTGGAATCCAGAACTTGGCTACCTGATGCAATTCAGCCCTGCGTCACTCAGCCAAGCCCTAATGATGTCTGTGCAACGTGGCCCCTACTAATATTCCAGACAGAGACATCCATTATCGATGATTACATACATACTTTTTCACTGAGCTCAATGAGTACTGAAGTGGTACAAAAAAAAAGGACAAACAGGATTTTCAAACCATGATGCGACCAAAGCCGCCTCTCCCCTGTAATTTAGTTGATTACTGCTACGCCTAAACTAATAAGTCCTTTGTTACTTTCTTGGAACACTCGTATTTCATTGGCTACAGGCCTTTAAAAGTTTTTTACTTGTTCGATTTTTGACTATTTTAAATTCGTATTTTCTCTGTCCTTTAATTACTTTGTTAGATTTTGAGTGTTGTGGTGTGAAACTGTGCGTGCCTGCTTTTGTGTGACTATATTCATATACTCCTGACAGTTTCAGTCCATTACAATTGTTAGTGTTGCCTATGCCAAGTGTTTCGTAAGTTAAGTACTAACATTTTTACTTTCACTTACTTAGTAAAGTTAATTAGTCTAAATATTCGTGTTAACACTGCTTTTGTTATTGATATTTTTAAACCCCCTATACAAAATTAAATGCATACAAATCAGACACAATGGCTAATTAAGGATGGCCTACGGCTGGGTCATCTAAATATTTATCATCTATTAGGCAAACTTCCTGAACTTACATGAATTCTGAATCAAAATTTTAATGTTTTTGGACTTTCGGAAAGTCGTTTAAATGACAAAATATCCGATGATGATATTGCACTACAAGGCTTTAAAACTGTTCGACGAGACTCAAGTAGAAAGCTAGAAACAGGTATTGTAGTATATATTTCCACTTATATTAGTTATCGCCACAGAAGCGATTTAGAGACAGAAGAGACCGAGTGCATATGGTTAGATATAAAAATACAGAGTCAGGGACAATTTCTAGTCGGGTATCTTTATAGAAATCCCAGTGCAGGAACCGCCTGGTACGAATATTTCACCACTATGATGGACAAAGTATTTACCACTGCCAAAGAAATTATTCTTCTAGGCGACTTCAACATTGACATGCAGAACACAAACCAAGCGTGGGAAAACATCATAATATCTTACAACTTAAAACAAATAGTCAACCAGCCTACCAGGGTAACAACAACATCATCCACAACAATCAACCACATCTACATCACCTGTGCAGAACATATTATAGAATGCTCTGTTACTATTGTCGCAATGAGTGACCACTATCCAATATGTTGCACGTGGTCAAAGAATAAATATAAAGCTCCCAGAAATAAACATATAAGTATTAAATTTAGAAGTTTCAAAAACTTCAACCATAAACTATTTTTACACGATTTGCGAGCTGCACCCCTAGCCAGTGTTTACCAGCTTTCTGATCCCGATGACGCGATTGCTCATTGGACACGCATATTTCATAGTGTGTTTGATAACCATGCACCAACTAAAGAAGTTCGTGTGAAACGACAGATCAAATCTCCTTGGATCACACAAGCAGTGCTAGAAGCCATGAGGCAGCGAGATCGAGCTCACAAACATAAGGACTTTAACACATACAGAGCACACAGAAACAAGGTACGATATTTAATACGTAAAGAAAAGAAAACAAAATTTAAAAACTTAGTTCAGAACAAAACAAACAGTAAAGATATGTGGAAAGCAATCAACACCCTAGCAAACAAACGAAATTCTCCAGACTTGTTAACCCCCAGTACCTCATTTACTTGTACAGACTTCAGCACTTACTTTCAGGCAGAAATAACTAGTCTTAAATCTACGATACCAGATTCCCCTTGTGACCTAGGCCAACTGTCAGCATTCTGTGAGAACAAATGCACAAACACAATCCCATCCGACATTCCATTTATGACAGTTAATGAAGTGTATAATTATCTTCTAGGCCTTAAAGAGAATAACTCATCAGGACTTGACGGAATCAGTAATCGAATACTGCGCTATGCTGCGCCAGTTATTAGTGATTCACTAACATACATATACAATCTATGTATCGCAAAGAGTTACTTTCCGTCACACTTTAAAGTCGCTAAGGTATATCCTCTTTTCAAACCTGGTTCCTCCGATAATAGTAACTTTAGTAACTATAGGCCAATCTCTCTATTATCATCGCTATCCAAACCACTGGAAAAACACATACATAAAATAACACTACAACACCTAGTTAACAACGACTTGCTAATTGATAGTCAGTCGGGGTTTAGACCTAAACATTCATGTCACACTGCTCTAACTAAGATGATAGACGACTGGCACCTAAATATTAACAACGATAACATGTGTGGGGCAGTCTTTGTAGACTTTAAAAAGGCATTTGAAATGATAGATCACGCTATTTTAATTAGAAAACTAGAAACATCAAAAGTAAACTTTCAACTGGTGACAATAATTAAATCATTCTTGTCAGACAGAAAACATGAAGTTTCTTACAATAACTCCTATTCAAACCCAGCAGTAATAAATACAGGCGTTCCTCAGGGTTCTATACTTGGTCCTCTACTTTTTGCCATATACATTAATGACCTTCCACTACACATCGAGCACTCCTCCTGTGACCTGTTTGCAGATGACTGTACTGTTTACAAGAGTGATAAAAGTCGCAACACACTCGAACTTTCGTTACAAAAAGATACAGATAATCTGATTAAGTGGAGCAACGGAAATCGCATGCTAATAAATATCATTAAAACAAAATGCATGTTAATATCAACTAGACAAAAATTACAAAATTCAACGAAAACAACACTTCAGATCTACATTGGTACCTCACTAATTGAAAACGTTAATGAACATAAAACTCTAGGTATAGTCGTTGACCAGCATCTAAATTGGAACTCACATGTACATGCACTGACCAAGCAAACGGCACAGAAAGTTTACCAGTTAGCTAAAATCAAACATTTCCTAGATGAAGACGCACAAAAATTGTTCTATATATCTCACATACAAGCAAACCTTGACTATTGCTCCACAATCTGGGATGGTTGCTCAATATCCAACACAAAGAGACTCCGTTCACTACAAAAGCATGCAGTGTGTCTAGTCTCTGACAACTGCCTAACTCAGTGTGTAGATCTATATAAAAATCTCCAAATACTGCCCTTAAGAAAGCGCCTTCTGTTTAACAAAGCTAAATTTGTTCAAAAAAATCCTGTCACATAATGCTCCAGCACATCTGTGGCCAATGTTCAAATACAACGAAAGACGCAGTCAACGCTTAAACAAATTGCACGTACCCAAGCCTAGGCTTGACTTATTCAAGAAAAACTTAGCATACTCTGCTGCTTATCTTTGGAATTTGCCACCCTTATCGACACCTGGTGTTAAAGTGTAAGATGTAGGTGTCTTCTCTGATTTAGGATGTTGCTGTGTATGTGGTAGTGGAACAGTTCAATGGGTTATCACACAGGCAACATGACGTGTAGAGTCATAGAAAGGGTAACTTCGTTGTATAAGTTTCTTTCATTTATTGCACGCCACAAAACAGTCATGATACTTATGACATCAACATGGTTAACGAGTTCAGCAAGATGATATGGCACATTGAAAACAATTTCTGTAGTCAGCAATGATAGCTGTTGTATATATGCGTCATAAGACATCACAGTTCAATAGATTCAGAAATTCATCAATCATCGAGTGCTAGTTCGTGAAGCTGTATAAATAATAATAATTTCTATAACTTCTGCAACAGTGTCAGCTACAGATCTTCAATGTTCATAAACAATAATAAATGCTCCCATTCTGATGCTAGCAGATCAGTTGTATACAATAAGTCCGTTCACTGTCTGCACGTGAATAGCATACATGGGCTACAGGTCAGCTCGACCTTTATAATGTTCCTAAGTCTAACCATCTGACTTGGACGTGATCTCTGATATAACGAATCCTGGAACACAGACAACAGTCTTGTTGGTCTAGAGCGACCCATATATATTTAACTAGTTCAGGTATACAGATACCGGTGACTTAATCCTAGTCAAAGTACCTCTCCATTTTGCATCACACAGGCGAGCAAATAGGCGACAAAATGACGAACCTCTAGACGATAGCATAAAGTTCGATACAAGAGGAATTACCTTATTTCGGAAAATCAACCATGAACATATGCCTCCAGGCAGGCTGCATAATACTGGGAAATAGTCTAGTTAGCTAACTAACTCACTAAGACACTGTATTTCCCTCAGAGAATCACAAGACGCAGTTGCGTCTGCTCGCTTCTTAAACCATTTCTAAACTCCCCCAACTGGGCGGAACACACAGAACGAACTCCCGGTTTGACATGCGCAGAACGACAATCTCTGAGTTGCCGTTCACAATAAGACGATTCGAAGAACATTCGAGATAAAAGTCTTACACAGTCGCGCCTTTTATGGTCATGAAAAGAAGCGTTAAGAAAGGTTTCAGACATCTACCATAGTTGACTGATACTACCAAATAAGGAGATGTGGTCACGCTTCGTTCAAGAAATTATAGACCGAACGTGTCTCTATACAAGAGAAGGCAACTCCTAACAAATTGTAGTCTCGATAACTCGGATTATGTCCCTTTGACCATAGAAAACATAATACACACTTCAGTCAAAAAAATGATCATACATATGAAAAAAATGTTTATACAAACGAAAAATAATAATGATCCGTGCGTAACATTACCGCACCCTCCCTGAAAAAAAAAAAAAAATGGGACATTTTTTTTTTTTTTTTAAATCCTGGAGCCGGAAAAAATCTAGGCTCCTAACGCACGTATGATGCGTGGATATATACCTAACAAATTAGCTCAACGCATGGAGCGACACTGAGATCATATCTCAGATCCTTAGAGAAAAAATTTATCTAAGTATACGCTGATATATTCCAGGAAGGTGCCACCAACACACGCCACAATGATGGCAACAACATAATGACAATCAAATTATACTCATACCAATATATGAAATTAAATATATTATGTGTTATCATACAATGTGTTGCAAATAGCGGTGTAATTTACTAATATACCGCACTATATTATTACATTATATAAAGTAACAGTAATTAATAAGTAATACATGTGTTGCTCTTCGGTGACATAAAACATTCAATAGAAGAAGATGTGGACATCATCCGCTCCCAATGTAGGACAGGACTTGATATCCTCAAAGTTCCACAATGGACATAAACTCGCAGACTTCAATGATGTGCTGCGAAAATATCAATAACACAAATCTTAAAGACAACTGGTAAATTTCTTAATACAATCCTGAAAATAATTTATTTAAATGTGGCCGAGTGATCTTTTGGCCCGTATATCACTAACTAAGCCTTCTTAGATAATTACATGGTACAATGTTATAAATTTCCCTCAAAAAAAAAAAAGTGAGACAAAATCTACTAACATGTCATTATAACATTGGACTGTATATCAGGAAATATATATATATGACAGAAGAATCATGTGGAATCGTGTGGACATCTGGACAGAATGTCTGCCATTACATTATCCGAACCACGGATAGCTCGAACCGAGAAATGAAATGGTTGAAGAGCTATGGCATAACGAGTGGACCTCGAGCTCTTCAAGTTTTTGCTCTGAATAGCAGTAAGCGCTTTCTGGTCGGTTTCCACAATGAAATGTGCGCCTAGAAGAAATCTTTGTAACTTCAGAATAGACCATACCATAGCCAATAACTCACGGTCTAAAACCGAGTAATTCTTTTCTGCAGCGTTTAATTTCCTAGAGATATACATCACCGGATGCAAAGTATCAGAATACTCCTGCATTAGTGCTGCCCCAATCCCTGTTGACGAGGCGTCACTTCGAAGAACAAAAGTCTTCTCAATAGTAGGTAACTTAAGAATAGGTGGAGATGAAAATAGGGCTTTAACCTGGTCCAATGAGGATTGACATTCTTTAGACCAGCGGATCAGATTAGGCGACCCTTTCTTCAATAAAGTAGAAAGCGGTGCCATAATGGAGGACAGATTCGGAATGAATCGTCCGTAGAATTGAATCAAACCTAATAGACTCCTTACTTGTTTCTTCGTCTTAGGGACCGAAATGTTAAGTATTTTTGAAACATTGTGGTCCTCTGTCTTTAAAAGACCATGACCAACCCGATGACCTAGGAAAGAAATCTCGCTAAATCCTATAAAGGCTTTAGAGGGTTTTGCAGTCAAGTTATACTCGCGAAGAGTAGACAGTAATTCGTATAAACCCAAATAATGATCTTCCCAAGAATCACTGAATAGACAGATATCATCTAGGTATGCTATGACATCTGTACGATATGCGAGAATTCGCCGCATCATGCGTACGAATGTAGCAGGGGCGTTCATAAGACCAAAAGGCATGAAATTCCATTGGAATAAACCCCTAGGTGTAGAAAAAGCTGTAAAAGGTTTGGCACGTTCAGTTAGCGGGACTTGCCAATAACCTTTAGACAAATCTAGTTTGGTAAAGAATCTAGAATTAGAAAGTTTATTGAGTAGCTCTTCTAATGAAGGCATAGGTTCAGCATCGAACTTCGTAACTTGGTTCAATTTGCGATAATCTACGCAAATGCGAATGTTATTATCCTTCTTTCGAACAATAACCATAGACGAAGAGTATGCTGAAGTGGATGGTTCAATGATTTCCAAACGTATCATTTCATCCAACTCTTTTTCGACTTGAGACTGGAAATGAATAGGTATTGGATATGGTCTGACTCTGATAGGATTGTGATCAGTTAGCACAATGTCATGTTCTATGACATGTGTGTGTCCCGGGATGTCTGTAAGAACATCCTGAAATGTTTGCAACATCGAAGAAACTTGTCGATGTTCCTCAGCGGAAAGATTTGGAGAAACGGTCACGTTTTTTTCCAAGATTCCGTAGAATAAAGTGGGACCATAGAAAGAGGAAGATTGACATCAGAAAAAGTAGTTTCCTCATCCTGTATAACTGACAGAGATGAGTACTGACCACGAGTTGCTTGTGAATTGTCCGTAGCCTGGAAAATAGGCTGCAAATAGTCAGGTCTTTCATAAAAATTCTGTGAGCATATTTATGTGGAAAGTTTTATGCTTTCCATCAATATCGACAACATAGTCGACATCAGAAATTTTGGAGACTATTGCATATGGACCTTTCCATGCAATTAGAAGTCTGTTCTCCCTTGAAGGAAGTAGAACGAGAGCTTTGTCACCTGGACAAAGTTGTCGTAGACATCTATTCTTATTTGCAAACTGCCTTGCCTTTTCTTTAGCAAATTCTGAAGACGAAGTTGCTAGTTTGCATGCCTCGATGATCTTTTGCCTAAGAGCAATGACGTACTCATAAGAAGATTGAGTCTCATCGCTAATATTATCGGCAGTGATTAGATCGTGAAGTAAAGACATAGGGCCGCGCGGTTGCGCGCCAAAGACAAGTTCAAAAGGGGAAAACCCCGTATGTTCATTGGGGACCTCTCTATACGCAAAGAGAGCCGCGGGTAAGACCCTGTCCCAATCCTGAGGATGATCCTCAGTTATTTTACCAAGTAAAGTTTTCAGAGTCCTATTTAAACGTTCGACCAACCCATTAGACATTGGGTGATAGATACTGCTGAGAGACCTTTTAATGTGTAGCATAGACATTACCTGTGACATAGTGTCTGATATAAGTTGAGTGCCATGGTCTGACAATATTTCTCCGGGAAAACCCAAGCGAGAAAATATCAGCCAAAGAGCGTCTGCGATATCAGCAGTTGAGATGCTCTTGAGAGGTATTGCCTCTGGCCAACGTGTGCACATATCGACACATGTAAGGATAAATTGATGTCCTCTAGCCGACTTAATTCTAAAAGGACCGATAATATCTATTGCCATTTTTTGAAAAGGGCGAATAGGAATGTCAGCAGCCTGGATAGGCGCAGCATGTCGTGGTCCTTTAGATTTGACCTCCTGACATACTTTGCAAGAGCGACAGTACATTCGTATGTCCTTGCTCACAAATGGCCAAAAGAAAGCCGCAAGAACCCTCGACTTTGTACGGGAAAAACCCATATGTCCAGCACATTGCGAGTCATGAGCATGTTGCAATATTTGCAATCTCATGCTCTTAGGCACAAGAATTTGTGAATGAGTGGACGTAGTCGAGTCTTGTACCATACGTACAAGTACGCCGTTCTTCATAGAAATCCAAGATTTCCTATTAGTGTTCTGATTAGGATCACCTTTTTTTGCTAGAATGAAGAATTTTTGTAAAGAAGGATCTTCTTCTTGCAATTTGATAAATGAGTCACGTGTAATAGTCAAGTGACTATCTTGGTCATTTACTTCATCATTATTAGTTAATGAAGTTTGAGGTGGATCCAGAGCATGTGCTCTTGTGACCACCGCATTGGTAGCTTCAATGTTTTGCTCTTCCCAAACAGCAATCTGCTGTGGGGTACATTCCCTAACTCCGTGAATACGACCAATAATAAGGTCCGCAATAGGGTTTGGAAGTAGACACGCGTGGACCTCTCCCGTGAAGAAAGGAGTAGCAATGTGTATTATAGCAGTAGGATACTTTTCTAACGTGCCACCAAATGTGACACATTTGATGACTTTTCCTGTAGCACAGGATGGATCTACAAGAGATTGCCTAACGCCGACAGTAGTACATCCAGAATCAAACAACACTGAGACTGGATTACTATTTACTAGCCCCTTATGTAATATAAGAGAACCTCTCCCATCATGAGCAACATTAGCAGGAAGAGCGGGCAAAGGATGACCACAGCTTAAAGTACTAACGGTTTTCGGATCAAATAAAGTACTGCATTGGATACATTTATTTGCCCTACCAAAATCAAAAGATGAGCATCCGATAGCATTATGGTCTTTATCATTATTAACCTGTTTATCTGCTCCCTGAGATTCTTGTTGAACAGAGTTTGTCTGTTGATATCTTTTTTCTCTTATGTTGCGATCTACCGCGACCATTATTGCCTCTGCAATTATCATTAAAGTCCCTACTGTAATTTTTATCCTGGTTTGAGTTCCAGTTTCCATAACTGTCATTACTATCTCTATGCTGTTGAGAACCTCTATTATCTTGGTATTGAGGTCTCTGCATAAAATATTTTCCTCTATACCGATTACCTTTGTGAAAATTTCTAAAGTTAACCGGAGTAGAATAACGTGTAGTATTAGGTTGTCTCCAGTTCTGGGAAGAAGAATCACCCTGGAATTGATCACTATGGTTCTGGGCATAATTACGATTACTCTTTTTATTGAAATTTTTTCTGGCTACCCTGAAATTTACGCATAAAATTTGGGCCATAAGGTGCTGCCGAAGCAACTGGCAGACCTTCTTTCACCTTAGAGTTACTAATGGTTATGTGCGGATGCGCAGTAACATACTGGCTACAGTATTCTTCCATTTCTTTTATGTTTTTAGGCTTACGCTCATGAAGAAAAGATAGAAAAGCTTCATTAACAGAAGACATAACCTTATCTCTAAGTAGTAAATCCATAAGAGCTTCAAATGTATTTTCTGTCTTAGACAACTCAACCCATCGTAAAAAAGTAAGACGGATGCCTGAGATGAATTCAGAGAATTCAACTCCAGTTTCTGGTAACATGGTTTTAAATTTAAGACGATATCCGTCCTCGTTAAGTTGGTACTTCTTTAACAATGCCGCCCTGACAACCTCATAGTTGTTTTTGTCAGGCACATCTACCATACTCAACAAAGTCAAAAGCATCACCTCTAAGTATCTTGGACAGATGATACACATATAATGTTTTATCTATATTATGCACATTACATGCACTTTCAAATCTATCTAGATAAAATGTTATATCATCGATTGAGGGATTAAATGCTGGTAGATTAAGCTTGAAATCCTTAGCATTAGTCTTATTTGACACCTTATTTGCATCATTAGCATTACCAGTGTTCAATAACTTTAACTTCTCTAACTCTAAAGCTAAGATTTTTTTTCATCATGTTCCATTTTTGCTTTTCTCTCATCAGCCTCTCTTTGTAACCTTCTTTCTTCAGCCTCAGCCTGTAACTTTCTTTCTTCAGCCTGGGCCTGTAACTTTTTTCCTTCAGCCTCTATTTCAAGTCTCTTATTTTCAGCTTCTTTTTCAAGTCTCTTATTTTTAGCTTCAGCCTGAAGCCTCTTCTCCTGAGATTCTGCTTCTCTTTTTTGTTTTTCCATTTGAAATCTTTTTTCCTCCACCTGCATCTGCAGTTTCTTTTGTTCTATTTCAGCCTCTATTCTCTTTTGTTCAGTTTGTTCTTTCATTTTCTTTTCTTCCGACTTCAATGCCTTGGCATATTGAACAGTCGCAAATTCTTCTAATTTATCACCTGTCTTCCCAAGGGCTTTACCCTGCTCAATAAAGTACTCAAATGTAGACATGATGTCCAAAATGTGAGTACAGAACCTGAAATAATTAATTATCTTATTTCAATGTTAAATAGCAACAAGACTTAATAAAGTGCTTGTATAATCTCTATGTTGAACCCAATCTCTGTGGGAAACAGGAGTTGACACCAACTTGTATTATCAAATGTATAATAATATCACAAGTCACCTCTTAATTAACAGTGCACTACCCAAATCAGTGCATAATCATCAGTTATTTATCATAACTGCACTACAATAGTGCATAAGCAAAAAAACACCAGTTTGTTATGATAAGTGCACTATAGACCAATAGTGCATGAGCATATATCAACAATAGTGAAAGCTAACTATGCAAGAACTATGTAAACAATAACAAGACAATGTAAACAATAACAAAGGTCATCAACAATGTAAACAATAACAAAGATCAAAGTCAATGTAAACAACAACAAAGATCAGAGTCAATGTAAACAATAACAAAGATCAGAGTCAATGTAAACAATAACAAAGATCAGAGTCAATGTAAACAATCAACAAAGATCAAACAATACGAAAACATTCGCATAAGTCAAATACACAAACAGCAAAACTAAAAAGAAATATGCGAAGATATGACTAACAAATGACGCTACAGTGTATACACAAAAATATACGTAAAGAACTGAATAATAGCAAAGGGGAGACCTACAAATACAAACAATCGAAATCGAAACTAAAAACACAAAGAAAGAGAGAGAAGAAAAAAGAAAAAAAATATATATATATAAGAAACAAAAATAAAGCACAACTCGTCACAACTAAACAGATATAGCAACGATTGTCGCTAGCAAATTTCACTGTAGGAAATTCGCACAGTCCCTAACGAAAACGCTAACAGTAGAACCTCTGTGACGTGGTATCTTCTACTGTAAGACTCCGCCCAACCGAGAAAACCCGCTGAAATATAAACATATAAATATACAAATAACAAATAACATATAACATATAAACATGTATCATGAAAACAATAGGAGAAAGTGTGAAAGTACAGAAGGCTCAGTTAGAACATAAGGGCACAGTTCACAAACAGGCCACTTAACTTCTATAAATCCAGCGTCAGCACGGTGCAGAACAGGATGTAATCAGCATTCTGAGGATAATGATCCAACGTTGATTAACTTCTGCTCCCATAAACAGCCATGACGAAGGAAATGAGCTTCTAATACTGCAACAGTTGTTACGGCACTTGACCTTCTGAATCTTCTAAATTGATTTAACCGGCACTTGACCTTCTGAACCCGCAACAGTACCCCTGAGACCGGAACAGTTGTTACGGCACTTGTCCTTCTTTTCACCAGATCAGGAAATCCATTCGCTCGGTACTTGTCCTTCTAATTTTACATAAACTTCAATATTGCCGAGCAGCGCCGGGTAGTTTCAAAATCAGCAACTGTCAGAAAATCCGGATACTTTCAATAAAATTTCTTGTAAGGTGGTAGTTGATGCTGTAGTTGTATCTAGTATGATGATGATGTCTGGGTTTGCTGACCCCCTTGATAGCTGGAATCAGAGTGAACCAACCTATGGCCACCAAAAATGATATGGTGCGCCAAAATATCAGATGATAGAACCAGCTCTGGCCACCAAAAATGATAAGGGTGGATTTGTGCTGAAGTGGTAACTTGCCACCCTTATCGACACCTGGTGTTAAAGTGTAAGATGTAGGTGTCTTCTCTGATTTAGGATGTTGCTGTGTATGTGGTAGTGGAACAGTTCAATGGGTTATCACACAGGCAACATGACGTGTAGAGTCATAGAAAGGGTAACTTCGTTGTATAAGTTTCTTTCATTTATTGCACGCCACAAAACAGTCATGATACTTATGACATCAACATGGTTAACGAGTTCAGCAAGATGATATGGCACATTGAAAACAATTTCTGTAGTCAGCAATGATAGCTGTTGTATATATGCGTCATAAGACATCACAGTTCAATAGATTCAGAAATTCATCAATCATCGAGTGCTAGTTCGTGAAGCTGTATAAATAATAATAATTTCTATAACTTCTGCAACAGTGTCAGCTACAGATCTTCAATGTTCATAAACAATAATAAATGCTCCCATTCTGATGCTAGCAGATCAGTTGTATACAATAAGTCCGTTCACTGTCTGCACGTGAATAGCATACATGGGCTACAGGTCAGCTCGACCTTTATAATGTTCCTAAGTCTAACCATCTGACTTGGACGTGATCTCTGATATAACGAATCCTGGAACACAGACAACAGTCTTGTTGGTCTAGAGCGACCCATATATATTTAACTAGTTCAGGTATACAGATACCGGTGACTTAATCCTAGTCAAAGTACCTCTCCATTTTGCATCACACAGGCGAGCAAATAGGCGACAAAATGACGAACCTCTAGACGATAGCATAAAGTTCGATACAAGAGGAATTACCTTATTTCGGAAAATCAACCATGAACATATGCCTCCAGGCAGGCTGCATAATACTGGGAAATAGTCTAGTTAGCTAACTAACTCACTAAGACACTGTATTTCCCTCAGAGAATCACAAGACGCAGTTGCGTCTGCTCGCTTCTTAAACCATTTCTAAACTCCCCAACTGGGCGGAACACACAGAACGAACTCCCGGTTTGACATGCGCAGAACGACAATCTCTGAGTTGCCGTTCACAATAAGACGATTCGAAGAACATTCGAGATAAAAGTCTTACACAGTCGCGCCTTTTATGGTCATGAAAAGAAGCGTTAAGAAAGGTTTCAGACATCTACCATAGTTGACTGATACTACCAAATAAGGAGATGTGGTCACGCTTCGTTCAAGAAATTATAGACCGAACGTGTCTCTATACAAGAGAAGGCAACTCCTAACAAATTGTAGTCTCGATAACTCGGATTATGTCCCTTTGACCATAGAAAACATAATACACACTTCAGTCAAAAAAATGATCATACATATGAAAAAATGTTTATACAAACGAAAAATAATAATGATCCGTGCGTAACACCCCCCTAATCGAATTATCCTTTCTTATAATGTCAACTGTAGGTTCTAATGATGATATTTGTACTTTTCAACATATTTTATGTCATGCTTATTAGTAGTTAATGTTAATATGAGTATGCTATTTTATTTTACTTCACAACATTGAATTCCTTGAAATTGATATGTAAAATGCATGTGAGAATAAATTAATTCAGTATGAAAGATGAGAGAAAGGAAGGGCAGAATGTCAGACGGGCTTGCGTGACCAACTCTCAACCCTTTGAAAATAAAGTTCGTTCGTTCCTTCTGGACCACAGAGTCACTACTTCAGTTATGTCCCCTTACAGGAAGCCTACATCAAAGCATTTATGTCCTCCTACAACATTAATTCTGTAGCATATTACTTACATGATGAGGTTGTCAGCCCTATGCATAACCTCATAGTTGTTGCCTTTTCACTCTTTGGCTCTTGTTACAGGTTGGTTTCGGGTTCTTTCTTTTGATATTCTTGTCTAGGGTAATTCTTCATTTGACTTTATATAATTCATCATGGTATTCCATCTTGCCGGTGACACTTTTAAATGTAGCCTGTAAAATACCTTTCTTACTCTTCAACAATAAAGAAGTCCTCAAACGCCAGTTTGGACGTGAAGACGAATATTCATTTAATAAGTACACAAGCTCCACTTGATATATATTCAGTATTCAGACAGACTATGGCATGACCTAGCCAGTCTTGAAAACGTCACTATTTCGTCGACTAGGGACAAGATGTCTGCGACATGTTGCTGTAATCTTTATTAAATATTTCCACTCTCTCTTTCCTTGATATACAGCATTCGCTTGTCCTAAAATATCAAACTAGCATAGACTCCATGAAGTAGATGGACGATCTAGCTGTAGTAAATCTTTATAACTCTGTAGTAAGAGCACACATATCAGAGCTGGACAAATATATGTCCGAACACTTCCAGTGACACAGGAGAAAGGCCACGAAGTATCGCTCACTTCTGCTAAGTGAAGCCGGCAAAGCCGTCTGCTATAATTGTCCAAAAGACAATGACGTACTTCCGGGAGTAACCCAGGAAACGCAATATCAACAAGCTGATCCATAAACAAGCCTTGTCGAATACAATAGATATGTTATGATTTTAGTCATAACAGCTCTGTTACAACGCTTAGAGTGTTGGTCAGATTTTATGCCTGTGCCAAAACAACGCTCAGAACGTTGCTTTTAGTTTATAATAAATAAACCCAAAAAATCATCTGTTTAATGCAGTTGATTTTAAAATGCATAAAATTACTTCTGCTACTATTTAAACAACTAATCTGAGTGTAGTTAAGCAGCACATGTGTGTGTTGTGATGTTATTATCACAATTTGTGTGACGATTTGCGTGTTTACGTTTTTTGTTGTTGTTGCTACCGAAAAAATATGTCAAGCTTTATAATTACACTTTCTAAGCCTCCTAAGTGAATATTCGTGTCAAACTACTTAGAAACATTGCTGACATTGACGATGATTGTTTGGTAGTCACATTTTGTTGTCATATAAAAGAATCGGTGCAGAAAGGTTAGACATTAGATTTAGCTGATGAAAGGGTGTGGTCCTATTCTGGTCGATCGAAAAGCAACAGAACTAGACCTACAGTAACACCTAATCACTAGTCCTAGGTAGAAGATGAAGCTAGGGAAATTATTAAAACCTTAAACAAGTGTAAAAAGTTGTTATATATTGTTATTTTTCTTTATTTGTTTGAAAATTACGTAATGCAATATTGCATAATTTTTTTTTAAATTCTTATAAGGGGCCACAGTAAAAATTGATGTGAATAACACTCTGTGTACTAACTGTGGCCATAATCAGCGTTTTTTTGCTTCGTAAATGGAATACCTTGATGTTTGAAGACTAAAAAGAAAGTTTTATTGCCTGCAACAGTAAGCTGTCATTGGTAAGCTCGTATTCTACTGTGAACTGTTTTTTTTTTCAATTTACATGCAACATGTTTTAAGAATATCGAACATACTTGAATCAATACTACAAAAGACACTATATATCATAATTCTCTATCTATTTCCCTTCAGTTTGATATATATTATGTACATGTTCACAGAGAAGATTTACATAAAATTTACATTAAAAGATAGTACACTTCACCGTTTAGAATTCCTCAAAAATAATTATGGCACGTGGTGGAAAAATAATTATGGAAGCGAACGAACGAACTTTATTTTCGAAGGGTAAAGAATTGGGCGCGCAGGCCCGTCTAGCATTCTGCCCTTCCACTCTCATTAATCTTGCATACTATATCCTTTCATTCTCACATTTTTTTTTTTTTTTTTTTTTTTTCGTACGCCCGCTAATACTCGAGGCGAAATCTCAGGTTATTATTTATGTCTAACCTGACATTGATTTTACGTGAGTATCCCTTTTTTCTTGTACAGAGACAGGTGTCCCTCGCCATTCAGGCAAATACTCTCCGATTTCGGAGGTACCCATTACAGCTGGGTTGGCTCAGGAGCCGCCAATCCCTGGTCGACGACACTCCTTCAAATGTGCTCGCCAGGTCTCGAGTTAATCCAGTCCAAATCCCGGTCGACGAAAAATCCTCAAATGCCGTCACCCGGGTTTGATCCTGGATCACCCGGTCGCCAGAGCGGTGTTGTAACCACTACGCTAGCGCGGCTCCCCTCATTCTCACATGATGCTTTAAGCATTAATTTAAAGGCATGCAACATTATAAAGTTACCATAACAGCATTCATTTTACATTATGCAATCATAATTTTTAAAAAATGAGGTTTTTTTTTTGAAACAAACAAGCTAGTAATTGGGGGAAAAAAGTAATAATAAAATAAAATAAATCAAACAATAAATAAAAATAAATAAATTCTGTATACCGACACTCACTCATGCCGTCAATCCGTCTACAATTAATCTGTATTTTTGAATGTGTCATCAATCATCAATACAAAAATTACATAAACACATTCTCGCTTATGTCCATACATTCTTGGTGGAAAATGAAATAATAACGCTTTCTTACGCACTTCTGTGGCAGGAAAAGTCTTTGAGCAGTTAAAAAAAAATAAAAATTCACATTTCTAAAGTGCAGTGGTATGCGGGTACATTCTCACGACTCACATTTCTAAAGTACAGTATTATGTGGGTACATTCTCACATACATTACATTATATAATAATATTTTAAAGTGAATATAATAATAATATTACATGGATATAAAACAAATTATTCACAAAAAACAAGCAGAGGAGGAAAAGAAATGTTGACCTATGGATGAGATGTTGACAGGCAAATGCTGTTTCTATGGGGGTAGATAATCAGTGTTGAGGAAGTGTTTGAAAAGTGCTTTGTTAAATGAATATTGTGTAGGTAGGCTTTTTAGGTGGTGTGGACGTGGCAAAGAGTTAAGGCCTGTGGAAGCAGTGGTTCTAGTCTTTGTATGCTCTGAGACCCCCAGGAACAACACGGGGCAGCAATAAAACTAGTTCATTACAAGTACAGCAAAAAAAAAACATCAGATCACTATTGACGTAGATACTTGATCAGATTAGACACTGTCACCAGATTAGATCATTGATAAATTATTTTAATTTTACATTTACTTGTATTCATGTATTTAATAACTGTTGTCACTAATAATTTACTGCAACTTAACCATTTAACAAGGTAACTACTGTACATTTATTACGATTTTCTTGCATTATTATTGTTCTCGTTTCACTCAGCACTGTTGTTCCATCTGCTTGTATCGCTCATTTCGTGTGTTCCTCATCATCATATATTTTTGTAGTACCTATATGTAATTCTTGTCCTTGTCACCTGTTCGTAACTGTGGCTGACGAAGGGTAAAACCCGAAATGTCCCTTGTTTCCTGTGCACAGTTAACTTGTAAAATTGACTTCATACCATTTTATTTTTTAATTTATAAATTACATTTATTACCAAGAGGCCGGCTGATCAACAATATCAACAAGAGCAGAACTAAGAGTTATGAAAAGCCCACGCAGCGCCGTCAAACCTTGTTCTTCGGGGGGAAATGCATAGATCACATCTTCCTGCAACGTAACAGTATAAAGAATCATGCATGTACATCTATTTTACCATACAGAACATACTTTTTATTATGTGGATATATGTTACAAGGTAAATGAATGTCAGTTTTATACTTTATGTTTGCTTAAATGGACTTTCAACTGTAATTCTCACTATCATTATCACCCTTCAGCTCCCAAGGAGCATGGGCCTTCAACAAACGTCTGCCAAGACTTATTGTCCCGTGCCATCAGCTCAAGGTCTTTCCATGTCTTCTTCATGTCTGTCTCCAGTTCTCTTCTCCATGTGTTCCTCAGTCTCCCTTTACCTCTCTTACCCTGGGAATTCCAGACCAAGAACTGCCTGGTAAAGCTATCAACAATTCTGGCTATACGTGGTTTTAACTTTATACACTGTTTTACTTGAAAAACAAAACAATCCATTCTGTCTTAAAAACCACACAGTATAAAATTTACTGAACAATTAAAACAGTCTTAGACCTGCTAATCATCATCAATACCTTTTAGCATTTCTAGCCTGTACCATCCACTCAAGATCTTTCTACATTTTTTTTTCTTGTCCATATTGTTGTTGAGGTTTCTGTGACTTACAGTTATTATAGGATGGTGAAGCATGTTCTTATCCAATTATCCTTAGTCAACTTTTATGAAATGAACTGCAGAATATATCACTACTTTTCTTTGCTCCAATTTGGGTGCCAGTAACACAGAGGTGTTGGGCCTGTTTAATTACTCATTATTTCATGCAGTGAGCTGCTTTATTTGAAGCTTCCATCACTGATATAAGGAATATCTTTTTGAGTCTACAAATCCTGTTCTATCAAGGATTTCAGCAACTCAAAAGCAACTTAAGCCACACTGTGACGTCAAAAATAATGTATTCTATGACAGCGTCATTAATGTGCTGCTAAAATGTTTTTGATATGATGAGAGTGGTTGCCTCATGTAGTTCCAGAGGGTCTCTGAACAGACACACACCAAAAAAATGACTACTGCACCCCGAGGCTTATCGTATACGGAGCCTCATATCAGGTCATGCATGGGGCTGGCAACCTCTTCATGTCAAAGAAATTGCCTCAGAAACCACCACTGTGAGAGCATGTTAATGTTCGGTGCATGCTTCCTGCAAGGGGACCAACTGCAGTGGTATCTGTATGCTCTGAGGGAGCGCTAAGGAAAATGATGATTATGATAAGTTTCTGACCTTTTCATCGCTTTCCTCCTCACTGGAGGACTTGACAAGGGTAAGGTACAAAGCCACACATGTCAGGCTTGAAAGTTCTGACTGGATATCTGACAAATGCTTCCCTGTGACAGCTAAACAAAGATCATTTTCTGGCACTTCTAGAACACTGTAGGAAGATTTGGGGCCGACTATTCTTGGGGACTGGAAAGTGAGTTTCACTTTCTAAAGAAACAAAAAAAAAGCTTCAGAATACCAGTTTTACAACATTTGAATTACAACAATGTAAACAGATCATAATGACGCTACAATTAGATTAATAATCGTGGTGCGGTCAGTTTCTGGGATATACGTTTCAGTCAATACGGTTCGATGTCTAGAGTTCCCAGGTTTAGGCGAGCTTTGAACATCAACTTATGAAATGGCTTTCAACTGAGCCAACAGTAAGGACTTTAACCAGAACTCCTTGGTAATACATGACAACATTTATTCGCAAAACACTGATGCATTTATGGTTCGGTATTTGCATGACACATCCTCAAAGACATCTAGATAAGGTACTTTTAGTACACTAATGATTTCCATTCACGGCATATACATAATCCCAAATAGGTTCCAACTCGGAACACGTTCAAACACAGCTATCCCTCAGAGGGAAAATATAAACAATGATCTCCGTCAAACAAATCGACGTCACATGCGAACTACGCATAGCGACAATAAAAGAGTGCCGCACTTGCTAGCCCCACAATCATCTTCATTATCACTCACATGTGGCGTGCAAAAGCATACGCCACAATAATGCATCTTTTCTTCTTCCGTCCTTAGCCACCGACCGTCAAAGCAGTCAGTGGCCATTACGCCTAGTGGCGTCTTAGGGCAACAGCAGATAGGTTTTCTTTGCCATTGTTTCCCATCACGCCTAGTGGCGTCTTTAGGGCAACGGCAAATCAACCAATTTGCTGTTGTTTCCGTAATCGAAGTGACTGGCAAACGGGTGATCAGCCCGTTGAAACAATAATGCATAATATATCATTAAAAACAAATTGACAGAGTGGTTAGAGCAATGGTCTCTCGTGGCACAGGTGCCGGGGGTTCAAATCACAGTATTGACACTATCCAGCCTACCCAGCTGTAAATTGGTACCTGACTCTGCTCTTTGAGTTCAGGAAGGAAAAAGGGAACTGGTCATGTCTCTAACACTTCACTCCCCTATGGCAGTATCCACGATTGGACTACCTTTACCTTTATCATAAAATATTAAACATAAAGGTAGGCCCATAACAGAAACTGCCATAGGGCAGCGAAGTGCTAGGAAGTCTGTAACAAGCATTCACATGCTCTTACAGCAGTGGTTTCTGTAACTATTTGTTTTACGTGATGAGGTTGCCAGCCAAATGCAAAACCTCATATTACTCATCTTGGACAATAAGCCTGAGGGAGAAGTAGTCATATTCATTCTTTGTCTCATCAAAGACCCCGAGAACTACACAGGGTCTATATCAGACATGCCAACATGTTATATGATATTGATAGAATAACCTGTAGACTATAAGGCTATCTCCACAAAATTAAAGCTGCCCCAACTGACCAGTGCACGTGCCAATATGGCTCCCAGACTCCGGAACACATTCTACAAACATGATGGTGACTTGAGAGCTCAAACCTGGCCCCAGGAGACAAAAGTAGAATAGAAACTAAGGGGCACCCGCGAGGACCTCCTGCTGATGATTGGATTCATGGAGGCAACTCATCTCCTTGTTTAGACTGCCGAGCATAGGAAACTGATCGCAGAAGAAGAAGATAGAATAACACTGACCAAACTTGGCATGTCAGAACTGACAAAGGCAAGCAATATACAGCACAGTCAAAGCACTGTGACTGACAAACATCTGTTAAAATACACTCAGCCCTGACCACATGATTGTTAACAGCACAAAATGCTTCATGATTCAATCTATACTGCCAAAACTGAGAGGCCTGCTGGAAACACACATTTCTTCATCTAGTTTTCAATATCATACTAACAATTTGCGTACAACATCAGAAATTGTGGAACATCATGAGAGACATGGGGTTTCCGGCGCATTTGATCCATCTAACTGAAACACTATACCATGAACAACAAGCAGCTGTCAGAGTAGCGGGGGAAACATCATGATGGTTTGAGGTGAAAAGGGGAGTAAGACAGGGTATCATCCTCTCCCCATACTTGTTTAACATCTATGCAGAAAATATAATGAGAAATGTTCGGAGTGACCAAGAATGTGAAAATTGCGATCCGTTCACAACTGGTGGAAATGCGATCCCAGAACTCAGTTACGCAGATGACACAGTTATTCTTTCAAACAGTGCCAAGGGACTAGAACAGTTAATCCTGTCTGTCAAAAGACACAGTGAGGATCAGAACCTTTTTCTGAACACAAAAAATACAAAGATAATGTCCACAGATAAAACAAGATGCCAACCAAAAATTACCATCAGTGATGAGGAAATTGAAAATGTCACAAATTTTGAATATCTTGGCTCCATAATTAACAACAATGGAGACTGCTCAAAAGAGGTCAGAAGGAGACTGGCCATAGCAATGCAGAGGTTAAATAAAATGAAGAACCTATGGCATAACACCAGCAAATTAATAAAAGTAAAACTTCTGAGAACGTGCATCTTTCCGGTAGCAACATATGGTTGTGAATCATGGACCCTTACCCAAACATTAAAGAAAAAAATCGAATCTTTCGAAGCAAAGTGTTACAGAAAAATTCTCAGAATATCTTGGACCAAGAAGAAGAAAAATATAGACATCCTACACGACCTGAACATCGAGGAAAACTGGCTCATAAACAATATCATGTCCCGGAAAATGAAATATTTTGGCCACATTAAACAACATAGTGGCTTAGAGAGAGCAGTGATGGAGGGTATGGTACCTGGAAGGCGAGGCAGGGGCCGACCAAGACGACGGTGTACACAGGACATTGAAGACACCTTGAACATGACAATGGAGGAGGCAGGAGGGCTGGCTAGAGATCGAGTCTTTCAGGCGGGCTGTGATGAGAGCGACGTTCTGCTAAGGACATGCTACATGATGATGACTAACAATTTAGGATGCTATAGCAGCCTGGAACTCTAGATTTGTTACTTCCTGACTGTCAAACACAAACCAGCATGCACATTTTGTAAGTTAAACAGTTTGCAGGCTGACTGAAATATCATCACGTTTTCTAAATCAAATAAGACATAAGTGAGAAAAAAAAGGTATATGCCCGACAACTTACTTTTCTCTTGTTGAGTGAATTCAATAGACGAGTAAAATTCAGCCAGGAAACGTCAACATCATTGATACGAACCAGCATATCACCTGACATTTTACAGTTCAAGTAATTAATATTATAGCACTATACAACAATGAAAGCTCTTGGGTGCATATCATGAGAAGACAACACTTAGAAAACTTAGGGATGGAAAATTTAATGCAAAAACAAAAAAGGAGAGTAAAACTGAAAGATTAAAATAAATAAAACATAATAAAAATTTAAAAAATAATTAACTGGTCATATGGTATGGATGGATAGGACACATGCAGGGAAAAACTAACTTAAGACAATAAAATAAACTTCCCTCCTATTATGTGTACATATATATATATATGTGTGTGTGTGTGTATGTATGTGTACAGGTATACCTCGGAGATATTGCAGGTTCGGTTCCAGACCGCTGCAATAAAGCGAATATCGCAATGAAGCGGGTTATACCCATTTTCTTTGGACTTCCCAGTGCATATAAAAGCCTAAAATCATGTTTACACTTGTCTATTAATTGTGCAATAGCGCTAGGGTCTTAAAAAAAAACTGTACTGTAAAATTAAAAATACTTTATTGCTAAAAAAAAATGCTGATGATCATCATCTGAGCCTTCAGCGAATCGTAATCTTTTTGCTGGTGGAAAGCCAAAATCTATTGGAAGAAAAAGGCACGTTCTAATAAACAAACATGAATAATTTGAAAAAAAAGCACAATTTCTGCGAAGCGCAATAAAGTGAAGCGCAATAAAGCGAGGTATACCTGTCTATAACGTAAAATCTCGCGTATAATACGCACAATTTTTACTCATTTTTGCCCGCTAAAACTCGGGTGCATATTTACGCGAGTACTAAAAAATACATCATTTTCTATATCGAAAGTAACCTACATTGGAAAGTCTGTCAAGTTTTTGTCACAATTTGACAGTGAAAATGGCGCAAAATTGAATGTGCCATGTGTTTTCTTATGTGTCAGACATTGTTGCAAAATGCATTTCGCACTCTTGGTCTTCAATCTGTTTTGATATTAAGCTTGGTTGTGAAGTTTGTCATTTTATTATTTTGAGCCCTAAAAATGAATTCGAGAAAATGTCATACTGCAGCAGAAAAGCTCTTAGTGGTAAAATATGCAGAATCTAATGGCAATCGGGCAGCAAGTCGACATTTTTCCATTAACGAGTGCAACATTCGATTATGGCAAAAAAACAAAGAGGCGCTGTAAGTATTGCCTAGTAAGAAAAAGGCGAATCGTGGGTCACCACCAGATCTTCCAGACCTAGAAAAAACATTATTGGAGTGGGTAGTGGATAGAAGGCAACAAGGCATCGGTGTTTCATGCACTGAAATCCGACTTAAAGCTCTGGAACTTAAAAAATCTCGTACAGGCACAACAGCATTTAAAGAATCATATGGATGGGCAGTTCGTTTTATGAAGTGACGTGGTCTTTCAGTTCGTCGAAGAACTACTATCGCGCAGCATCTTCCAGACGACCACGAAAAAAAGCTCTGGAGTTCCAAAAGTTTGTAATCAAATTGAGAAAAAAACATATCTATGACCTTGCACAGATTGGAAACGTCGATCAAACACCTCTGACTTTTGATATGCCCTACAACAGGACCATAGACACGAAAGGTATAAAAACTGTGTCTATATGTACAACTGGACACGAGAAGTCTCACTTCACCATTATGTTTGAGTGTACTGCAGATGGAGGAAAGTTGTCGCCTTTCATAATTTTTAAGAGCAAGACTCTACCAAAAGGAGTACAATTTCCGAAAGGTGTACACATTCGTGTTCATGCTAAAGGATGGATGGATGAAGCACTAACCATTGACTGGTTAAAATGTATTTGGGCAACACGTCCAGGGGGTCTCTGAAAACAATCTTCCATGTTGGTGCTTGACTCGTTTCGGTGACATCGGATGCCTTCTATCCAGAAGGAAATGAAGAAAATCAAATCTGATCTGGTTATAATTCCAGGCGGCATGAGCCGTCTGTTGCAGCCTTTAGACATCGCTGTTTATAAGCCGATGAAAGATGATATCCATCGTAAATGGAATGCATGGTTAAGCGACGGTAATCACACATATACTGCTGGTGGCTGTATGCGTCAACCGACTCTCACAGATGTCGCAGAGTGGGTACTTGCTGCTTGGAAGGAATTAGATAAGACTATAATTCAACAAGGCTTCCTCAAATGTTGTATTTCGAATAAACTTGACGGCAGCTAGGACGACGTTTTGTGGGAGAAAGAACAGGGGTCATCAGATGAAGATGATGGTGATATTTATTATGATGGCACCAATAATGACATTGACTCGACAACACTAGATGAGCTTCTTTCTAGTGAGAGTGATGACAAGGGAGTCCAAAGTACCTAAAATTTAGGTGTTGCGTACCTATTTCTGTTTGTTATTATACTTTCAGTTTTTTAACAAATGTTTCATAAAATAAAATCTTGAAAAATTATGGTACGTATTATACACGAATTTCCATTTTACCAGAAAATTTTGGGCTAAAGCAAGCATGCGTATTATATACGAGTGCGTATTATACGCGAGATTTTATGGTATGTGTGTATATGTATATATTTGTGTACACACACACACATTATATATATACATATGTGTGTGTGTGTGTGTGTGCGTGTGTGCGTTTTAAAAAAAAAAAATTTTATGACTTTTGTCTTTAATTTTTTATTTTTATTTAATTTTTTAAATCTTTATATAAATTTATTTATTTAATTTTACTCTTTCTACCTCTTCTCTCTCCATATCTATTTATAGTTGTTTTTTTTAAATATATATTACTTTTCCCTCACTCAGTTTTCCAGTCCTTGTTTTCATTATTTTTTTATTTATGCTTTTAATGTACTTTTCACTTCCGGTTTCCGCTTCAGTAGGGGACATTTTTGCTTCAACATGTGACAACACATCAGGGAGTATTTTTCTCTTATTTCTATAGTTTCATGTTCTCCACTTAATTCTCACTTTCTTTCCCTTCTGTCTTTTGTTTGTCTGTCCCTGACGAAGGCTTTGTGGCTGCAACGTAGGTTTATCCTTTCTCTTATTAAGACGTATTACTATTTGTGTTATTGTTTGTTTTTTCCGTAAAATAAACAGGAAGTAATTAGAAAAGAACTGAGGAATTTGTCTGTGGCAAAAAGCCTCTTGGAGAAAAAATGCTGATACTTTTAAAAAGAATGAACAGAAAGCTTACTTTGTAGAAGCTGTTATTTAAAAGAAGAGAAAGACATTAAGAGAGAAAGAAAGAAAGAGAGAGAGATAAGACCGGGAGAGAAAAAAAGAAAAAGGGAGAAAAAAGAAAGAAAGAAAGAGAGAAATATAGCACAAACTATTTAAGTACATTCTTACCTCTGTGAATCTTTCCTGAGGAATATGACACGGAACCCTCAGTCACTCCTTGAACAACCAACTTGCGATCTTTACTTATGTGATTCCATTTAGCTTGGCCATTGCTGTACTCAAACACTGTGATACCAAAGAGTTTTTTGCACAATTCAACCCCCGAGCTTTCATTTCCAGACAAACTGCGGTGGTCTGGAGTCAGAATAATATGTTTCAAGCTCCTCTCTTTTTTGCTATATCTACTGCTTGAGTCAGTTTTCATAACATGCATATCTGAGTCAGCATCTGAAATGTTAGCTCCCTGCAATGCATCAGTTCCTTTCAATGACATACCTGCAGGGTCTTTTCTTCTGTTAAGAATCTGATGAAGCTCTTTGGCTTTTTTACGCATTTCATTTCGGGAGGAAATCTGCTCATCGTCACTGGAGTCTCGCTGATCAATTTTATCCTCATATAAAATGCCCTGATTTATTGCATCACCCTGACAAGATGGTCCACCAGATCTAAAATTATAGGTATTAGATTGTGTGTGTTGTCTTCCACCTATATGAATGCATGGCTGATTTTGCTCAATATGATAACAGTGTATGTCCTTACCGGTATCCCTAAAGGAAAAAAACCATACAATTTTTAAAAATAGATTTATGCAATCCTCTACACCAGGCCTTCTTAACCTGTGGTCCACGAACCCCTTGGGCATTCATGAATGGATTCGAGAGGGTCCGTGAACATAACCTAAAATTTAAAATGTAAAGTATTTTATTATGCTGATGAAGGCATCTAGTATGTGCATTAATTTTACAGTAATTGCATACATTTTTATGATAAAGACGGAGCCAATAGCCTTCATCAGACAATCAAAGGGGCCCGTAGCCTTCATCATGCAATTAAATGGGTCCATGACAACAAGAAAAAAAAAAGGTTATGAAACTCTGATCTACACTGAGACTAATAAATATAAAAAGACAAAATTTAATAAAAAACCTTTAAGAACTCTCTTAACCATAAAATGTTGCCACAATCAAATACAGGAACAAAACTTTCATAAATATATAGATGTTTTAAGTAAATAAATGTATGGCCAAATTATATCAGTACGTTCATATTACAAGCTGTTTAACACTTTATATTATTTCAGCATTGCCCTTTGTAGTCCTGACGTCTCAGGGGAGACAAATAAAGAATATGACGACAGCTCCCTCAGGCATGTTGAAAGAGGTAACTGAAAAGAGGTTGTGGATGGGGCTGGCAACCTCATCCTGGACACAAATTTGCTTCAAAAAACCGTCACTGGAAGAGGATATGAATGTCTTAGGGGCATGCTTTTTGCAAAGGTGTCAGCTGTAGTCCTGGCCCCATGTTTTATTCAAGCAAAAAGGAAAATTACGATGATTTCCCATGGTCACTAGGTTTTCCAACCCTCTTATCCAAGCAGGTAGGTAACAAATTTTGCTAGTCTTAACCTTTACCATAACCCGGTTGAGATGAGATAGTGGGTCGTGTTTTTTAATTCCATGTGAAAAAAAGTCACTGACGTCATTACGGTTAGGATTAAGGTTAAGGTTAGGTTTTTGGATTCCTAAGCCTAACCCTGTGCGATTTTTTTTACATAGACAGGGGTATCGGCCCTGTGCTAAAACCCCCCAACCTGGAGGACCAGAGAAAGAACATCACAAGAACAGCTATACTATGGACCTCCGAGGGAAAGCGAGAGAGAGGCCGACCAAAAACAACTTGGCCGAGAACTGTGGAAGCCGAGATGCAAAGAATGAACCAGAGTTGGGGCACTGTACGAAGGATGGCCGCCGACCGAGCAAAGTGGAATCAATTTGTTGCTGCTCTACAAGATGCCGTCAGGCGTGATGGCCACTGACTGCTTTGACAGATGGCGGCTTTGGATCAAAGAAGAAGAAGCCTAACCCTTATAACTCCATCTCTGAATTCTTTTTATTTTTGTTTTTGGAGACTGTATCGATCACACTGCTCACTGTTCTGCATTTCAACCTCAAGCGATGTCAAGCTTTTTCAATAATTAATTGAAAAATAATTATTAGCAGGAAGAAAAAAAAAGAACCATCAGGGTAGTTGGGCTCATTTATAAGCAGCCTTGACTTCCGCGGCTTATCGATTGCGAGATGGCAAACATAGCGGTATCTGTGCCGTTAACTGTAATTAAAACTTTATATATTTTTATACAACTGATCATGATATTTTTACATAAAGATACTATATTTCCTAATTATAACCCATCAAGGGTTGAACGGGATATTTGTCATGATCAATCTCAAAAACAATCTAGGTCTTTCACAAGTTCATTGAAAGAAACGGTAAACCTAAGAAACTACAAAATAATTACCTGCTGATATGATGTGATGTGCTCATGGTTTGGCCAACAGTGTAATTCCATGAGATGTCATTCTCATGACAACATTCATGAGCTCACAGAGCTGGCTTTAATGTGTAGGCCTAGGCTATAGTTCAAATTGCGGGGAACTCGAAACTGTGCACTGAACTGCTTTTTATGTAGCTACTAACTTTACAAATTTAAGTCTTCGTTTTCTCTATAATGCACAAAACTGTGTTATTATTTCACACCTAACTATATGTTCAAGCCACAACCAACCAATTCAAATAAAATTGTTCATGCTTCTCTGAGCTCATACCGATACAAATCTATTACTCAGTTGCCATTTTGTTTACACATCCGCCAGTAGCGACATAAATATGCCAGGTTAATTTAATTTGTGAAGTATCATTAATTTTCCCATGGACTTATTAAAAAAAAAAAGAAAACAAGATAAATGTACTCGTGTAGTATTGTTAATATATAATACTAAGATTCGTTTGAATTCGTATATGCCATTTGAAAGAATAATTAAAATGCCATAAAATTTCACAAGTTAACAAATATCCAATTATTTCTATTTAGTGAATACGTGGCCACTCAAGTCATACATTCATTAAGAGTTAACGTCCCTCTCTTTTGAGTTACTAATAGCCACAAATTAATACCTGTGGCCTGATCCACAGATGAAAGATAAATTCATGCGACATATACATGTGGCTAATTATAACCAGATTGCAGATGGAGAAACTCTGTGCACGATAATGTACTTATACATATATCTTGGAAGCAACATAAAGAAATTTGTCGTGATTAACATTGGTACCAAAATAAGAATATAGAAAGCAAGGGGCTGTTTCACTGCATTGAGAAATATCTAGAAAGTAACCCGTCAAAACATGACGCCGCCCACTCACTTTCTTGTGGTCATTCCATATCTTTCGTTTTGTTGAAGAGGAAAGGCTAACCCGGTCCCAAAAAATGCTGTGCTGAAGTCTGATGTGTCGACCGAAAGGTGCAAATATCGCAGCTACGCTGTAAACGGACACAACGCACCCAATGTCCTTTTCAGGACGAACGAAGATGAAGAAGATCTTTCTATCCCTGAATATTATTTTTGTTTTATCTCATTTTTGTTTATTTGGTTGGACTTTTTTTTTAACATACACGCAAAATTGATAATTTTGATATGCCCTATTTACAATGATTTGACAGATTTTTTTTTTTTAATATATTAATGATGAAAAATATCTCGTTCAACCTCTGATGGGTTATAATTAGGATATATACTGAGCGACTTTAATTACGCATCACTATATGAATCACTCACCAAGATGTCTGAGAATAAAATAATGGTAACATGTTTGATATCACTGGAAACAGTATCCATTGACCGACCGATTCCCGCAATCCGCGTAGCAGTGCATGCTGTGTTTAAAAAAAAACTACAGTCACAACTGTAAGGTAGGGGTCAAATTGAAAAGTCACAAATGTCGTTGTTGTCATTGTAACGCGCTCAGTAGCGCGTTTGGCCACCGTTGGCATCAAGGCAAGCCTGGCAGCGTCTCCGCATGGAGTTAACCAGTGTGCGTAGAAAATCCTGGGGGAGTCGATCCCATACTTCGGTTATGTCGCGTCGCAAATGATCCAGGGTCTGCGGTCGTCTGTGCCGGTAGAGTTGGCGTCCAATCTCGTCCCAGACGTGTTCAATGGGTGCCATATCTGGGGACAATGAAGGCCATGGTATGACAGCGATGTTATTGGCCTGAAGGAACGCTGTGGTGGCCCTAGCTGTATGTGGTCGTGCGTTATCATGGTGGTACAGCTGGAGCTCGGGATGATACTGGAAGAGGGGCACAACGTGGTCCTGAAGCACATCCCTATAGGTGGCAGCATTTACAGTATGGTTAAAGATGTGGAGACGGGTTCGGTGATTGTAACTGAATGCGCCCCATACCATGACGCTTCCTCCTCCCCATCGGTGGGCTTCCAAAATGCAACAGTTGGCTTGTCTCTCACCACTTCGTCACCACACCCTTAGTCGCCCGTCAGCATGCGACAGACAAAAACGACTTTCGTATGAAAAGACGACATTTTGCCACTGACGTCTCGTCCATCGTCGGTGCCTCTCTGCCCACTGGTATAGTTGCTGTCGGTGTCGTAAGGTGAGGATTGGGCCGACTCGAGGACGTCTGGTGTTGAGTCCTGCCACCTGCAGTCGACGTCGCACGGTGTGCTCTGATATGGTTCCACGTCTCCCAACAACATCTCTTGCTGTTACAGCTGCCGCCAAAAACCGATTCCGCAAATGAAGCTGCCGTATATACGCGTCCTGTTGAGGTGTCGTAACTCTGGGTTGACCTTGACGGGGTCGATCTGCAATGGATCCAGTGGCCATTAAACGTTGTTGCAGTCGGACGATGGTGGACTGGTTGCAATTCAAGTGTCTGGATGCTTCTCTGGTGGACATCCCGCCTGTTATCATTCCTATCGCTCTTTCTCTCTCTGCAGCGCTCAGTCTAGGCATGGTTTGACGACGTGTTTGTGGTTGTGGACTAAAATATTGACTGTTTTCCAGTCCGCAGTGCTCTAGGCTGAGCTCTGGGTGAAAAGAAATTAATGTTTTCCGTGCAGAACTTTTACCAGGCACCTAAATCATGTTTTACGAGTTTCACGTGCTACTCTTGTCTCCAGCTTTGCTGGCGCAAAATGACTATGCTGGCCTCTGGGCGGTGACCTTGTGAACCTGTGTACTAATTTCGGGAACAATTGCATGACCATAAGATACTTTACCAGGCACTCGTATAGTGATGCGTAATTAAAGTCGCTCAGTATATATTGTTTTCAATTCCAAATAATATGAACAACTGCCGATATGGGAAAGTGGCATCACACCTGTCAAATCATTGTAAATAGGGCAAATCACAATTACCAATTATGCTTGTATGTTTAAAAAAACCCCCAAACAAACAAAAACGAGATAAAACCGAACAAAATTAAGCAGAAACTCAAAACAAGAATAATATTAAGGGGGAGGGGTGTAAAGGCCTGGTGGTTCTAACATTTTAACAACAAATGCTCTATATTATTGTCTTGAAGACATCCTGCACAATAAGGTTCTTTTATTCTGAAATAGCCTTTTCCCAGCTGTAGTCTGAGAAGTTTCTTATTACTGGGAATGTTCAATTCCCTAGATATCTGACATTCTCTTGTTGGAGACTTGAACATCTTATATCATGTCTTCCTTTCAGATTTTTATCCCACTCTGCTTTCCATTCTTCGGTTATTAAATCTTTAATTAATCTCTGATTTACTGATCCCTACATTTATATCAGATCTACCTTTCTTGGCTTCTTGATCTACCTTTTCATTTCCCTCTATGCCAACATGTGAAGGTATCCAAGCGATTAAAACTGAACATCCTGTGGAATATAAGTATGTAGTAGCCAAAAATATCTCCTCTGCTATATCAGGTCTACTACATTCTCGTAAGTTTGTAAATGCTTGGGAGGGTTATTATAGCACGTTTCACTAGCTTTGCCCTCAAACAAATGTAATTATCTGGTTAACCATCTAACGTATTAATGCCATTTTTTGCATACGATGTTATATTGGGTTAGACCCAACAAATATATACTTTATATCTGTGCATCTTGTCCAGTTCCCATAAACGGATGAAATCCTTTGATCTTTGTCGGCATACTAATTATTGTGTATCGAGAAAAGAAATTTTACCACTTCATGCACAGATTCTGTGAATTGATTAGGCATAGGCGTGTCTACTATTACAATAATGTGGCCATCACGTTTGCAATTGAATACGTGTTGAAGATGATTTCTTAAATGATCTGCATGCGAGATACTCGTGACATTGTTTGTCATTGACATTTAATGCGCTACCAAACTGGACCTTCCTTGATCTAATTATTTCAATGGGTATCATCTCTTTGCTGCTCATAAATATCATAATGGAACGTTGCTCCTCTAATGTGCTTGTAAATAACGGTAAGGTCATCTTTAAAGAAATTAAACTTCATCCGAATCATAATCAGATGTCTCTGAGAAATTGAAAATCAATCTCGGCTGAATGAAGGACAAACCATCATTCTTCCAATATTCCTCTTCCTCTTGTAACACATGGTTCTCACTTTTCTTCCAATAATCCCTGGCTATATTGGAGATGGCGGCTTTTATAAGTATTTCAACATCTTTTAATTTGAACGTTCTATTTTCTGTTGCTACCTGTTCCTTAATTTTAGCCCATACTAATTCTATTGGGTTTAAGTGAGAATGGTAAGGAGGTAATCTGAAACATCTGTGACCATGTTCATGGATTGCCTTGTCTATGTGAAATATCTTTGTATGCTGTGTCTTTTTTTACAATTCCAAGTAATTCAGGTTCATGGACATTTCGTTGAATGGAATGTTGTTTATGGTCAGCCAAATCTTTATTTAATCTTTAATACTTGGTGAATTAGAAACTTTATCTTCTGGTGCCACAACGTTGTGATATGAAGCATTGTCCATTATCAAACACAACGGTCTATCCAAGGAAGGAAGTACATGATTCACAATCCAATCTTGAAATATCTTGCCATTCATCTCTGTATGATAATCCCTATTATCTGTAGATTTTGAAACAAATGTGAGTTCAGTATTATGCATGTGCAATTATTAGGCGCTGTCCTTTGTTGCTTGGTACTAGTCTCTTAGTTGTCCCATCAGATGATTGCCATTCTCGTTCAATACTGTGGTGCGCATTGAACCAAGTTTCATCTAAATACACAAAATCATAACAATCTCTTCTCATTTCTCTGACCTCGCGTAAATATTTGCTTCTCATTGCAACTATATGAGGCTTCTCACAAATAAGGTTTCTACCACCAACATATTTTCTAAAAGTGAATCCCAAACTCCTAATAGTCCTCCATAGCGTAGATTTGGAAATTTCAATTTCCTTAAAGTCACTGCCTCATTATTGTGAAACATATTGCAAATTTCTCTGCGGATCAATTCTCTGTCAAAATTTATTCACCACTCTTGGCCTATTTTTTCGTGTGTAAAACACTGGAATTACAAATTTCAGATGTCGCTATCCAGCGGTACAATGATCGTTTGCTTATCCCCAAGGCATGAATAGTCCTCTTTTGTGGGTTTGAAATGGAATGATATAGTTTTCCTCGAGTAGCTTCATTGCAGAAATACTTTAAAATCCTATTTGTGATTTGCTGTAATGTCATAACATGTACTCGCAGACTCATTTTTTCCTACTTAGCCACACAATACTTTTTGTAGACACGCCACTGATTGACAATGTGTGCGTAAAACCGGAAATAAACTGTTTTATGTTCAAGAAGTGCAATTTCACGCAATTTCACGCAAAAATCATGCCAATTTCTTGATAAACCAAAAATGTGCAAATGAGGTCGTATAATTTACTGTAGACATTTCAATATGTGTGTGTGTGATGTGTGCTGGCAAGTAGGATTTTATATTATATTGCAAAGAAACAAAAATTGAAACCAATGGCCGCATTTTAATGAAAAATTTAATTCATAGGGTCTATACCATTTCAAATTTACACACAAAATTTCACTTATATGCGTTACATATTCGCTGAGATATAGCATTTTGAAGTTGGGCAAAGCTAGTGAAACGTGCTATAGAGAATATTTCTAGTGCTTTTTGTATTGCCACCATCTCTGCAGTGAATCCCAACTTGCCATCCTTTCCCTTGGATCCATCTGTGTATGCAGTAATGCTGTCTTTTGATAGTTGTATATATTTATTGGCTGTGTTTTTAATATTTTCTGTTATTTGTTTTCTTAAGTATTTCACACGTGTGATCCAACTTTCACGTATCGGCAGTTATTCATATTATTTGAAATTGAAAACAATATATATCCTAATTATAACCCATCAGAGGTTGAAGGGGATATTTCTTATCTTCAAATTAAAATTTTTTAAAATCCATTCCATTTCAACTTCACTTGATCTTTGTAGTCAAACCTACCATGACTTACAGTCAGTGCACCACGAAAATAAAAGTGTAAGGTCTGCGCGCTCTTTTAATAGATGTTAAGTTTAGTTTTCAATTCTGTATTTTCCAGAAAAGCTGGGTTTTTTTTAAACTGTTCGTTACAGGACGTTTCACTTAGATTTACTTTTATGAGGACGAGCACGTAACCCGCCAGAAAATGACAGGAATGAATCATGATGTACTCTTTCTGCTGCATGTCCTGATGACGGTACATACAACTGCACCATTTCTCCTGTGGTGGTTGTTGTTGCTAACTAGGGCTGCTGAGCTTCTTGCTCTTTTGCAGCCAATACCAAGTTGAAGACTCCTTAGTATTATCTACACTGCAGATCTAGGCTTTTCCTGTGGCTTTTCTGCCATTCCGAAACTTGTTGAGTTGAAGTCATGAGCTTCAGTTTCTCCAGCTTGGCTAGCCTTTAAAAGATCATCACATCTGGACCCAAGCTAAGAGGAATAAGTGCGTGGCATACTGGGCATTCCCCGCCATCCAAGGGGGATCTCCAAAGATGCAGAGCTAAAATACTGTGCTCTGGTTCTGAGCTCTCCAAAAGAATTCCACTCTCTCACAGTGGCGGGATTAGCACAATTCTGCTTACATTTTATTCTTGATGGCATCATCAAATGAAGGACGAGGCACTGTTTAGTTAGAATGGTGGCCCAGTGCATTCGATTTATTTCAACAGGAATTTCTGTCAGGTTGCCTTCCTTAGCCGTTAACTGTTCCTAGCCTACCTGCAAGGCAGAATTGTTGTGTCTCTATTTGTCTGGTCCCTACAAAAAAGCAGACATTTGTAGACGGCGATATTTATGTCAACATCTTATATTGACATCCGTTGGTTCACCACCTTTCGGCCCCATGTCGAGCACAGACCTTCAACAAATAAAAATAAAAACCTTCCTGTCTGTGCCATCTGTACAGGATATTTTCCTGTCTTCTTTATCCCTTACTTGTGTTTTTACAGTTCTCTTCGTCGTGTATTTTTGGTCTCTCTCTATTTAGAGACAGGCCTGTACTAAGGTACATCACCCCTAGTGTGCCGATGGTCAAGAAAATATGGGCCTACCACCATATTCCCAATATGCCTCAATGGGCGTGTAACGGGATCCTTTACCTATTACTGTACTAAGGTGTGCGCTTTCTTCCTCATGTCCTCCGGACACATCACCTTTCTTCTGTGTTCACTATCTTCCTTCCAATTCCTTATGGAACTATGTTTTGCACAGTTCCAGGATGTCAGTTATATCATTTTTATTTTCTGCTACTACTTGTGCAGTTTTCCGTAATCGTTTAATGTATGAACTAGTCAGCCAAAGAAAATAATTTAATCACTTAGAGATGTAAGACATCAGAAGGTCCTCTGGTAGGGAGAAGCATGAAGCAAGCCACAGAAAGCCGAAGCAGGTCTAGGTTGCTGACTCACCTTTTTTGTTGTCTAGCTAAATCTGCAGATTTGGTGCTGGGACTGTTCATTGTTTGAAGTTTGCTGGCTTATAGTTTCTACAGAGTGGAATAACTGGCCTCATACCCTACCTTCCTTCGTCACCTTCAACAATATGCATGGCAGATTCATCTTCACATCGGAGATCGCCTGCAATGGATCACCGACGAATTCTGTCTCATCTTGATGATGCACTCATATAGACTCGTTCCTGTCCATCTCGTTATGTTATCTTCCCACTTATAGCGCCGTCTGCCTCTTGCACATTTGCCTTTTATTATGGTCTTCAGCAAAATGTTATGCATTTTTATATGGTCCAAATATTTTAGCTAATTTTGATCTCCTTCGTTAATTCTCTTTTTCATTCCTAGGACTTCTTCGTTTTCTTCTATTTCCATGAGATGTGCCCCATTCTTCTATATATGAATGGCAGATTACAGTAGTATTATTCTTTGCTTCCATTAGGACTCATGTAACACACAGGCGTTCTTTTGAAATATTTCATGTTTACTCTTGACAAAAATTTTGTCATCAATATTGTATAGTTTATATTGTCCTATGACTAGCATTCCTGGTGTGACGAATATGTGATATTCTAGAGGAGAGAATGGCGATATATCAAGGTATGAAATAAGGTGTGGGAGTTGTTGAAATTTTATTCATAGTAAATAGTGTTAAAGAAGTAATCTTCACATTATTTGTCTGAGTAGAAATTAAGTCGAGTAGTTGCATGAGGAGTGTTCATAGAAAGCATGGAAGAAAGAAGGAATTATCACACTGTTGTAGCATGCAAAAAATGCTGAAGTTGCTTGAAAAGTGCACATTTTATGAACATTCAAGTTTACTACATGCAAGGCATGAAAAAAAGATGAATTAATTGGTCATGTTCATCTCAAAGGTCATAGAGTGTTGGCATATTGGATGGCAGAAGTTTTCCATTGTGGGCAGTCATAACTTTGCATGAAAAGAACGTGAAAAAGTTAGCCATTTGTGGTGGAGCGAGAGAAGTTCTCCGTGTCATGGTCGGTTGAAGTGGTACTCCAGTTAGAGGTACAACAAACCGAGTTTGTGAATTGTTTGTTCAAAGTACATCTTCAATGTTTAACAGTAAGTTGTCAGCATGACAATAGAGAAAACCCAATCTACATTTGAGATTGCTGTTTGCAAGGTTTTGCTCGATAAGGGGCTAAAAGTGAAACCACTTGATTCTGTCTTTGACAGTTGATGTTAAAAAATAGGCTTTCTACCAATTTTAGAACTCTTCAGCATCCTTTAACCAGTCTTGTCTTAGATCCACCATCACTGAGGGTTAGCGTTTTGTGATTTTGATGCCATAATGTGAAACTGTGTGGTTCTGACTAGTTGTTCAGGTTTGCTATATTAGGTGTCTGAATTGGTTGGGTTTTTGGTAACAGAAACTGTCTCATCTCTTGCAGTGCTGGGTAGAGCAAAGGGTAATGTTCCACCATCTCATATAGGATGTTAACAGTGTCTGCAGTTTGAACTGTGTTTTGTGTCAATTCTATTTCTATGAGAGTAAGCAGTGCCCCGTTCGTAATTCCAAAATTTTTATTTGATGTTTACGTCCAAGATGATTTATAGCATCTTTCTTAGATGGTGCTGGTAGATGCTTGAAGTCCTCATATTTTAATCATTACCCTGGTGTTTAGCCAGTACTTAAAGCTTCACATTTTTTTGTTGTTGTTGCTGTTGTGATGTTGACCGGCTGGTCAGTTTGTGGCATTCTACTTATTGTATATTATATTTCCCCGGATGAAAAAGGAGGAGGGCGGCCTGCATGGAGGCCGTAAGGAGGCAGCCCCTCCACCATGCAAAGGCACAACAGGCCAATCACCTGTTTGTCTAAAACTATGATTACAAGCAATATAAGAGAGAAAACCGGACTGATTTTAAAGGCGACGAACTGGAACGGACTACGGACTACGACTTATGGAACATGGAACACAAGAAGTATAAATGGGAAAGAAGAGGAGCTGATGGAAGAGATGAGGAAAGCAAAACTAGAAATCCTGGCTATTACCGAAACAAAGAAAAAGGGACAAGGAGTCATGGATCTCGATGGCAACACTCTGCTATACAGTGGTGTACCCACATCTGAAAGAGCTAAAGGGGGCGTGGGTTGCATTGTGGCCAAAAACCAGAAAGATAGTATCAAGGGATGGAACTTTGTCTCGGAGCGCATTATGGTTGTAAAACTAAAAGAAGGAGAAACCATAGTCAACCTGGTCATAGTGTATGGGCCAAATGAGGATGAGAGAGCAGAGGTCAAGGAAGAATTCTTCGAGCTGCTTCAAAGGACAGTGGATGACTGCCTAGATGAAATTATCATGCTCGGAGATTTCAATGCCAGAGTTGGAAATGACCATGCTAGATGGGGTGGAGTTATCGGAAGATATGGAGAAGATACTCTCAATGACAATGGAAAGCGACTCCTCAGATTCTGCAGTGAGCAGAATCTGATCATTACCAACACAAAGTTCCCCCATAAGCGCATACATGCATATACTAGGTGTGAACCAACAAAGAATGAGAAGTCAGTGATCGACTATGCCATTGTTAGGAGGAGCTCATTCAAATATGTCCGGGATGCTAGAGTCTGGAGGGGGCCAGAGATTGGAAGTGATCACTACCTGCTTACAATTAAAGAACAACTGAAAGAGTTGCTCAGCCTAGGAACTGCCCAGCACCACGCAAGAAACCAAGTAAACGAACGGAAGAAATGAGCATTAAGACCTACAAGCTGAAAGATCCAGAAATTAAGACCAGATATCAGGGGCTTATTGCTACAGCGGTGAGAAACACAGAGAACAACCTGATGACTTGGAAACCCTGTGGCTTAAATTCAAGGACATCATAAAGACAGCTGCTGCAGAAGCATGTGGTGAAGTCCGACTTGGGAACAAGAGAAAGAGGACACCTTGGTGGACAGAAGAAGTCAAAGAGAAAATAAGAGAGAAGAAAATGGCATGGAAACAATACTTGGGAGCTAAAAACACAGCAGGACAAATAGAGAAATATAGAGAATATGTGATACTCAGAACAGAAGCAAAGAACAAGGTGCTAGCAGCAAAACAGAAGTCCTGGGAAGAATTTGGAGAAAAGCTAGAAAAGGATGCGCAAGAAAACCAGAATTGTTCTATAAGACCCTAAAGAACATGAGGAAGGAAAAACAATGTCCTCTTAAATTTATAAAGGACAAGCAAGGCAAATTGCTTACTGCCCCGAAGGAAGTAATGGAAAGATGGAAAGAATATTTCTCAGAACTCCTTGATGGTGAGCAAGGTAGAGCATCAGAAATGATAACCACTAGCACAGAAGAGGATACAAATGGTGATGAAGATGACATAAAGATGGAAGAACTGAAGGCAGCACTGGAGAAAATCAAGATGGGCAAAGCAGCAGGGCATGATGGTATAACACCAGAAATGGTTAAGTACATGGGAGCATCAGGCGACCTATTACTCCTAAGGGTCCTACAAGCAGCATGGTGCAACAAGGCCATACCAAAGGATTGGGAGATTGCCATCATAACACCGATTTTCAAAAAGGGTGACAATCGACAATGTGGAAACCACAGAGGCATATCCCTTCTCAGTGTCCCTGGTAAAATCTACTCTAGAATCCTAGAGCAGAGACTCCGATGCCTAGCTGAGCCACAATTGGATGAAACCCAGTGCGGATTCCGAGCAAACCGAAGTACTCAAGACCTAATCTTCACACTCAGGCAGCTGAGTGAAAAGGCCCTTGAGTACAAGAGTGAGATCCATCTTTGTTTCATAGATCTGGAAAAGGCGTTTGACAGGGTCCCCTGGAGCAAACTTTGGGACTGTTTGGCAAGGAAGAACATTCCAGCACCTCTGATACATGCTATACAGAGCTTCTACAAGTCTTGCAGAAATTATGTGAGGACAGCAAACTATAAGTCAGAAGAGTTCAAGACCACCACTGGTGTAAGACAAGGCGATATCCTGTCACCTTATCTTTTCATACTTCTCATGGACGATGTCATCAAGGCATGTAAGGAGAGAACAAGAAAGTATTCAGTGGGGTACTGGAAGATGAGACAGGTCTGTATTTCAGAGCTAGCATTTGCTGATGATGTTGTCCTGATTGCTAAATCAGAGACACATCTCCAATCCAACCTGCAAGTCTGGAAGGAAGAGCTGGAGAAGAGAGGGATGGTCATAAGCAGCTCTAAAACAAAATCCATGGTGATATCACGAGAAGAAAGAAAACATCAGATTAAGTTGGGAGAACAGGTCCTGGAGCAGGTCGACCACTTTAAATATCTCGGAGCTATTATAGACCGAAAGGGGGGCATCAAAGAAGAGTTGGCCACTCGAAAAGCAGCGGCTGGGAGACTTTATCAGGCCATAAATCGAGGATTCCTCAGCAAGAAAGAGGTTGGTAAGAAAACGAAGATGGCTGTATACCGCTCCACCTATGTCCCAGTCTTGACATATGGATGCGAGTCATGGGCAATGACTACAACCCACAAAAGCCAGATCCAAACCTCAGAAATGAGGTATCTGAGGAAGGTGGTTGAAGTAACAAGAAGAGACATGGTCCGCAACCAGACGATACGTCAAGGCCTAAAATCCCACCCGCTGCAGACCCAAATAGAACAGTCCCAACTAAGATGGTTTGGCCATGTCTGCAGAATGGGAGAAGATCGGCTACCACGACAAGCATGGGAAACAAAGAGCCAGGGATCCAGACCTCCAGGACGACCCAGAGTCCGCTGGGAGGACAACATTAGACAATCTTTGAAGGACCGAGGACTAGAATGGAACCAGGCCAGGAAGAAGACAGCTGATAGAATAGTCTGGCGCTCTCTCTTCCAAACCTCTACACCTCACGGTAGAAGAGGAACGACTAAGTAAGTAAGTATATTATATTTCACAACATATGGAGAACAGAACTGGAGACAGACATGGAATGAATGAGGAAAACATGGAAAGAGGCAGTAAAAATATGGAGCCTTAAAAATTATCCATTTATGAAAGATTGTAAGAACAACAAAAATAACAAACGAAAAACTAGACTTTCATAAACGGATGCTTGCGTAGAATAAGTTTGAAGTGGTATGACAAGATCACTAATGTGGAACTGATGACAAGAACTAGACAAGCGGCAGGAGAGATAAGAATAAGATGCTGAAGATGATAGGACACACATTGAGAAAACCTGTTGACAGCATTACCAGACAATCCTTGTTCTGGAATCCCCAGGGTAAGAGTGGTAGAGGAAGACCAAAGAACACATGGAGAAGAGAACTGGAGACATACATGAAGGGGTTGAAGAACACATGGAAAGACCTTGAGCTGATGTCATGTGACAGGAAGTCTTGGCTTAAATTTGTTGAAGGTCTGTGTTCTTTTGGGAGTTGAAAGTTGAAAGAAGCAGAACAAAATACCCAACACTTATCAACTGCTGTTTTTTAAAAATGTGTTGTGTCAGTGTACATTTTATTTATCATTATATGTATCTTTACTCCTCAGCTTCCTGTGGAGCCTAGGCCTCCTATCAGCTCATGCCAAGTGCCCCAGCTTTGTGCCATCCATTTGAGTTATATTTCATCTCTATCACTCTAAAGAGCTATGACTCCCAAGTGTCATCCCCCTGTTGATCTGAACCCACCTTAATTGCAATATCCCAAATGGCTATTTAAGCTAGGTATTTATTGACTCTGCCAACTTAAGGTGGTTAAGAAAGTACCAGGTCTGTTTGTAAACTTATTCCAGTTTGACTGTTTCCTCCATTCAATATTAATAATTATTGGCTCTCACACAAAATAGCTTATAAATACTTCAACATATTCTAATACACTGCAAAGTCTATATAACACAGGATTGCTTATATAAGAGTCAAACGTTGGACCCAATTTTGCCTCTTGCCCCCTTTTATGTGCTTCAAAGTTGAATAATTCACAAGTTTAGCTATAAAAACAAAATAATTTGGTAAACTTTTGTTTCCAGCATCCAAAATTTAAGATGTGCATGATTAATATATCTTTTTACTTATTTTTGCTCGTTCACGTGTCACGATAGTTGTCTGTACTTATGCTAGATGTCTTTCAGTTGCTGATTTCTGTAAAACACAAATTTATGTCAAAATAAGAAAATTAGATACAATGCGGACTCACCTATGACGCCATGCCAAAGTGTGGACCCTGGCATCCAAGTTTTATTGGGCCTTAAGTATATTACTATTTCATGTTGATTAAATTATAAGATGCTTCACTTTACCTTCTGGCGTCACAATTTAAACTTTCTTAAATACATCTGGAAGAGGGAAATAAACAAAAGCAACATCTTTCATTAGTCAGGTCTGTTTATTTTAATCTCTTGCAGAGAAATTTTAAATTTCCAACAACCAACTTCTCAGTGAGACTTCTGGTAATGCTTTAATATGTACATTGTATATAAAAATTACTATGCAGATGACATAGTATAACTGAAAATGAAAAGATCTACAGAAAATGTGTCATGCAGTTGGATAAAAGAGGCAGTTGTTTTCTTTAGGAAGAAAAATTCGCCTGAATGCAATGAAGAGACAAATGGCATGAGCTTATAACAAATTCTTACATTAAAATACTGTGAGATGTGGATAGCAGCAGATGAAAAATGCATTATGGAGAACAAGAAGGCAGCATGTTTCAAACAAAGACTGTTTCAAAGGATTCACAATATCTTACTGAAATAATCCGTATTAAACATTGCATCAAACCTGTTACAGCAATCTCCTGGTCCTACGCTTTTTCGATTTCTATTTTATGCCATATGCCCGTTATACACTTACAAAATTTATCTTACGTTGTACGCTAAATTGCATGGGAGGCAGGAATATAATTTTCATTCAGGGTGGGGGATGGCCAAGAAGCATTGTCATTGCAGCATAAAGCCTGGTGCAGACGAGCGTTTCTTGCTGCGCGTTTCTCGCGCGTGACGAATGAAAGAGTAGGGATTTACAGACAGTCTCGCTCGGCTGAGCAGCCTGTAAATCCCTACTCTTTCATTCGTCACGCGCGAGAAACGCGCAGCAAGAAACGCTCGTGTGTAAAGGGTCTAATGAAGCGTGCTCATAAAATGGAATGCAGTTCTATGGTAATCGATAACATAGAACAAGATCTTAATTGCTACAAGGTGCTTCTTGAAGAGAAAAAGGTGACAAAGCAAAGCAAGTTCAATTAGTTTGTTTTAAAAAGTATCCTCTGATATCTTCTGTTCCCACTGACCACGTTGCTGTGCCTTCTACATCTGGAGCCAGAAAAACCTTTTCAACACCTACAAAACCTTCTGCTAACCAGTCATCTGAAGATGAAGATAGCTCTGCCGTGACAACTGTAGTCATATGCAACGAAAGTAGTAACCATTTAAGTCCTATAATAATTTTTGTAAGTACAGCACATACATAATATTTTGTTTGTGTTCAATATGTTTGATAATTATATGTAGTTAATAAATGTTTTAACTCTTTAGTCTTTGTTTTGCATCACTTTTTACTTAATTTGTATACAGCGTTCTGGACCTTGGGAATGAATTAATTTTTCTATTAATTCTTATGAGAAATCAAAATTCGTTTAGCCCTTTTTTCGGTTAGCACTAGATTTTTTAAGAACAAATTAACAGCACTAAGCAAGAGATTGCTGTATTTAAAAACATGAAGTGTATCTCTGGCACTCATAAAAACCAATATGACATTCATGGAGTTGACAGCAATAACGTTTCCTCAGAAGTATGTTATGAATCTCATGGACATATAAGGAAGGTAATGAATGAAGAATGCTTGAGAAATGTTAACGGAAAAAAAAAAAAATCACAGAAAGATAAGGTAAAAGTTTCAGTGTAAGTAAAGTGCTGAGAAACATTGTGACAATGAGAAAATCTGATGGTAAGAAAAGCAGAGAAAGGAGAAATGACAATAACCAGCATGATATGCCATCAAACCCAGTTAACAAAGACTGAGCTGTGTGTTGACTTATGACTGCCTACACCAATAAAAGTGGCACATGATGATGATGATAAAATAATTCTTTAATAAACACTCCCTGACATGAGAAATTCAAGAGACAGTTCTGTCTCATCATATTTATCATTCCAAGACACTTTTACTAAAATACAAATTGTACATCACTACATGCTTCAATATAACGCAACATTCAAATTCACCAAGTTTCAATAATTTATGAGTTTCCATATCTGTAGAGTCCTCAAGAACTCAACCGCAAGATATGACAAGAATGTTTCTCCGTGGACTAATAAAGCTGTGTACTTCCATATCAGAAGGTTGACAGGTTTGTGCTGTGACAGTGATAAACATTTCTTACATCTACCCACAACTTTTCATTCACTCTTACTTACATCACATAATTATGAACTAATTATATGTAAATAATGATAACAGTAATGACAATAACCGAGACTCCAAATGCAGTTAGAATCAATATTTTCTTTATTGTTTTAAAAATACTAATAATGTTGTAGCCAATAGTTGAACATTGCTTGAATCTGTATGTTTTTTTTAAATGCATCACAGTAATGTAGTTATACCTACATGTGTAATAAAATGTCAGCCAATGTTCATGTAAACAGCAGTCTGCAGTATCAAGGACCAGCATGCAAACAGCAGTCTACAGTATCAAAGACCAGCAAGCAAACAGAAGCTGTAGCAGCCAAGTCATCATCATCAATTACCTTTGTGCACCTTACGGACCATGGCGCCATGACTGCATGTGGTTCCCTTGCAGGAAGACTGCACCAAGCATTTACATGCTCGTGCAGCAGGGATTTCTCTGGCAATTTGTATTATAGGATGAGATTGCCAGCCTCATGCACAACGTTGTATTAGTCGCCTTCCATGATATGCCACAGCCTCATGCACAACGTTGTATTAGTCGCCTTCCATGATATGCTACAGGGTGGAGTAGCATAGACAGTATAATTAACAATATAATGTATATAGATTTATTTCATCTTTTTCAGAATGCAGTTACATGCTTGATTTAAAGAGGGAATACAAAGTTTGCAATTCAAAAGTGATATGGATGACCTGGCTAGAGAAGAACAGGACCTTGCCAACTATATTAACTCTCTTTACACCACAATGCCAGAAGATGCAGCATGAAGATTAATCAAAGACCTACACAAACAGAGAAATCTATAGAGGAGAATGGTAACAAGCACTCGTCAAGTGTGGTGCCCCAATAACTAGTGACAGTACTAGTGACAATAATGAGCATGGAGATCGCATGTTAACACAATCAAAAATGCTCTGAGTAGTTGTCCCCTGGGTCGCTGAAGAGACGGACAAATAACAGGCCTACTGCCCTCTCAGGCACGCCACAAAGGTCTTTGGGCTGGCAACCTCATAATGTTAAACAAATTCCCACAGAAACTACTGCTGTAACAACATGTTAATGCTTGGTGCAGGATTCCTGCAAGGGGACCGGCTGTGGTTCCATGCTCTGTAAGAAGCACAAAGGAAAATGAAGATTATATAAGGCCTTTCTGAACATTAAAAAGGAATAAAAACAAAACAACAGCAGCAACAAAAGCCATTGTTATAAAACATATTTGTGATGAAACATTCTGCACCACTGACACTGCCTGTTCATTTAACTAGCTTTATGGGACTATGGTTACAAATAGGTTCATCACTGTATTCAGCAAATGAAAAAAAAAAAAACAGCATCTGAATAAAAACTCAAATGATATAAAGTTAAATTACAGCAAGTGGCTCACGTGAAATACATCAGACTGGCAAATAATGTAAAACGTCTGCCGAACGAGGCATGCTACGGAAAGCAACCACTAAGGAGTAGGCATGAGGCTGGCTACTTCACGTTTTCAAAAGTTTGATTGACAGCTACCTAAATTTTAAAAAAAGACCAGATTAACTCAAGCCACATTTGGAATTTAAAAAAATGCCCTCCCCCCCCCCCCCCCCCTCCCCCCTCGAAAACCATGAAGTCAGACAATGCTGTGTCATATAGATAAAAGAAGGCATGGAATGAATTGAAACAAAACAACCTGGACAGTTAGGCTTGGACAGGTTTGGTTGAAGGTCTATGCTCCATGGAGAGATGCAAGGAAACAGTAACAGAAAATGGCTGACACTGCTGTAGATCTATTTGTGATTCTTTTATATACATAACTTTCACAGCTGTAGAGAATTCAGCAACATTATTTTCCTTCTTCACATTCACAGGGTTAGATGGATAATGACAATGCTATAGGTTAGTTTTTGTTGATGTTTTTTCTTTATAGCTTCTTAATTCATCTTTATTATGCAATGTTTTTTTTTTTTACTTCTTTTCCGCTGAAGTTGAAATCACTTGGTCACTTTAATGTAGCATCCATTTTCATTTCAAAGAAACACACAAAAAACATTAGAGATAACAAAAAAACATCACACAGTTATGTTTTCTTGCCAACAGCTTCACCAACATCATCAGACTCATCTGCTTTGCGGGAAGAACTTTTTGAGGTCTGTTTCCCTTGGCTGGCAGCCAGGGTTTCTCTGATGCACGAAAGTCTTCCATCTGGATCATCAATTACATGCATACCTGCAAACATCTCATTTTTTGTAAATCTCACAAAACACTAAAAGGAATTAACTGTATGTATTAAAAAGATAAATATGGTTGTTGTCTTTGTTTTTTTAATAAATTAAATCATTTAAAATATGCCTTTGCAGAAAAGCAGTGGAATAAAGGAATATATTTCTTTGCTATTTCTATGATGTTAGACAAAAACTGAGGCATCTCACAATGCTGATAGCAAATATTTGGCAGTGAACATCTTTTATGAAAGCTTTCCCTAAAAAAAAAATGTCTAAATGTGCTACCTGCAATTTCAAAAGCACTTCTGACAAACCAGCTGTGGGTTTACAGCACCCTATAGTTCAGACATTTTCAACTGGTTAAACTAACTTATGCTATCACAATATGGTTCATCCAAATAATTTTCGCTTTAACATGGCGAGAAAGCTTTCCTCCCCTTCCGGTGGCATTGACTCTCCCATCACTCGCTCACCCGAGTCCTTTCCACCTGAAACAGAATGGAAAGGTCTCAGGTTAGCTGTGAAATTGTAAATAACGTAATAGCCTACCACTGTGCTGGCATCACTTAACTATTACCGCTAACCTTGTGAATGACCTGGCGTAGTTATTTATTTACTACACTTTTTTTAAATTTAAAGACAGTCCTGCCCATAGCAACCGTCTCTTTCTTCATAAAGGGAGAACACATTCCTAAAATTTACCAGCTTTCTTACCAAGTTTAACTGTAATCTGGCTGACCTTTAAATCACGTTTTCAAGACTCCCTTAGAAATTTTACACTACATAACAGACATTGTCTGTCTTTTGCTTCTTGTGTCACCTCTAATGCTTGATATCTCTTAGTTGTATTAATTTATTACTAGCTGTCTGCAACTGGATATGCTTAGATGTTGAAATAGTTGAAGAAAACAAAAGAATGAAACTAAACAAAGACAATTATGAAAAAGAGGTTTACTTTGGTATTTTAAGTGATGATTCAAATATAACGGAGACTCTTTCAAAAGGTGTCACATGAAATCAACTATTTAGTTATTACATTTCATCTCCTCAAGGAGTATTCTTCTTCTTCTTTGATCCTTAGCCACCAACTGTCAAAACAGTCAGTGGCCATCAGGAGAAGGCTAGTCCAACATTTATCTAGCTCACCTAGAGATCTACCAAATCATCCTCTGTGATCAACCAGTAGATTGTGATCTACTGTATGCACCCTCCCCCTTTTTAAATTAGAAATTTTGCCTTGTTTTGCAGAGGCATGCGCCATTCAACTCTGACACAATGTCCATTGGTTCTATCACGCAGCAGGTCCAAATATAAAAGATCTTTTGATCTGATGAATGTATGCCAACCCCTGGGTTATAGTTTGCTTATGATAAAGGATGTGACAAGTTGTTCTTAGGATAAATAAGATAAATTTGACTTAGTGTTGAAGATATTGCACTTTTTAGATTCCTCTTCTTCTTTGATCCTTAGCTGCTGACTGTGAAAGCAGTCAGTGGCCATCACGCCTGGTGGCGTCTTGTAGGGTAGCAACAAACTGCTTCCACTTTGTTCGGTCGGCGGCCATCTTTCGTACAGTGCCTCAGCTCTGGTTCATTCTTTGAATCTCAGCCTCCACAGTTCTCCACCAAGTTGTTTTTGGTCGGCCTCTCTTTCGCTTTCCTTCATGGGTCCATAGCATAGCTGTTCTTGTGATGGCATCAGGGTCTCTTCTGAGGATGTGGCCAACCCAACTCCAGTGTCAGCCAGCTACGATTGTGTGCATGTCCTCTTGGTTACTTCGAGTAAGTAGTTCTTGGTTAGTGATAGTATTCCAAGGAGCATAGGCCTTCAATAAATGCATGCCTAGTTGTCCTGTCATGTGGCGTCAGCTCATAGTCTTTCCATGTCTTCCTCATCATTTTCACTTCTGTCTCCAGTTCTCTTCTCCATGTATTTTTCCATCTACTTCTGCTTCTCCTACCTGGGGATTCCAGACCAAGGTCTGCCTAATAATGCTATATCAAAAGGTTTTCTCAATATGTGTCCTATCCATTGCCAGGATCGTCTTTTCATCTCTTGTTCCAATGGCATTTGTCAGGTTCTTGTTATCAGTTCAACACTGTGACCTTGTCATACAATTTCAAATCCTTCTAATTTGTGCTGTGACCATTAACGATTAATTAATTGATTAACCTTTTTTTTTAAAACCAATTAATGGATGAAAAAAAATTTTGATTATTCCATTTTAAATCAATGTTTATGTTTTTTGCTTAAAAGCAAGAGCATTTTCTATTATGTTAGAGGTTGTGATATGGAATTTTGCAAGTATGGTCAATAATAATAAATTGTTTGGTTAAGTAACTTTTAAGTATTTTCATTATATTTTCAGGACAATGTTGCCTTATAACAAGCAAAATAAATGAAGTCCTTAGTGATTAAAACAAATGCTATTTATGATTTGTTATAATTTATTTAATTGTTCAAAATTGATCGATTAATCTTTGATTAAAGAAATTTGATTAATCAATTAAGATCTTTTAAATCAATCCCAGCCCTAATTCTAAACAAGCATCCATCTATGAAAGTAGGTACTTCTTGGTTGTTGATTTTCTTGTAAAGCAATATGTGTAACCAAGTCCAGTCTTTGGCTATGATGCCACATAATCATGTGGCACTTCTATGCATGAGATATCCATGAGTTTGTCATCAACAAGAATACACAGGAAACATCTGGTACACTTGTCCTCTTTCATGCATAGAGATGATTGGTAGACAAAGGCTGCCAACTTCATCATGTAAAACAAATTGCAACAGAAACCACCACTACAGGAGCTTGGGCTCTGATGAAGGCCTCCTGCAAGGGGTCCATAAGGAGCACAAAGGAAATGAATGAATGAACAGCAGATACCACCAGTTAAGTATTAAAAGAATTCATCTACACTAGGTCTCTGATTTATGAAGTGGGACGACTGTCGCCTTCCCTAACTGACTAGTCAGGTAACCATGTTTACAGCTGCATAGACTGCAGCGTAATGCAACCCGATTTAGCCCCCCCCCCCCCCCCTCCCTTTGCCCTGAGGAGTAAGTGCTTTGATCTTTCTGCCACACTGACATACAACAAATCATAAAGGCTATGAATCAAGGACTTGAGCACTAAGTCAAACAAAATGGGAGCATTTTCAGAATCATGTGTTTCCACTTTGTGTTCAAGGGATCTATCTCATTTTGTTCTCCTTATATCCTAATACGATATGGATAAATGGCAGTTCCTGCGTTTGCCATTCAAAAGACCACATACAACACAAAAATGCGTCCAATTCACGCCTTTTCACCCTCAATCACTGTATCCATCAGTTTTATATGCTCGTTTATGCATATCTGGAGTCATCCTTATATGACCACCAGCTACGCACAATGCAGTAGTATACAGATGTGGAAGTGAACCTCTCTATCTGTGAGGTTAATTACACCGTCATTGACTCTTGAAATCATCCACACACTTCCAGTGATTCCCCATGTGGTGAAACGTGTTGAAAACCCAACACTGTACACTAAGCTTGGAGAAGTCACTTAAGCCCCAGATGTAGCTCTGCTTTAACCTGGTTGGCTGCAAGCAGGAGGATCTCACTATGGACTGCAGGGGATGCTGAGAACTGGCTCTATGTAGGACATGACAATTCCTTTGGAGAGCCCAGTGCCAGAACACAGTATTTTAGCTCTGCATATTTGGAGAGTACCCTTGGATAGTGGGGAATGCATGGTATGCCATGCGCTTCTTCCTCCTAGCTTGGGACCAGATGTGACGATCCTTTAAATGCAAGCCAAGCAGGAGTCATTAGAGCTCACGACTTCATCTCAACACATTTCAGAATGGCAGGAAAGCCACAGGAAAAACCGACCTACAGTGTAGATAATCCCAAGAAGTCTTCACCTCGGTATTGACTGCAAAAGAGCGAGAAGCTCAGCAGTCCTAATTAACAACAACAAATATGCTCGCCTCACAACCTTGCCAACACTGGAGACAATTATGGTATAATTTCTGCACTATTAATGTTTTGCTGCATTTGTTGAATTAAATTGTGATACTTCTTTATCACAGCTCAAATAAAATGGCTGCATACTTCATTTTTATGCACTGCACTTAAGACCAGTATGCAATGGGCAGGATTATTCATCAACTTATGTACTGCCTTTTTTTTTTAAACAACTCAAAAATATTCTGATGATCATCAGTTTCATGTAAAATTTAATTTGAAAATGCCTCAGTTTTTGTCTGTTCTTTCTAAAACATTTGTCCAATCTCATTATGTTTTAAGACATCATTACAATTTCAAGTGTAGCTCCAATTTCATTTTTAAACCAACAAAAATATGTTCATTTATTAATAACAGCTTTTATTTCATCAGAAATCACTCCAATCTGTAGGACACAGAAAACTAAAACAAAAATTAACAAATTAATTAATGACTTTAAGAAAAAATGAGTTTAAAAAAAAATAAAGCCAATAAGTTAACACTGTCACCTCCCAACAAGTTTCACCACTTACATATTTCATTAGCATTTGCAACAAAAATAAATAAAAAGCTACATTTGGTTTATGGTGTATTACTCCAACCAAGCGATGAATGAGCCAAACAATTATACCAAATAAATCACTGACTGAAACTTACAACTTATGAAACACACTTCTACAGAAGTATGAATAAACAGCTGAAGAAGAGATTAGACAACATATGCAGGAGAAAGTATTAGAACCACACCATAGAATATTTAAAGACAACCGAATGGTTTAAACACAAACAGATCAGCAGGCATCACATGTAGGATATATCATGACATGAGAAAGACAAAAGGAAAAAAAAAGATATGAGTGGCAAAATATATAAAAGAAGGTGCTTAACAATCCTGCAAGCTCCTCAAATGGCAGAAATTAATATCTAATTGTTGAGCAATAAAATAAAGTTTTAAAATAACGCCAGTTGATCTGAAGCACAGAAGTTTGTGAATAGTTCTCCACTTTCATCCAAGTCCATTATTTCTTCAAAGCTCTGTTGTCTTATTTCTATTTGTCCATTTATGTCACACATCAAAAATAGTTTTCTCCTTCTCTTTCAATCCATATTTTGTAGTCTGGGGTAAAATTCTTCTTTGTCATTGGTTTACACATAAGGGAGGGAAACCCGAGGCCTGTAAATTTGTTGTCTGGTGTTCTACTTCTTTATTTCCTGCGAACATACCTTTATATTTGTTTCATATTAATTTGTCATTGGTTGGAGCGTAACAATGGATGATTGGTTACTGTGTTTTTATTCTTTCCTTCCCTTTCAGGTCCCAGTAACATACTTACTTACTTGGTTGTTCCTCTTTTACCGTGGGGTTTAGGAGTCCCAGCAACACGTGCATTGTTAAATTTTAAACTGATATAGATACAAATTGTTTTTTTCTCGCTATAAACAACAATTAAGCATGCTGTGAAAAAACTACCTTCAATTACTTGTGTCCTAAAGTGCAAAGGAATGGGAATCCATGCATTAAATCTTTCCATCAAGTGGGACAGCAACATTTTTTTGTTTAAATAATGAAAACTATTCCAACCTTGCTATAAAAGAATCCTTTGTCATTCTTCTTCTTCTTTCTTTGATCCATAACCGTCAAAGCAGTCAGCGGCCATCACGCCTGGTGGCGTCTTGTAGGGCAGCAACAAATTGATTCCACTTTGCTCGGTCGGCGGCCATCCTTCGTACAGTGCCCCAACTGTGGTTCATTCTTTGCATCTCAGCTTCCACAGTTCTCCGCCAAGTTGTTTTTGGTCGGCCTCTCGTTCGCTTTCCCTCGGGGGTCCATAGCATAGCTGTTCTTGTGATGGTATCAGGGTCCCTTCTGAGGACATGGCCAACCCAACTCCAGCGTCTGCCAGCTATGATGGTGTGCATGTCCTCCTGATTACTCCGAATAAGTAGTTCTTGGTTACTGATGGTGTTTGGCCAAAAGATTCAGAGAATTTTCCTTAGGCAGATTGTGTGGAAGGAGGACAGTTTTGACATTTCCTTCTCTGTTACTCTCCAACATTCCGCACCATAGAGAAGCACAGAAAGTACACAGCTCTCATACAGTCTTAATTTGGTGTTTGTGCTGTACTGGGAAGACTTCCAAATGTTGTTGAGAACAGCAAAGGCTGTTCTCGCTTTATTCATTCTGTTGTTAATGTCCTTGCTTGTTCCGTCGTCAGGTGTTACTATGCTTCCTAGGTAAGTAAATGTGTCTGTCTGTTCTAACTTCTGGTTCCTTACTGTTACTGGCTCAGGATTGTCCACATTTAGTGTCATGACCTCTGTCTTCTTCAAATTGATGTTCAGGCCAACCTGCTGGCCATACTTATTCAGTCTATCGGTTTTGTCTTGAATTTGTCATTCTTGATTAAATGTTATTCTTCAGTCCATTATGAAATAACAATCCAAACTCACTTTTAAATATAATTCCCTTTAAATGATATGACTAAAATAAACATGTTAACAAATTCTAACCTTGTCTGGTCTGTGCCATCCCATCAACCGTTCCTTCTATATCTTTTTCTGTCTCTGCAAATGCCAGCATTAGAAGCTTTTGTTGTTCTGTCAATTTTCTGAAAAAGAATAATTTAAAGTAACAACAGTCATGAAAAATAAAACGGACAAATTAAAATGAAAACAAAACCTTTTTGTGAGTCTGGAAGAATCTGGTTGGCGTCAACAAAAAATGTGGTAAGAAATTCTTAGCTTCCTATCCTTGATTTTCACACTTCAGCCCGTAATATCTTCTTCCTGTATGTAAATCTTCTTGTAATTGTGAAATTCAATCATGTCATATAAATTTCCAGAACCTCCATAAATTTTCTTTTTTGTAACACATTGTTACAATCTGTCTGCGTATATGTGTGTTGTGCTTATTAGGTTCTTTTCGTGGGTTCGATTATGTGAAGTAATACTTATGTCAATGCAAACACACTGTAACATCTTTAACGCAATAAATCTGAATAAGTCCTCTGCTCAAAGTTCAGACGTTTAATACATGCCTCAAACACTATCAGACAAAATGCCACAATTTAGTAATTCGACACCATGGAGGGATTCCGTAGAAACATAGTAGTCAATCCGTCCTTAACATGAATGAATACAGATACAGTCTGTCACGTCACTAACATTTGCGAGGGACGCCATCGAGTTTAATTAATAATTAATACTTTCCTGATACCGATGCCCAAATCACTGGCATAATATAATTATGATATAAGGGCAAGCATTGTGATCGAATGCTGCTTAATTCATTTTTTTGGAGCGTGAAATTTTCGATACAAGACAACAGGAGGCTGAGACACTTGGGAGTCATGACCCAAGTGGGCCCGCCCCCCCTTGAGTGTAAAGGAGTATAGGGCCGAAACACTTGTTTGACGGGGAAAACTTCTGATGATCAGATTGCCTCCTGTTGTATTGCTCTGTATAGAGTTTCCTATCATCATGGTCTTTAGTTTTCTGTTCAAATTATTCATTGCTACATATTCTACACAGATATGGAGGAAAAGAAGAGAGCAATAATGACATATATTAATACGGGTACACACCAAAAAAAAAATATAGATGTAATAGATAGGTATTTGTATATGTATAAGCACATGTACCTACTTGCTAGAGGTACACATTTATAAACAGTAATTGCATATACAGTGGAATCTCATTAGTGTATTCAAGCTAAGCACATTTTCCAGCATAGCATGATGATTGCTAAGCCATAGCCCCATCTCCTTTGACTCTCTACAGGGAGCAAGTTTATTCCCTTTTATGATTCCCGTATAGCACAATTCAATTTGTCAAGTCTTGTTAATGTCACTAATTAAAAGAATTGCTAGGAAGCTGCTCTGAAATCATACAAGCAATCACCAAATGACAAAATATTGCTTACCCTTGATTAGTTTTATGTGACAAGGTTTGTTTCTTAAAATGAATGCAATGAAGGAAAGAGGCACTGTTTTGTGACCAGCTTTTTTTCGACACCAGTTACCAGAACAAAGCTGGTTTCCGTAGGACTGAGGACTAGATTAGAATCAGGCCAGGAGGAAGACAGCCGATAGAATAGTATGGCGTTCTCTCCGGCAACACCTCTAAGCCCCAAGGTAGGGAAGAAACGATTAAGTAAGTAACTATGTAAGAAAGCAGGGCACAGTAATTATGATTTTGGCCACAGTGATAAGAAGCAAAGTACTCTGAATATGTATTTTTTAAAATGTTTGTTAAATAAATACAAGTACTGTAAGTGATGTTTAACTTTCATTAGAATTTTCATTGGCGCGATTTTCCTGCTTAGGATGATGTCGCCTTCCTGGTCTACTGAAAAACATACCAATACGATTCCACAGTAATCCTGTGCTTCAAAAAACAGGTTTCATTTTTAAAGAAGGTACAACTCTTTTACAGCAACAGACTTACACAGGCACACGAATCTTCACATGAATGTAGTGATCACCACAGCCATAGCTGCTCACTCGGCTGATTCCTTTACCTGCAAGTCGAATACGATGGTGGGAAGATGTGCCAGCAGGTATCTGAAATAAATTTACGTAAGTCAATATCAGGACTCATGTAAATTGCTAAGTAATATACAAGAACAAATAAAGAGATGAAGAGAACATTTTGAGGAACTTAATAAACCAGCTCCAACAAATCTACCAGACATCCAGCAAGCAGAAGAGGAGCTACAAATCAACTGTGAACGACCAAGTAGAGAAGAAATAAAGAAAGCCATAAAGCTTCTGAAAGATGAAAAAGTATAAGAGTCCATAGACAAGCAACTGAGAGATGAACAAGCAGGTTTGCAACAAAACAGATCCTGTACAGACCAGATAGTCACACTGAGAATAATAGTTGAACAAAGTCTGCAATGGAGTTCACCTCTATACATTGGATTTGTGGACTTTTAAAAGGCATTTGACAGCGTAGACAGAATCAGCTTTGAAATTGATGAGGCATTATGGAGTTCCCATGAAGATCATTAACCTAATAAAGAAGACTTATGAAAGCATGACATCTTACAGAACCATATGGGATAAGAAGGGGAGTGCGACAGGGATGCATCTTGTCTCCATTTCTTTTCTTACTAGCAACAGACTGGGTTATGAAAACATTGATATCACACAACAGAAATGGAATTCAGTGCAATCTGACTAAACAGCTTGAAGATCTAGATTTTGCAGATGACTTGACTCTTCTGTCCCATAATCGTAATCAGATGCAAAACAAAATGAAAATACTCAATGAGAGGTCCTAAAAAGTGGGCCTGAAAATACACAGGGAAAAGACAAAGATAATGAGAATAAATGCAAGAAATGATAACAAGGTTAAACTTGAAGAAACACCACTAAATGACATAGAATCTTACACATAGCTTGGCAGCAATACAAACAAAGTTTGAGGGACAGACACTGATGTCAAAAGAATACAAAAAGCAAGAGGAGCTTCTATTGCATTGAGAAACATGTGGAGATCAAGAGAAATCAAGTCCAACACGAAAAGAAGAATCTTCAACTCAAATGTCAAATCAGTCCTATTGTATGGCTCTGAAACATAGAGAACAACAAAAACACCAACAACCAAAAAGCTACAGACTTTCAAAAACAGGTACATGCATAGAATAGAAGGATCGAAATGGTATGACAAAGTCACAAATGTGGAACTGATGACAAGAATCAGACAAGTGCCAGTGGAACAAGGGATGAGAAGACGCCGACGATGGATAGGACACACATTGAGGAAACCTGTTAATAGCATTACAAGGTAGTCTTTGTTTTGGAATCCCCAGGGAAAGAGAGGCAGAGGTAGACCAAAAAACACATGGAGAAGAGAGCTGGAGACAGAAGTGGAACTGATGAGAACGTGGAAAGAACTTGAGCTGTTGGCACATGACAGGAGGACTTGGCATGTGTTTGCTGAAGGCCTGTGCTCCTTGGGGAGCTAAAGGGTAGTGATTGATTGATTGAATATCATGACACTTAAATGCATCTAAACTGTAAAACAAACTTTTCCTACCTATATGCATGCAATCTACTGTCTTGCTCATAGCTGATCGTCACAAGTTACGATGTCCTTGAGCTGATTCAATAGTTTATTCTAACAATGATATGTTTCTAAGGTCACAGACCTCAATTCGTGAACTACATAAACACATGATGCATTCCAAAAAAAGGATTCTAAGATGCTGGTATCACAGGCAAGGTTGTTTTAAGAATTCACATTGGTCCAAATTTTATTCACATCTGATAATATGGGGTAAAGTTATGTGTGTCTGAAGTAAGTAGGTCTTTAATATCAAGTTCTGACAAACACAAGTTTAGTGTTGAATATTTTAGGAATTCTAGAACATGACAATACTGCTAATAGCAGCATAAGGAAGTCTTTGTTCTGGAAACCTCTGAGTACAAGAAATGTAGGGACACCCAAAACACACAGAGAAAGGAACCGAAGACAAGCCTAGAAAAATGATATAGGGGGGAAAAAAACATGAGAGGGTGACACAGGACAAGGTTTGGCATGAACTAATAAAGTAATCAAGATTTGTGCTCCACAGGTATACAAGTCACCACTTTCAAATCCATTTTTACTCAACGTAAGATAATTTTTGCAAATACATTTTAAATAATTGTAAGATAATATTTGCAAATACATTTTAAATAAATGTATGATAATTTATGCAAATACATTTTAAATAAATGTAAGATAATTTTTGCAAATACATTTTAAATGAATTTAAGATAAGTTCTGCAAATCAATGTTAAAGTTAAGATAAGTTCTACAAAATAACGTTCCGTATTTCAGAATTAACCAATTTCATACTATAAAAAGACGTTATAACATAAGTTACAGTCAGATATATGAACTATTAATCTTAATCACAAGATCTATTATGTACACCCCCAGCTCAGCTTATAAATACTAAGGACTCGCGTGCACCATCTGAATCATTTATTCTGGTAAAATTCTGCTACTTCAACTCTCAAACACATTTATTACATGGATATTTTTTTGAATTAGTATTCTGGGGGAGCTAGAGTGTGCAAGTGACCGTCACACATAAGTAACATTTTTCTTTTTCCCCCCGAATATCTTTAATTTCAAAACTACGGTTACAACCGTGACAACGTTCCCACCTCTTCATTCCGCACCATCTGTCTACATGCCAAACCGAGTCCCATCTATCATGTATACTTAGATAACACCCGCCCACCCAGCTCTAATGACTCTCTCTTCCTCTCCAAGTTTTCAGCTTTGGCTATAATCAATCTAAGTAGATGACATCTATCCACTACATTGCCCGAGCACACTTCTCCTTCCACAGCCGTCAAAGCCTTACATACTAGTCTCCGAACCCGATCGACCCCATTATGGCTTTAATAAAAATATAAGAAAGAGTAAGTCTCAGACGTTTCGTTCATACCAACGCTGATCGCTCAGTCAATTCAACTATTTATCATGTAGGCCCGCATATAAGTATTAAAGTTTAAGGACTATATGCAGAATAAGTTGAAGTTATATCTAGGTATATTTATGATATCAACGAAATAAGCTTTGATATATCACAGGATAGCTATGTTTTACTCTACTTTATTGCGTACTTAAATTAGTTTAATTAGTCCTTATACATAACTACGTGATACCTTTATATTATTAATTACCGTCATTTTTCAGTAATTGTTACACTTAAATCATCATAAAACTTCCTCTCATTAAATTTTCCAATGACATTTTTAATACTTTTGGAGTAACTGTAGTTATTAATATTTAGGAGAACGGTGATTCTATGGATGCTATTAAGAATTAAGTTAATGACAATTGGAGTGATATATGTTATACGTAAGTCCTGCATAAACAAAGTATAATTCTTATATTCTTTTATTCTTAGTCTAGCTGTTATAGTGGTGTGTTTCTGGAGGATATATCTTCAGTTTTCTCTTTTAAAAATTATGCTAATTAACATTATAAATTGTTTCTGTTTGTATATACCATTGATATTTACCGCGAATTTCATTCAATAAAAAACTCTTGGGTTTATACAAACACTATTCATTAATTCTGAAACCAAACATTATGAATAGGCGAATTATAGTGAATTTCTTTTATTTTTGTACGTTCGGCTTCAAGTAATTGTTATGGCTCATTACAACTATGTATCTGGTCATGCAAATACTGTTCCGTTTTGAAATGATTAGGTTATCATCAAATCTAGAATTCATTTGTTTTGTTAGCTCTTATTATATTCGATTAGTTATCAGATGGAAGTCAATTTTAAATGTAGTAAATATGACTCCGAGAACCAAGTAGAAGCGCATTCATATTCCACTGCTGTATCAAAATATATTTGGAACATGTTAATGGTCGTTGAGTGGGTGTGATTCTTCTCCTAGTGAGAATGAATGATAATCTACCCACACTTCTACAATCAAGAGATCTTTTGTTAGTAGGTAACGGAAGATTCAGACTCTGACGACGTTTAAATATCACGATAGCTTATTAACTTATCTCCCCTTCTTCGTTTCACTTTGCGTTGAGTAGAAAACTCATCAGGTATTATTGTGATCCCAGACTATTCCAATGTTATATAACAGTTATCATTAATCTAGTGCTGACTTATGATGTGGTCATACCAATCTATAAACATGAATACGAAATTTTAGGTGTAATTGCGTGTGTGTGGTATAGGATCTTTCTATGTCAACTGGTATAATTCTTCAACACACGGTAGTTCCGAATCGGTAAAAATAAATCTGATGATGTCATGATACTCAAGTTAAGTCTTGTTTACGTAGCCGTATTGGTTAAACATCTAGAGTCTCCTAGACCTTACCTATTGTGATTAAATATGATGACGTTTCCTTCATACATTAAATCGACTATTCAGGGTGTCCGAGCTTGTTAGAATTGGTGAAACATACTCCGCTAGGTAATATTTTGCAATTAGGTTGCGTCTTTATAATTGAAATTTATTAAATACTGCTCTAAGTCACATCCTTTTTTTGACATAGTTAGGTGAGCTTCGACGCTCCGTCATAAATGCATTCTGAAAGGCTTTCGCGCGCGATCCTTTAAAAATGTTTAGATATTGCATAAAATGTGTTCTTCTTAGCGAACATATGAAACTAATCGAGTGAAACAAAAATCATGCGATAGCGCGGTCCACCAATTTTGCGATACCCAAACATAAGTTGGACGAAGCTGTCTTCTCCTGAATAACAGTTTGCAAATGGGTTGGAAGTTTTGTCATTCATTTATGTTATGTATTATTAATAATTTTGTTTGTTTTTTATTGGAAACGTTTTATGGTATGAGTTTATTGTGTGATTGTTTAAATTGCGAATTATTGGAAGTAAAAAAAATGTTCTTGATTACTTTATGAAAAAAAAATAAATGAATTATCAGTGGTTTTTTTCGATTTCATTAAAAATTGTAGATAAGCGGGGAAAGCATATTCGTTTTCGTTATTTTTTATTTTTTAAATGCGTGTTATTTTTTTATTTTTTTTTTGTTTTTTTTGATGTGGTTTATTAGTTAACGAATATTTTTTTTAAATTATGGTTATTTTTTTTTTATATCATAATTATTCATAAATTTAATATTCTATTGCAAGTAAACTAAGACCTGTATAAATAAACTACACTTAACTAATAACGCTTCCATCACTCCCATGTCTAATTGTCAGGATAACTCAATATTTTCAGACTAAAATGCATAATTTATGCCTCATTTATCACCGGTGCTACAAATTTAATCGGCTTTATATCCTTATTAAATGTTACGCATCACAATTATAAACCCTCACAGGGAATCATTAAGGGACAAACCAAATTTACTTTTCAGGTGAATGAATTATCATCATGATTTTTGCTACCATTGATCATGTATTTTTTATTATGGACTTTATTTTTGTTAATTAAGAATGCTTAAATCTTATATTCAAATCATTTAGTCACACTAGGGGAGTTCTGCACAAAAATTTATATAGTACAATGCACTCCAACAATTTATATCGAAGTATCATTATTGAAGTTTTCTTTATGTTTCTTAACTCATTATGGGACTTTTTAATTATATTTTTATTCTATTCATACATTTATTTTTTATCTTTTGATGTGTTACAAATATTTTTGCTTGATTTGTAAATGTATAAAAAATGTTCTTTGAATTTAATTTACAATTTTTAATATTAAATATTGGTATATTTACCTAATCAATTTAACTATATCGTAAACACAACTTATTGTATTTTTTAATGGGGATTTATAAATTTCAATTCACATGTAGAATGATTAACAAAGCATACCAAAAAACACACCCCCCCCCTATTACTTTGAAATTTTATAATTGATTAAATAATAAGGAGAATGAACTAGCGCATTGAACTTCGTTTTTTATAAAGGTTATTTTATATTTGTAATTTAGAAGTACTAAACTAAATTACATAATTTAAATTAATGTTATAGAGAAACTATAAAATTCATTTTATTTTACTTTATTTGATCATTTTGTTATATTATAAATATTTTTTTCAATTTATTGTCCTTTATTTATTAGATTCATAATCCTTTCAACCATCTAATGAAAAAATAGGAAAACTCAAGTATAATCATTTTTAGACGATAGAATATGCATTTTAGTTATATACGGGCTTTCAAAATCTAATTTTAATGAAAATATTTTAACAAAATAGGAAAATGACATTTCTAGAGATTTAGGATGCATCGAAGGGTTATTGTTTTGATGTTTTTTAAAGTACGAAAGATTAATTATATTAAGTTTGGTTTACTTTCATGGTGTTTGATTTTTGGTTATATTCTTTTATGTTTTTTGGATTATTAAATTGTTAGCTTATTTCATTGGAATATTTATTTTTCTAGTATTATTGCAATTTTTATTTAAAATATTTATTATTTTGTTTTAGTTATAAGTGTGGCTTGTTTGAAAACATATTTAAAGTTAGTTTATGGAATATAGAATATGTTTTTTTAAAATGTGAGTTAATACTATGGAATGAAGTATACATTTTAAATTAGGAATTAATTAAAATATTTATAGATCGTTTTAATTAGTTTGATAGATTATTTTTTAAAGTAAGTAAATTTTAGAAATAAATGCATTTGTAATTATTTTTATTTAATATAATGTTTATATATTAAAATTATTTAATATGGTGATTTAATGTCTATAATTTAAAAAAATAAAAAAAAGAGGGTCAATTAATGAAAAAATTTTAGATAATAGTTTCAATTTAATATTTACTTAAAATAAAGGTTGGGAAACTTTAATTGGGGGTCAAACAATTAAAGTCGGAAATGTTATATTAGGTAGGTTGGTAGTTTATTATTTAAAAGTTATTTTTTAAATTGCCATTTTTTTTTGAATTTGGTAATTTTTTGGTTTTTAAATTTTTATATTAATTATTGAAAGGTGTAAAAATTAGTGCAATAAATAGTTTATTTTTTTATAAAAAATTATTTCTGTGAAATGTTTATTTTTTATACTTTACATTCCTTGTGGTAAAAATGGTTACTGATTTGGGGAGTTTTTTGAAAGGATCACTTAAAATTAATGTCCATTAAAATTTCTATATTGTTAATAGTGATTAGTTTGAAATCCGCCATGGGTATAAGTTCTGGAAAAAGTATTTTTCAGTTATAATATTTTAGGTTATAAATTTTAGTTATGGGGTAAGTTATGGAAAGTTTTATGGTATAGAAATGGTATGATTTAAAGTTAAATATTTGGTCGAACTATCAAATACCTAAATGAAAATTTAATTTTTGACCAATTTTTGTCCTAGAATTAAAAAAAGAAGTAGACAGTTGTGTATGATTTATTTTTAGGGGTTTTCACAATTGTAAATTACAATTATATATGTTAGAATGTGAATCTGGTAAGTTTGTAGAATAAATAAAAATGTATTTAATAATATATTTTATTTTATAATGATATATTTTTATTTTATTATATATGTTACATTGTGTTGGGTTGATAGGCATATTTTTTGTCAAGTGGAGTAGTAGTAATATGATTTAGTCTTATGTGTAGAATAGTTTAGATATTTTTTTATTAAATGAATATATAATTTAGGTGTTTTATTTTATTAGGGTATTAAGTTTTGAGCCTTTAGTGATTTTTTTATTACATGATAGTATTGTTTTATTTTTTTTATTTTATTAGAATAGTTTAAACTATAAATTATTTGTTAGATGATTATGTTGTATTTTATTGAATTGTTTGATTTTATTTTGGGATAATTTATTTTTTAGATAATTTTAAGATTTAATTTTAATTGCGAGAAACATTTTTTTAAGAATTTATAATTTATATTATTGTGATATTTATTAAGGTGGAATTTTTATTGTAAAAAATTAATTGTTTTAATTTTAGTGAATATTTTTTTATAGAATTATATAAATTTAGTAATTTAATCACCTTTGGAAAGGTTGGTTTATTTTTGTATTTTTAGATTTTTTGTAAATTTTAATATTATTATTTAATTTATATAGGAGGAAAGGGTTTTGGTTATTTTATGAATGGTTATTATGATTAATATTTTTTAGGTTTAAATAATTGTGATTAAAGAAGGAAATTTGTTATTGCTTATTATAATTAATAAAATAGTTATGGATATTATATTAAGTCAGGATGGAGATAGAAATATTTTTTTTTGTAAATAAAAATTTTTGTTAAAAAAGTTTTTATCAAATTTTTATTTTTATTATTATTATTTGGTTATTTTTTAAAATTTATTTATTGTTTTTTTTTTAATTTTATGAAATTTTTAAATTTTCAAAAAATGTATGAATGTTTGAGATAGTTAATATGAGGTTTGAATTTATTTAAATGTAACTAAATATATATGTAATGTAATATGATTTTTTTATTAAGAATAGTTTAATTTTGATTTTATATGGTTTATTTGAGTTTATATAATTTACCCATTTGGAATGCGTATTTGGTTTTTTAAGAATTTTATTTTTTTTTAAGTTATAGTTTTTGTTTTTTTTTATTTTTAAGTTGGGTTTAGGAAATTTTTATTTAGTAATTTTGATTTAGTTTGAAGTTTTGATTTGTTTTTTTTAATTATGGGGGGGGAAATTTTTTATTTGGTTTGTGATTAAGGTTTAACATTTTTTAATTGTTTGTAAATTTTATGATTATGAGAATAGAGTTGTTATTATTATAGGAGATTTTTTTTATTTTATTTTTAATTGGGGTATTAATAGGGTTTTTTAGAAGTTTTAAAATAATATTAAAAGATAATTTTGTATTAAGAAAACAAGAAAAATTTATATTTGTTGGGTATTAAAATTGAAAATTTGGATTTGGAAATGATGGGATTTTATTAGTTGGAAGAATGGGTTATTTTTTGAAGTTTTGTATATGTGTTTACGTTTTTTAGTATAGAGGGGTTTTTGTTTTTTTTATTATAAGTTAATTTTTTGTTTTTAAATGTTTTGAATTAAAGTTATGATATTGTAAAAAATAAGGATAAATTAAATTTTAGGTATTTTTTTAAGTTTGGTGGGGTATAATGTGGGAGTTATTAGGATTTTATTTTTGGTACTTTATAATAATTGGATTTAATTGAGTTTTAAATTTGATTATAAAGGATGATTTTTTATGTTAATTTATTTGAAGATTTATTTTGTTTTTAAATTTGCACATAAATGGAATTATGAGGTTTTTGGTTTTGGGAGATTTTAATTTTGAATTATAGAATAGGTGGGATTAGGTAATAAGAGGTTAATAAAGGTTTTAATGTTTAAAAATTTTTAAGTGTTTTTGAAGTATTTTTTTAAAGAATGGTTTTTTAAATTTTATATTAGTGTTTATATTTGTAAATGTAAAATAATTGTTTTTGGTAGTTAATTTTAATATTTAGAATAATATATGTAATTTATATTATTATATTAATTAAAAGCCAACAATTTATTATGTTTGTCAAGTTTGGTGATGTAGTTTTATATAGATAAGGTGTTATTTGGTATTTAATTTTTTAGTTATTAAAATTTTTTGTTTGTTAATTTTGGGAATAAATTAGATTAATGGGTGTAAGGCATGATTTGAAATGTGGGTTGGAGGGAGGGTGAATTGGGGGTCAACTTTTAATTGTTTTAAAATTATTTTTTGTTTTGATGGGGTTTGTTATTATGTGATGTTTTTAATTTGTGGGGTGTTATTTTAATGTGAATTGGGAAAATTGTAGGGGAATGATTTGTTTTTTATTTTTTTTTTTGTTGGTTTGGTTTTAAAATTATGTTAGTTTTTGGGGGGTTGGGGTGATAATAATTACTGGTAAATAGGGGGGAGGGGGCTTGAGTGTTAAGTGGGGAATATGTATGGTGAATTTTGTGAGGAGTTTTGAATTGTAAGTGTGGATTGGAGGGGGGGGGGTTGTAATTTGAATTTTGTTTGGGGGGTTTGATTTGTTTTGAATTTTATGTATGGGTGGGGGGGTTATTGGGGGATGAGGTTTGGGGGGGGGTTAGATGGTAGGGATTTGATGGTTATTTTTTTGGTTTTTTTTTGGGAATGTAGATGGGTTTTTTGAGTATTGATTATGAGGAGGGGGGGTGGGGGTATTTAAAAGCAAATTTTGTGTAGTTGATTAAATTTTTTTTAGTAATGGTGAGTTATATAAATGGTGGATAGTATGTAAAGGTGTATTTTGTTATAGGGATTTAGTTGTAATAGGATATATAGGTGTAAAAATGAGATAATTTAATGATATTGTTTTTTTTTATTGAGTTTTTTTTTGGTAGGGGTTAATTTGTTTAGTTTGCCAAAGTTAAGAATTTTGGAATATTGGGTTTAATGTAGGGTATTTTGTATTTAAATTTTGGAGTTTGTGATAAATAGTGTTGTGGTATGTTATTAGGGGGTGATGAAAAAAATTTATGTATGGGGGGGGTGTTGATTTTTATTTTATTTATAGGGTTTGGAGTATTTTTTTGGTTTGGGAATTTTTATATTTTCTTTTATGTAATATAAGTGGGTTAGAGACGGGATTTAGTTTGATGAATTGTTTTTTTTATTTAGTGTTTTTGTTTATTTTTTTTTTTATTTAGGTTGGCTTTAAATATTTTATGTAGTTTTGTGATTTAATGGTTTGTGTTTTGAGGGATTTTGTTTTTTTTTGTTGGAGGAGGGGTTGTTTGAATTGTTTTTAGGGTTAAATAGTTTTTTTTTGTTTGTTTATGGGGGGTTTTTTTTGTGTATTTTTGGTAGGTTTGTTAGTGTTTGGAGTGATATTTTGATTAAATGTTTAAATTTTGTTGTTGGATGGGGTTTTAGGGGAAGATTTATTTGGTTTGTTTATTTTTATTTTTTATGTTATTGTTTTAGGTTGGAGTTTTTTTTTGGGTTTTGGGTGGGATTTTTGTATTTGGTGGGTTTTAGTTTTTTTTTTTGGTTTTATTTTGATTTTTTTAGTTTAAATATGATGGTAGTATTGTGTTTTGGAGGTTTTTATGGGTTATTTTGATTTAGTTTGGTGTGTTATTTTTTTGGGTTTTTTGTTTTATAAATTTAAGATATGTTTTTGTTGGGTGGTAGGTATTTTGGTTTTTTTTATGGTTTAGGGAAATTTAGTATGTGGGGGTGGGATTTTGTGTTTTTGTTGGAAATTGTGTTGGTTGGTATTAAGTTTATGTGGGGTATAATGTTTTTAAATTTTGGTGGTTGATTAGGAAGAATTGGATTTGGTTTATTGTAGGTTTTTGGGAGTTTGTGTGTAGGGGGTATTGTGTTTTGGTTATTTTGGATTATGTTGAGTTTTGTATTGTATGGGGAATTGGTGTATATTGTTTTTTATGTTATACTATGTATTTGTGGTGTTTTTTTGTTGAAGTTGTATATGGGTTGGGGTTTTGGTATTGTTTTTTTGATGGTAATTTTGGTTGAATGTAATAATTGGTTTTGTGGTGTATTTATTGGGGTGTTGTGTTAAGTTGGTTAATATTGTATGGGTAGGGTTGTTAAAGGTGTTGTATTAGATGGGGTTGGTTATAAGAAGGTATTGATTTATGGTTGGGGTGATTTGGTGTTTTTGGGTGGTTGGTTGTTTTTGTATGGGTGTATTTGGTTTTAATTGAAATATGATAAATTTGGTAATTTGGGGAGGATTTTTGGTTGGATTTATATGTGTAGGAATGGGGATTAGGTAATTATAATTTGAATTTTAGGAATTATTGGTGGTAATTGAATAATTGTGGTGAGGGGTAGAATTTTATTAATAATAAGATAGATAAATATTGATCGCGTGATTTTTGATGTTATGAATTATTGACAAAGGTTATGTGATACTAAAATAGCTTCGGGATATGTGTACATATGGGTATTAAATTTGTTATTAGCTAGTTCAATGGGTATTTGTCAGTAAATTTTGCTATTGAAGGTAGTATATTAAATGGGAGAGAAGTTGTAATGGATAGGCTATAGGTCAAGAAGGATTTAGTTGATGTAATATAAAGTTATGTACATAGTAGCGTATGGTGTATTGGGGGTTATATTTCTTGTAATTTTGGTTAATTTTATATAGGGGGTTATTGGAGGGTTCAGAATATTTAAATGGTAGATATAAATTTAGGGTATACTAAATGATTATATGAGTTATTTGTATACTTTTAAATGGGAGTTAGGGGGGGATTATTATCGTACTAGGATTGGTTAGTGAATAAATCGGATAGGTTGGGGAAAGTATATAATAAACTCTTAGGTGGTAGTGTTTGGAACAATTGCGAATAGAATGAATTAAAGCATTTTGTAGGTAAAATGATTATGTCTCTCTCTCTACTCTATAGTTGTTTTTACCGGAGTTGAGGAGAGTTTATGCTATGGGAATATGGATATTAATTTTGTAATATTTCTCTCTGAGAGAAGTTTGATTGGTGATATTAAATTAACTAGGAAGTTTGTCTCTGGAAATCGCGCTTCTTGTGTGGGGAGCAGAGTTGGGGTTATAATTACGGGGTGGTAAATGTAGGGGATTTTGGATATTTGATAGGGTACTGTGAATTAGTTAGTTTTATGTTATTTATGTTTAGTTATTTGGGAGTACAGATGGTAGACAGGTAGGTTCATACAGTGGTCTGTATGATTTTAACAATTTTATTCATGCTGGATTAATGTGGGAGGAGATACTGAGGATTAGTAACTTAAATTTGTGTATCATTATAGGGATAAAGTGTAAAATGAATAAGTTTTATTTTGAATGTTGTGATTATTTTAGGTGGGAGGGGGTTAGGTTGGATTTGGGGGGGGTATGTAGGAGTGTAGGTTACTATTAGTTGGGAAATAGAGAGTGTGGAGTATTATGGTTTAGTAGGGAAGTGGTTGATTTGTGTTGAGTAGTTAAATGTGAGACTAGTGGGTGGAGGAGTCTGAGGCAGGCAGAGGGTACCTACTATGATGGTTTTTGAGTGGATTATGTCAATTCGTTTAGAGCTTACGAATATTTCCCCTGAAGACTTTCATTAAAGCCTGCCTGTAAATTGGAATCACAAGTACAATCGTCACGTATACCTTGAAGTGGTATTAGGATAATTGTACTTGCGAATCGTAAGCAGACTCTGGAGACTGAAGAGCAGACCTAACTTCGACATTGTAAAGCAATCGACATGCTCCTAAAGAGAGACCATACCTAACTATGAAGTACAAGCAATCTTCAGTGACTCGTACATACCTAACTACGAACATTGTACAGCAATCGTCAGCTCTAACTGAAGACATACCTAACTACGAACATTGTACAGCAATCGTCAGCTCTAACTGAAGACATACCTAACTACGAACATTGTACAGCAATCGTCAGCTCTAAGGGCTGATATTTCTAAGCATTGAAGACGGAAGACCGTTTTTCAGGGCCAGTACATTTGAACTAAGTTTCTGTTTTGTTTCATCCCAGTTAGAATTTTTAGATGACTGGGAAGTAGAAGTATAGCCGTCTGTTATTAGTATTCAAAAGCAGGAAAGCAGGCATGATACTCTTTTTGAGTGTTTTAAACATGATAACATCTACTACCTCACAGTAAGTTTTATCAAATTTGTGTTACCTATTTTCAATGGCATCTAGTTCATCTTCATGCAAGCAACCTGCTCATCTTAGTGTGGAGCAGGCTCTTAGTTTGATAGAAAATTTCAGCGAAGATGAGGACAGGTACAGCAGTAGTGACTTAGTGTTAGGTCTAGGTCTAGATCAGATTCTAGCGATGTGGATTCTGATAATGAAGGTGTTATGTCAGGAAGAGTGGGCGTGGTTCCATCACCTACCATTGATTCTTCAGCTTCAGACCCAGTAAGGCCTAATTTAGTTTTACAAGAAGAGGAAAGGCGAAACTGAGAGTGTGTCAGCAATGGAGAATGGCACGAGGCAAATGTGGGTGCATTAGTAAATTTGAATGTATTATCTACCCCAATCCAGTGTTTTCAAAGCCTTGTAACAGCAGCTATAAGGGAGGAAATTTTAAAAAGCATAAACTGTTTTGCAGAAATTGAAGTGCAGAAACATACACCTTCATTGAAAAGGTCAAGATATACTAGTTGGAACCCAATAACTGATAACGAGCTGCTAAAAGTTTTTGCTCTGCTTCAATCAATGGGTGTCCAAAAAAGGCCAAGTATAAAAGATTATTTCTCATCACAAGAGCCTATGTTTCACACACTATTTTATTTCCAAGTGATGGAGTGAGGCAGATTTTTGTCTATATTGCATATTTGGGAGCCTCCTGCAGAAGGAAAAAGCAAGATAGAGCCCTTCATTCAAATATTATGTTCTAAATTTGTTATGGCATAAACTCCGAACCAAGATGTAGCTATTGACGAGATCATCACAGGGTGGAAAGGCCAGTGGAAATATAAGCAATATAACGCAAAAAAAGCCACACAAAATACCACACTGAAAGTTTTGGTCTTGTTGACAGTGAACCAGTTTATGTGCTGAACTTAATTTTGGATCAGATACCTCCTATGACTCTTCAGTCAAAAGTGACTCTGCTGGTACCAACTCTGTAAAAATTCTTGGAACACTTTTGTCTTGTCTGGGACTGGTTTGGTTTTAAGGACTATCTTCATTGCACACGGACAACTCCATCAGTGCTTCGATCTCCTCCCTTAGATCACACAAGGAGGATCTCAGCACAGTGCAAGAACTCCGTAGCACCAGCGAGAATCCCAATGTGTGTTTATAGTAGTCACACATTCTATACATATTTTTGTGGTAGGTAGGTTTCTAATTTTTAAATTCTTATCCGGGAACTGGCTATCACATTTATGCTGATAGATGGTATCAAAATTAAGTAAAAAGTGATAAAAAAAGAATAAATAGTTAACAGCATTTATTAACTACATATAATTATAAGACACTGAACACAAACGAAATATTATGTATGTACTGAACTAAAAAAACTATATTATAGGACCCTAATTGCTGCCATTTCCGTCGCTTATGGCTACAGTTGTCACGGCAGAACTGTCTTCATCAACAGGCGACTGGCTAGCAGAAGATACTGTAGTTGTTGAAAATGTTTTCCAGGTTCAAGATGTAGAAGGCATTAGATTTCTTCGCTGTCTACTAGATTTTACATGTGCTTCTTTAAAATAAAGTTTCTTTGACCTCCAAAGACCTTATTTGTTTACTCAGTACTCATGATTCACTTCCATCCATAAAGTAGTACAGACTTTAAGAAACAGAAAACCTTTTACTATAACTACTTGCTGTAAAGAACCTTTGTGGTTAATCTAAAAAAGTAACGGCAACCCCATAGCAGATACTGCCGTAGGGGAGTGAATTGTTAGAGACTTCACCATACTAGTTCGGCATCGAGATGTGGGGTGACCAGTTCCCTTCCTCGCTGATTTTTCCTTCCCTAACTCAAGTGCAAAGTCAAATACCCATTTACAGCTGGGTAGACTGAAGCGCATTAATACCGTGAATTGAACCTAACACCTTTGCCGCGAGAGGCCAGCGCTCTAACCACTCTGTCAATCGGACGTGGTTAGTCTACCAAACCCAATATGGTTACTGTCACGGCACGTTATACTGCCGTTCTGACTTGTATGCTTGGTTGTAAGCCAAGCTGTGTTTTCCTGGGCCGTAAATGAAACTCGAAATGTTCGAGTTTCGGTGAAAACAACCCGTCATGTGATGTCATGTGACGAAATTGAATTTTGGCGCAAAAGAAGCCATAGTTTATTGGAGTCTTGGTAGCTGTCTGATATAGACGTATTCTGATACTGTATTTTTCAGCCTATGGTAGGACAGTGAGTAGTTGCCATTGTTAATTTAGTCCTGGTGTATTTGTTTAGTTCAGAACTGTTTTGCTCTATGGAGTTGTCAGCTGTATTGACAGTTATTGTCATTCTCGCACTGCATTTGATATTTATATGAGAATGTTATACTGTAGTTCGCCTCGTCGCTCATTATGCCGAGTGATGGTCAGATTTGACTGCGAGGCTGATCGGATAGTGTATATCTACCGTACGAGGGACGGTCAAAAAGTAATGCCTCGTAATTTTTAATTTCATTCAATAGGCAAAAAAACAGATAAAATTCACATTGAAATATAGCCCCAAGTCTGAACTTCAAAAATTTATTTCTCAATGTAGTCTCCGTTATTTGTTACAGTTTTTGTCCATCTTCTCACAAGGGCATGTATCCCCGCACGGTAAAAATTCATGTCCTTTTTCCTAAACCATTGGCATATGGCACGTTAAAGGGTCTCGGTGTCCTCAAAGTGATGTCCGCGAAGATCTTCTTTCAGTGGTCCAAACAGATGGAAGTCAGAAGGTGCAAGATCGGGACTGTAACGGGGATGTGGTAATCAATGGTGCGTTTAGCAGTGTGTGGCGTGGCATTATCGTGCAACAGTAGTGCAGTTCTCTGATCTTTTAATGGGTAAAGTTGCAGAAGACGACCTCTAAGCTTCTTCAAAGTTTCAATGTAACTGTCTGCATTCACCGTGTTTCCCTGTTCCAAGAAGTCGAGAAGAATCCCACCCTTTTCATCCCAAAACACGGAGGCCATAACTTTCCCTACAGATGGTGAACTTTTGAACTTCTTTCTTGTCGGTGATGTTGTGTGATGCCATTCCATTGACTGCCTCTTGGATTCTGGTTAAAAAAAATGAACCCAAGTCTCATCACCTGTCACAATATTCGATAAAAACTCTTCTCCTTCAGTTTCGTAACGGTGCAGGAGGTTGATGGCTATGGTTTTCCTTGTTTCTTTATGTCTGTCTGTCAACATTCTGGGTACCCACCGTGCACAAACCTTTGAATAACCCAGGTCTTTAATGATGTTCTGGACACTGCCTTTACTAATGGACAACATGGAAGAAAGTTCATCCAGCGTTACCCGATGGTCACCACGAATGATGCCATCAACTCGATGAATGTTGTGTGGAGTCACTGCGGTAGACGGACGGCCAGTCCGCTTTGCATCAGCCATTGAGGATTGACCTACTTCAGCTTCATCACAACGATGTACCCAACGTCGGACAGTGCTAACATCCACTGCTGAATTCCATAAAAGTTAGTTGCTTATCCTTTACAGGACGTGGCAATCAACCCCAGCTTTTATTGGCTGTTTGTGATTTTTCTAGGCAATTTTTTTCATTCAGTAGTTTGCCATTGCTTTCTGAACGGTACGGCGCTTATACCATTGTTAAAAATCCACACAAAGCGATCTGCTACCAAACCGCCTGCAGCAGGTTTCGAACCTGGTAAATCTGGTTATGACTCTGCGTTCATATCCATTAGGCCACAGACGCCGACGAATCTCCATAAACATTCTTCAAATGTTCGTGGATGCGAATTGGGGTCTCGCCTTCAGCATTGAGGAATTCTATGACATAACGCTGTTTTAACCGAACGTCTTTGGCAGCCATTTTTAAACTGTTACAGTGGTGCCACCTGTTACTGAAACAGGTTGGTAATGCTATACAGTGCAGAAGAGTGTTTGAGGAATCCTGCTAAATTTACAAATTGCACACCGATGCAGTATTTACATACATAAAAAAATAGGAGGCATTACTTTTTTACCGTCCCTCATTAGTAGCACATGTATATTTTGTATCTCATTCAGGCAACATTTGGCCAAGTTATTGTTCAGTGAATAAATGGATAATTGCTATTTGAGCTTGCCTTTATTAGCGTCACCACTGTTCGTAAAGCTCTTAGCGTGTACGAGTCTTATTGTTCCTGTCCTGCATGAAGTTCAGACGTGTAGTGGTAGTGTGTGTATTTGTATTGTGTTGGCACACTATACATCACACGTTTGAGTAACATACACTGCTTTTAATAAGTCATGACTGGCCCACCAAAGCTGATTAACTGCACAGGTCAGAGAAAACAAAAAAATTAATATAGAAGGAGTACACACCTGAAAATCCCTGTTGTGCCCTGAAGCCTCCTGTCTGCTGACCAGCACTTGCTCCTGACATACCATAAGTGTCATATTCTCGTTTCTTGGTATCATCACTCAAAACCTAATGATACAATACATCGGGCATTATGGGAGTATAACACACCAAACATACAAATAATTTGCATTATGTTCAGCGTTTAAAAAAAGAAAGGACAGCATATCATTACCATTATGCAATGCATGGAGACACATCTGGAGTCATCCTTATATGACCACCAACTATGCACAATGCTATAGTATGTAAATTTGGATGTGAACCTGTCTGTGAGGCTAATTACACCTTCAAGGACTCTTGAAATCATCCACACACATCCAGGGACTCTGCCTGTGGTGAAACATGTTTAGAAGAGAAGAAATTGCACACTAAGCTTGGAGGAGTCATTTGGGCCCCCAGATGTAACTGGCTTTTATCTGGTTGCCTGCATGCAGGAGGATCTCAATATGGACCCCATGATATGCAGGGGGAGTTGAGAAATGGCACTATGTAGGATGTGACGATTCCTGGCGACAGCCCAGAACCAGAGCACAGTATTTTAGCTCTGCATAGTTGGAGAGCTCCCTTGGATGGCGGGAAATGCACATGCTTCTTCCTCCTAGCTTGGGACCAGATGTGATGATCCTTTAAATGCAAGCCAAGCTGGAGAAACTGGAGCTCATGGCCTCAACTCAACATGTTTCAGAATGGCAGAAAAACCACAGGAAAAGCCTAAATCTACAATGTAGATAATACCAAGGACTCTTCAACCTGGTATTGGCTGCAAAAGAGCGAAAAGCTCAGAGTTAAACAACAACAACCATTATGTACATTTCACTGCTATGCTTTACTTCCATGATTAAAATTTAATGAAATCCTTCAGCTCATTTTCATTGTGTTTGTTCTACTTAGTTTCAGAATATAAATAAAACACTGAACATAGATATTCACACTATACTGGTTAACTGTCTTTTAAAACCCCAAAAAAATTTATCAGTCATATAATTCCCATTATGCTGGGTGTGACATAGATATAAACTTGGAAGAAACATTGCAATGTTTGAGAAAAAGACAAGTTATATTTTTTTTTAAAAACAAAAAATAAAAATACAGAGCCAAGAGGGGCTTTCATTGTACAAGGAAATACAGTGCAGTCCAGATAAGCGGGAGCTGCTTGGGCCATCTAAAATACTTCGGCTTATCAGGAAATTCTGCTCATCAGGAGTTTCTACCAAAAAAAGACTACTGGCTGGGACCTGCAAAACTGTTTCAACTTAGCCGAAATTCGGCTTAAGCGAGTTCCACTTATCCAGACTGCACTTAAATGGAAATTACAAAATCAATTTTAAAAAATAAGATTTTTAATTTAAATGCCAAGGCAGTCCCTGTATGGTTCTCAAACATTGAACACAAGAAATGACAACCAAGAAATTACAGACTTTGATGAATGGATGCCTGCACTGAACAGATGGAGTAAAATGGCATGAGAAGATCACCAATGTAGAACCGATGGAAAGAACCAGACAAACATCAATGAAAAACAAGAGGTAAGGTCAAGACATTGGTGCTGGATAGGACTTATGATGAGGACACTAAGTGATAGCATTATAAGGCAGTTATTTTACTGGAATCTGCAAATTAAAAGAAACAGAGGGAGATAACACACTAATGGGAGAGCATATGATACAGGTCTATATTCTTTTATCTGAACACCCGAAATATTCTGAAAATCGGAAGGAGCTACTTTTCTATCACAATCTAGGCGATTTCCAACAATTTTGGCAGACTGGCCGATTTTTTAAACACGTTTTGGGCGACTTTGGGCTCCTATTCAAACGCGATTTGGGCGACACCTGAAAACGGAAAAGAATCTGATTTCCGAAACAAAGCTTTCCCCGAGGATTTTGGATAAAAGGTTACAGACTTGTATCATCCAAGCAAGCAGACGACATGGGTAAAAATAGTGAAGACTGAAAGCAGAAGATGATGTTTGTGTTGGGAAGTTCTCTTGTCCAATGAAAACAGGTGTATGTCATTCATATTATACGGCACCCGTTACTTTTAGGATGGATGCCTGCATTTCTGAACTCTTGACACCTTATCTGAACATTTTTCAGCTCGTGTTAATGCTGCATAAAGTGCAGTCTGGATAAGCAGAACTCGCTTACGCCAAGTTACAGAACATGCAATGAACCCATTTCGCTTTGGTTAAACCTTCCATATTCACTCTTAGGTATATCTATCCTGCCAACTAGAAGCATCTGTGAAAGTAACAGTTTTGTTGTATATAAATTACTGTACTGAATTCCACAGCCTGCAGCTGCTGTTCCACAGTCAGCAAGATGCCTTTTCTGAAGTTTCACAGTCAGCAAGATGCCTTTTCTGAAGTTTCACCAAGCCTTTTCAGTACCCTTGCTCACCTTATGTAATATGCTCATGTATGTTTCATACGTCTCTATGTAAACTCACTGTTACATTTACACCACTGTAGCTGTGGCTTTAAATCTACTGTGAGCTGTTATGTAATGCAAACAAACTACTAAAGTCTGACACACAAAATACATCTCAAAGCAAACCTCATAAGCCTCGGATACTTCCTGAAATTTCTTCAATGAGTTGGGATCTTTATTGCTCATGTCTGGATGATACTGTTTTGCCAGCTGGAAATACACAGAACTTTGTGGTTTATGCATCACATGACTTATAGATTTTATTTTACTAGATAACACATAACACTAGTCAACAAATTTTCAAAAGTTATTTGTACCAGAAATTAAATATACCATTTCTTATTGATAATGACATGCTGATTTCAAATATCATAATGAAATTCACCAATTGGCTCTGGTTTTTTTTTTAAAATGATGAATTTACATTGCAGTAATACAAATAATGTAGTTTAATTCTCTGGGGTGAACTGCTAGTCTTTCTACTTTAGCATTATAAAAATTGTGGTTACATACTCAATTAATTGATATTTCAACACAAAATGATAGAAAAAATAAAAACATTATTTAAAGTTCACATATAATGTTTTAAAAAGGCACATTTGAACCAATTCCGTCATTATTTAGTCGCTGTTTGAGCTCTCTTTGCTTGCTTCTTGTAGTCAATCGATGAGGTGTCTCTTGTCACAGTCCAACAGTAATCAGCAAGCATTGAAGGGCTCCAATTGCCTTGATACCTTGTCTCCATAGCAGCAATGTCCTGGTGAAATCGTTCACCATGCTCATCACTGACCGCTCCACAGTTTGACGTAAAGAAATCCAGAAGAGAATCCAGAAAATGAATTTTCAAAGACATGTTGCAGCCAAGACTCTTATTCTTCAGGAGATTTTCTACAATTTCATTGTCATTATCAGATCTGTTGTTTCCAAGAAAATTGTCCACCACTGACTTAAATGCTAGCCATGCTGCTTTTTCCTTGGCATGCAACACGCAAAGAAACTCGTCATCATGAAGAAGTTTTCGAATTTGCGGACCAACAAATACTCCCTCTCTTATTTTAGCTTCACTCAGTCTTGGAAATTTTCTGATGAGGTATTTGAAAGCCTCATCTGTTTTCTCCATTGCCTTCACAAAGTTTTTCATGAGACCCAGCTTAATGTGCAAGGGTGGCAACAAAATCTTGCTGGTGTCGACAAGTGCTGGGTTCTCAACGTTCTTACTGCCAGGCTGCAATGACTGCCTGATTGGCCAATGTCTTCTGATGTAATGGTCACTTCGTGCACGGCTATCCCACTCACAGAGAAAGCAGCAGTACTTGGTGTATCCACCCTGTAGTCCAAGCAAAAGAGCGACCACTTTTAAGTCACCGCAAAGTGACCAATGATGATGATCGTAGTTTATACACTTCAAAAGCTGCTTAATGTTTTCATAAGTTTCTTTAATATGAACTGCGTGACCAACTGGAATTGACGGTAACCCATTACCATTATTCAACAAAACAGCTTTAAGACTCGTCTTGGATGAATCAATGAAAAGCCTCCACTCTTCCGGTATGTAATTGATTTTGAGGGCTGCCATTAAACCAGAAATGTTGTGGCACGCAGAAAGGTCACCCTCTTTGAAAAAGAATGTAATAAGTGGCTTCTGGCGGTTCCTATACACAGAAATTGTAACATCTTCTGCCAGGAGATTCCACTGTTGCAATCTGGAACCCAAAAGCTCCGCCTTGTTCTTCGGTAAATTCAGATCTCTTACAAGATCATTCAGTTCACCTTGGGTTATTAAGTGTGGTTTAGTGGATGTAGTTTGCTCAAAATCTGGGTCGCTTGAGGTTGATGGTTCAGGACCACCAATGTCCCCTTCTTCATCAGTGGAAGCAGCTGAAAATGATTCTGGCACTTTGGGAACTAGTAGGTCATCGCCATGTGGTACCGGACGTATTGCAGAGGGGATGTTTGAATATTCCAGAGTCCATTTTTTCTTCTTTGATATGCCTTTCCCAATTGGAGGGACCATGCAAAAGTAACAGTTGCTGAGATGATCAGTGGGCTCTCTCCAAATCATTGGGACTGCAAAAGGAATAGGTTGCCTTTTGCCAGTGAACCACAGTTTAAGATGTGCTGCACATGTATTGCAGCATATGTGTGGCGCCCAGCTCTTATCTTGATCTCCTATTCTGCAGCCAAAATACAAACTGTACGCCTTCTTAATCACTTTAGTTATATTTCGTTTTACCTCACCACATATATAACAGAAATTATTAGCACTGTTCACACATGTCCTAGGCATTTCTAACTACGATACTTTTGATAAGGACAAATGCACTAACTAATGGCAAAATGTTATCAGAGATAAGATATTTATACACAAAGGTGATGTAATCATAGGTAGGATTGCATCATCAACTTCTAGTTACATTTTTATTGGTCATTAGAAAAAATTATGCAATTGCCCACAACAGTTGCGTCATATATAAATTGACCGTAATTAAATAAACTAGTAGCATATATCTTGAAAACTAGAGCCAATCAAAATTTTTAAATGTCATTTTCGTTTTCAGCACACCAAAATTAGTTAAGATCAGCTATTTTCATTTCTGGTACATTTTGGTTGTTTACTTTCTTACTTACTTAGTCGTTCCCCTTCTACCGTGAGGTGTAGAGGTTTGGAAGAGAGAGCGCCAGACCATTCTATCAGCTGTCTTCTTCCTGGCCTGGTTCCATTCTAGTCCTCGGTCCTTCAAAGATTGTCTAATGTTGTCCTCCCAGCGGACTCTGGGTCGTCCTGGAGGTCTGGATCCCTGGCTCTTTGTTTCCCATGCTTGTCGTGGTAGCCGATCTTCTCCCATTCTGCAGACATGGCCAAACCATCTTAGTTGGGACTGTTCTATTTGGGTCTGCAGCGGATGGGATTTTAGGCCTTGACGGATCGTCTGGTTGCGGACCATGTCTCTTCTTGTTACTTCAACCACTTTCCTCAGATACCTCATTTCTGAGGTTTGGATCTGGCTTTTGTGGGTTATAGTCATTGCCCACGACTCGCATCCATATGTCAAGACTGGGACATAGGTGGAGCGGTATACAGCCATCTTCGTTTTCTTACCAACCTCTTTCTTGCTGAGGAATCCACGATTTATGGCCTGAAAAAGTCTCCCAGCCGCTGCTTTTCGAGTGGCCAACTCTTCTTTGATGCCTCCCTTTCGGTCTATAATAGCTCCGAGATATTTAAAGTGGTCGACCTGCTCCAGGACCTGTTCTCCCAACTTAATCTGATGTTTTCTTTCTTCTCGTGATATCACCATGGATTTTGTTTTAGAGCTGCTTATGACCATCCCTCTCTTCTCCAGCTCTTCCTTCCAGACTTGCAGGTTGGATTGGAGATGTGCCTCTGATTTAGCTATCAGGGCAACATCATCAGCAAATGCCAGCTCCGAAATATAGACCTGTCTCATCTTCCAGTACCCCACTGAATACTTTCTTGTTCTCTCCTTACATGCCTTGATGACATCGTCTATAAGGAGTATGAAGAGGTAAGGTGATAGGATATCACCTTGTCTTACACCAGTGGTGGTTCTGAACTCTTCTGACTTATGGTTTGCTGTCCTCACATAATTTCTGCAAGACTTGTAGAAGCTCTGTATAGCATGAATCAGAGGTGCTGGAATATTCTTCCTTGCCAAACAGTCCCAAAGTTTGCTCCAGGGGACCCTGTCAAACGCCTTTTCCAGATCTATGAAACAAAGATGGATCTCACTCTTATACTCAAGGGCCTTTTCACTCAGCTGTCTGAGTGTGAAGATTAGGTCTTGAGTACTTCGGTTTGCTCGGAATCCGCACTGGACCTCATCCAATTGTGGCTCAGCTAGGCGTCGGAGTCTCTGCTCTAGGATTCTAGAGTAGATTTTACCAGGGACACTGAGAAGGGATATGCCTCTATGGTTTCCACATTGTCGATTGTCACCCTTTTTGAAAATTGGTGTTATGATGGCAATCTCCCAATCCTTTGGTATGGTCTTGTTGCACCATGCTGCCTGTAGGACCTTTAAGAGTAATAGGTCGCCTGATGCTCCCATGTACTTAACCATTTCTGGTGTTATACCATCATGCCCTGCTGCTTTGCCCATCTTGATTTTCTCTAGTGCTGCCCTCAGTTCTTCCATCTTTATGTCATCTTCACCATCATTAGTTTTCTCTTCTGTGCTAGTGGTTATCATTTCTGATGCTTCATCATGCTCACCATCCAGGAGTTCTGAGAAATATTCTTTCATTTTGGTTGTTGACTAGTGTAATTGCAGCTAGAATAAAGCAAGTTAACACCAGCCTGGAGACTTAACAAGATGCACCTAGAAGATGTATAACAATAATAATTATGATATTTAAGTCACAATGCGACCTTTTTTCAAGTTCTACATTTTTATTACAAGGTGTCCCAAAACCTCTATATACATTTTAATGAATCTATATACTAATCTCAGTCACTGACAATAAAAGCATCATTTAAATGTTGTTTGGGCAATCCTGAAAATCAATCTACTGTTCTTATTTGTCAGCAGATATTTTTTATTTTTAACGTGTAACATATTCTCCATTTGTCTGGTGTAGTTTATGAGGATCTCTAAAGAGATAAAGAAAGAATAAGCCTACTGCATCCACAAGCATATCGTACTAGACAACTTGTGCATGAGGCTGGCAACCTCATCATATAAAACATACTGCTACATAAACTACTGCCCCAAGAACAAGTGAATGCTTGTTGCAGGCTTCCTGCAAGGGGACCAACTGCAATGGTGGCTCAATGCTCTACAAAGCAGCAAAAAGGAAAATGATGATATCCAATACTATTGGGAAGTCAGGGGAATGATCATCCACATGCACTATAGCTATCTCTCGTCTTTCACTCAGTCATAAAGACACACACAAACACATAATCTCCCTATTGGGAAGTCAGGGGAATGATCATCCACATGCACTATAGCTATCTCTTGTCTTTCACTCAGTCATAAAGACACACACAAACACATAATCTCCCTATTGGGAAGTCAGGGGAATGATCATCCACATGCACTATAGCTATCTCTTGTCTTTCACTCAATCATAAAGACACACACAAACACATAATCTCCCTATTGGGAAGTCAGGGGAATGATCATCCACATGCACTATAGCTATCTCTTGTCTTTCACTCAGTCATAAAGACACATACAAACACACACATCTCCCTATTGGGAAGTCATGGGAAGAATCATCCACATGCACTATAGCTATCTCTCGTCTTTCACTCAGTCATAAAGACACATACAAACACATAATCTCCCTATTGGGAAGTCAGGGGAAGGATCATTACAAGACATCCACATGCACTATAGCTATCTCTCGTCTTTCACTCAGTCATAAAGACACACACAAACACTTAATCTCCCTATTGGGAAGTCAGGGGAATGATCATCCACATGCACTATAGCTATCTCTCGTCTTTCACTCAGTCATAAAGACACACACAAACACATAATCTCCCTATTGGGAAGTCAGGGGAATGATCATCCACATGCACTATAGCTATCTCTTGTCTTTCACTCAGTCATAAAGACACACACAAACACATAATCTCCCTATTGGGAAGTCAGGGGAATGATCATCCACATGCACTATAGCTATCTCTTGTCTTTCACTCAGTCATAAAGACACATACAAACACATAATCTCCCTATTGGGAAGTCAGGGGAATGATCATCCACATGCACTATAGCTATCTCTTGTCTTTCACTCAGTCATAAAGACACATACAAACACACACATCTCCCTATTGGGAAGTCATGGGAAGAATCATCCACATGCACTATAGCTATCTCTCGTCTTTCACTCAGTCATAAAGACACATACAAACTCATAATCTCCCTATTGGGAAGTCAGGGGAAGGATCATTACAAGACATCCACATGCACTATAGCTATCTCTCGTCTTTCACTCAGTCATAAAGACACATACAAACACTTAATCTCCCTATTGGGAAGTCAGGGGAATGATCATCCACATGCACTATAGCTATCTCTTGTCTTTCACTCAGTCATAAAGACACATACAAACACATAATCTCCCTATTGGGAAGTCAGGGGAATGATCATCCACATGCACTATAGCTATCTCTCGTCTTTCACTCAGTCATAAAGACACATACAAACACATAATCTCCCTATTGGGAAGTCAGGGGAATGATCATCCACATGCACTATAGCTATCTCTCGTCTTTCACTCAGTCATAAAGACACATACAAACACATAATCTCCCTATTGGGAAGTCAGGGGAATGATCATTACAAGACATCCACATGCACTATAGCTATCTCTCGTCTTTCACTCAGTCATAAAGACACACACAAACACATAATCTCCCTATTGGGAAGTCAGGGGAATGATCATCCACATGCACTATAGCTATCTCTTGTCTTTCACTCAGTCATAAAGACACACACAAACACATAATCTCCCTATTGGGAAGTCAGGGGAATGATCATCCACATGCACTATAGCTATCTCTTGTCTTTCACTCAATCATAAAGACACACACAAACACATAATCTCCCTATTGGGAAGTCAGGGGAATGATCATCCACATGCACTATAGCTATCTCTTGTCTTTCACTCAGTCATAAAGACACATACAAACACACACATCTCCCTATTGGGAAGTCATGGGAAGAATCATCCACATGCACTATAGCTATCTCTCGTCTTTCACTCAGTCATAAAGACACATACAAACACATAATCTCCCTATTGGGAAGTCAGGGGAAGGATCATTACAAGACATACAAACACATAATCTCCCTATTGGGAAGTCAGGGGAATGATCATCCACATGCACTATAGCTATCTCTTGTCTTTCACTCAGTCATAAAGACACACACAAACACATAATCTCCCTATTGGGAAGTCAGGGGAATGATCATCCACATGCACTATAGCTATCTCTTGTCTTTCACTCAGTCATAAAGACACATACAAACACATAATCTCCCTATTGGGAAGTCAGGGGAATGATCATCCACATGCACTATAGCTATCTCTTGTCTTTCACTCAGTCATAAAGACACATACAAACACACACATCTCCCTATTGGGAAGTCATGGGAAGAATCATCCACATGCACTATAGCTATCTCTCGTCTTTCACTCAGTCATAAAGACACATACAAACTCATAATCTCCCTATTGGGAAGTCAGGGGAAGGATCATTACAAGACATCCACATGCACTATAGCTATCTCTCGTCTTTCACTCAGTCATAAAGACACATACAAACACTTAATCTCCCTATTGGGAAGTCAGGGGAATGATCATCCACATGCACTATAGCTATCTCTTGTCTTTCACTCAGTCATAAAGACACATACAAACACATAATCTCCCTATTGGGAAGTCAGGGGAATGATCATCCACATGCACTATAGCTATCTCTCGTCTTTCACTCAGTCATAAAGACACATACAAACACATAATCTCCCTATTGGGAAGTCAGGGGAATGATCATCCACATGCACTATAGCTATCTCTCGTCTTTCACTCAGTCATAAAGACACATACAAACACATAATCTCCCTATTGGGAAGTCAGGGGAATGATCATTACAAGACATCCACATGCACTATAGCTATCTCTCGTCTTTCACTCAGTCATAAAGACACACACAAACACATAATCTCCCTATTGGGAAGTCAGGGGAATGATCATCCACATGCACTATAGCTATCTCTTGTCTTTCACTCAGTCATAAAGACACACACAAACACATAATCTCCCTATTGGGAAGTCAGGGGAATGATCATCCACATGCACTATAGCTATCTCTTGTCTTTCACTCAGTCATAAAGACACACACAAACACATAATCTCCCTATTGGGAAGTCAGGGGAATGATCATCCACATGCACTATAGCTATCTCTTGTCTTTCACTCAGTCATAAAGACACATACAAACACACACATCTCCCTATTGGGAAGTCATGGGAAGAATCATCCACATGCACTATAGCTATCTCTCGTCTTTCACTCAGTCATAAAGACACATACAAACACATAATCTCCCTATTGGGAAGTCAGGGGAAGGATCATTACAAGACATCCACATGCACTATAGCTATCTCTCGTCTTTCACTCAGTCATAAAGACACACACAAACACTTAATCTCCCTATTGGGAAGTCAGGGGAATGATCATCCACATGCACTATAGCTATCTCTCGTCTTTCACTCAGTCATAAAGACACACACAAACACATAATCTCCCTATTGGGAAGTCAGGGGAATGATCATCCACATGCACTATAGCTATCTCTTGTCTTTCACTCAGTCATAAAGACACACACAAACACATAATCTCCCTATTGGGAAGTCAGGGGAATGATCATCCACATGCACTATAGCTATCTCTTGTCTTTCACTCAGTCATAAAGACACATACAAACACTATTGGGAAGTCAGGGGAATGATCATCCACATGCACTATAGCTATCTCTTGTCTTTCACTCAGTCATAAAGACACATACAAACACACACATCTCCCTATTGGGAAGTCATGGGAAGAATCATCCACATGCACTATAGCTATCTCTCATCTTTCACTCAGTCATAAAGACACATACAAACTCATAATCTCCCTATTGGGAAGTCAGGGGAAGGATCTTTACAAGACATCCACATGCACTATAGCTATCTCTTGTCTTTCACTCAGTCATAAAGACACATACAAACACTTAATCTCCCTATTGGGAAGTCAGGGGAATGATCATCCACATGCACTATAGCTATCTCTTGTCTTTCACTCAGTCATAAAGACACATACAAACACATAATCTCCCTATTGGGAAGTCAGGGGAATGATCATCCACATGCACTATAGCTATCTCTCGTCTTTCACTCAGTCATAAAGACACATACAAACACATAATCTCCCTATTGGGAAGTCAGGGGAATGATCATCCACATGCACTATAGCTATCTCTTGTCTTTCACTCAGTCATAAAGACACATACAAACACATAATCTCCCTATTGGGAAGTCAGGGGAATGATCATTACAAGACATCCACATGCACTATAGCTATCTTTCGTCTTTCACTCAGTCATCCCTATTGGGAAGTCAGGGGAATGATCATCCACATGCACTATAGCTATCTCTCGTCTTTCACTCAGTCATAAAGACACATACAAACACATAATCTCCCTATTGGGAAGTCAGGGGAAGGATCATTACAAGACATCCACATGCACTATAGCTATCTCTCATCTTTCACTCAGTCATAAAGACACATACAAACACACAATCTCCCAAAAGGGGAAGTCATGGGTAAGCTATCTCTCATCTTTCATCATTACAAGACAATCCACATGCACATTATAGCTATCTCTCCCGTCTTTCACTCAGTCATAAAGACACATACAAACACACACATCTCCCTACTGGGAAGTCAGGGTAAGGATCATTACAAGATATCCACATGCACTATAGCTATCTCTCATCTTTCACTCAGTCATAAAGACACATACAAACACACAATCTCACCATTGGGAAGTCGGGTGAAGGATCATTACAAGATATCCACATGCACTTTAGCTATCTCTCGTCTTTCACTCAGTCATAAAGACACATACAAACACACACATCTCCCTACTGGGAAGTCAGGGTAAGGATCATTACAAGATATCCACATGCACTATAGCTATCTCTCATCTTTCACTCAGTCATAAAGACACATACAAACACACAATCTCACCATTGGGAAGTCAGGTGAAGGATCATTACAAGATATCCACATGCACTTTAGCTATCTCTCGTCTTTCACTCAGTCATAAAGACACATACAAACACACACATCTCCCTACTGGGAAGTCAGGGTAAGGATCATTACAAGATATCCACATGCACTATAGCTATCTCTCATCTTTCACTCACTCACGAAGACACATACAAACACACAATCTCCCTGACACATATATATGTAGAAAAAAAAATATGACGTAACAATTTTAGTAAAATTATAAAACATTACACTGGCACAACATATGAATTCTTACTTCTACTTTCTATATGTAACTAACAACGTATCATTCACCTTGTAATACGCCTTTTTAATTGTGGCTGCATCAGCATTTTTCGGTACTCCAAGGACTTCATAATAATCTCTTTTATAACACTGAGCTGATGTGTGAAAACTGGTAACTGACCAGGGGGTGAACAGTTCGACATTTGCCTGCAACACTGGGAACAGGAAAAAAGGAGTTCAGACAAGTTTTTCAGCTACATTACTGCAAACACAAAAGTATTCATTCATTACCTTTCAGCTGTCTGTGAAGCACAGTGCCTCAACAAACAATGTGCCAAATCATCCTATCCCATGCTATCTATTCAACTCCCTTCTCCACACGTTGTTTGGTCTCCCTCAAGTTTTCTTACCCTGGAGACTCCATTACAAAGACTGCCATGTAATGCTTTCCACTGGTTTTCTCAATGTGTGTCCCATCCAACGCCAGAACCTCATCCCAGCGTGTTCCACTGTTATTTGTCTGGTATTTTCTGTCAGTTCCACGTCTTGTCACACCATTTCGTCCTTCTTTCATATGCAAGCACCCATGTATGACAGTCTGTATCTTTCTAATTAAAAGTAATAGTTTGTGTTTTAAAAAAATGTAAGCAAGCACAGAAAATTAAAAAGACTGACCAAAATTAATTATTTTTTTTAAACAAATAAAAAATCCTTCTACAAACATAAAAGAATGCTGCAACAAATGTCTTTATCCATAAGTATAATAGATTATGAAAATAAGCAGGATAAAGAGATACTTTGTAAAGAAACTTCCGTCTGAACTGTGTATGTTAATTGCTTACAGAATTATGAAAGTATTACATCAACAGAAGTGTACGTGTTTTAAATAAACAATAAAAGCTTCATGACATACAGGCAGAATATTCTACATATCAAAACTTGACACAGCACGGCATCCTGTAGACTTTTCATTTTTTATCCACTCTAAATTCCCCTAAGGCTGAACTTAAAATACCCAAAGATGCAGCAATAGAGAACGCAGTCAGCGACCCATAGCTTGACTGCTTGCGTCAGGGTCAGCGAACCAGAGCTGACCAAGACCCTACTCCCCCTCCATGTGGTGGTCCTGGAAACAGGCTGCATCACTGCAGTCTGGCTGAGAGAGTAGGGATCGAAGAGGGAAGGCAAACCCGGTCCCAAAAAATGCCGTGCTGAAGTCAGATGTGTCGGCCGAAAGGCGCAGATATCGCAGCTCCGGCGTAAACAGACACAACGCAACCAACGTCCTTTTCAGGACGAACGAGGAAGAAGAAGAACTTAAAAAGAAAAGTAAAGACATTTTTCTTGTTTAACTAGGGCTACAAGCGACAAAGTAATAAGTTATGACACAAGCGCCATACCAGAAGAGTACAGTGTCGATATTCAGAACAAATTTGACATTCTTATGGCAGTACAGAAGGAAATGACACCAGATGAACTTGCCAATAACATCAGAGATGTTTATATTACAAATGCACAGAGGTTAATTCCTAAAAGAAGTATAAAGAGACGAGAATACATCTCAGACGAAACACTGAAGTTGGTGGTAGAGAGAAGAAAAATGAAGTCCAAAAAAGATACAGAAAATCAGGAGTTGTACAAGGAATACACAAAGCAGATTAAAAAACGAGTCAGACAAGACAAACAACAATACATAAACGACACCTGCAGGAAAATAGAGGAAATGCGCGAACAGGGATTGAGTAAGAATATGTTTTCTGAAGTAAGAACATTGAAGAACAGCAACTTTAAATCATCACCTCGAGCAATAAACGACAAGAAAGGCGACACTCTAACAGAACGTAAAGATATTCTGAACAGATGGAAGGAGTACTGTCAAGAAATGTATACGGAAATAAACAAAGCGGCAGATGACAACGTCATGAATGAAGCGGAACGTGAACCAGAACCTACCATAGAGGAAGTCCGGAACGCAATCAAACACTTAAAAAGTGGAAAATCTCCTGGTTGTGATGAAATAACAGCTGAAATGATACAGGCAGGAGGAGAAGGCAGCGCTCGTATATACCGTGCATTATGCTGCAAGATCTGGCAAAGCGGAATTTGGCCCAAGGAATGGAAAAGATCAATTTACATACCCTTGCCAAAAAAGGGCAACCTGAAACTGTGCACAAACTACAGAACTATAGCTCTTATAAGCCATGCCAGCAAAATACTATTACAAATCATAATGAAAAGGATGCAACAAAAGCTAGAAACAGAAATAAACGAAGTACAGGCGGGTTTTCGACCAGGTAGAGGCACTAGAGATCATATATTCAACATGAGGATCATCATAGAAAAGTGTAGAGAATTCAACGTTGACCTACATACTTGTTTCATTGATTACACCAAAGCTTTCGATTGTGTACAACATCAGCAGTTATGGGCTATTATGAAAAATATGGGATTTCCAAACCACCTTATACAACTCATCGCACTGCTGTACCAAGAACAACAGGCAGCCGTAAGAATAGAGGGTGAAACATCAGAATGGTTTGAAGTACAGAAAGGAGTAAGACAAGGCTGTACCCTTTCCCCTTACCTGTTTAACATTTATGCCGAGAATATCATGAGAAATGTAAGAGATGACCAAGAACACACAGAGTTTGACTCATTTAACATCGGCGGGTACCAGATCCCGGAAATCAGATATGCTGACGACACAGTCCTCCTATCGACCAACCCAGAAGGACTTGAACAATTACTTCTGTCCACCAAAAAAAACACAGCGAGGCCCAGAATCTATACCTAAACACCAAGAAGACTAAAGTATTGACAACAGACAAAGTAAAGACCAAACCAGAAATTGAAATTGATAACGAAGAACTGGAAAGTGTTAATGAATTCGAATACTTAGGATCAATCATCAACAGCTCTGGCGACTGTGCAGTAGAAATTAAAAGAAGACTTGCAATTGCTTCACATAAACTAATACAGATGAAAAACCTATGGCAAGGCACAAGCAAAGAAACAAAGTTACAACTGATCAGAGCATGTATATTCCCAGTGGCAACATACGGCTGCGAGACTTGGACACTCAATAAAACAGTTGCAAAAAAGATTACATCATTTGAAATGAAATGCTACAGAAGGATGTTGAGAATACCCTGGACAGAAAAAAAGACCAACAGAGAAGTACTGCACTCACTAAACGTACAGGAACATTGGCTCCTAAATACCATCGCAATAAGGAAGCTGAAATTTTTCGGTCATATAAAAAGACATAATAGCCTGGAAAAAACAGTGATGGAAGGCATGGTCCCTGGAAAAAGGGGAAGGGGTCGACCTAGACGACGGTGGACCCAGGACATCACAGAGAGTCTGAACTTGTCTTTGGCTGATGCAGGTCGACTTGCCCAGAATCGTGATGCGTTCAGAGCAGCTGTAATGGAGACAACGTTCTGGAAAGAATACGTCACATGATGATGAACTAGGGCTGCTGAGCTTCTCTCTCTTTTACAGCCAATACCAAGCTGAAGCCTCCTCAGTATTATCACACTGTAGATCTAGGCTTTTCCTGTTGCTTTTCTGCCATTCCGAAACGTGTTGAGTTAAGTCATGAGCTCCAGTTTCTCCAGCTTGGTTTGCATTTAAAAGATTTTCACATCAGGTCTCAAGCAAGTTGTAAGAAGCACGTGGCACACTGTGCATTTCCTGCCATCCAAGGGGGCTCTCCAACAATGTAGAGCAAAATTAATGCGCTCTGGTTCTGGGCTCTCTCAAAAAATTGTCATGTCCTGCACAGAGCCACTTATCAGCTCCCCCTACCTATCAATGGGTCCATAATGAGATCCTCCTCCATGCAGTCAACCTGGTCAAAGCCAAAGAGTTACATCTGGGGCTCTAATGATTTCTCCAAGCTTAGTGTGCAATGCTATTTTCTCAACAAGTTTCACCACAGGGGGAAAACGTGCACATAATATTCTGGACATAACATTTTATGGCTGATGCACAGTCCACTGTAGACATGCCATCTCTGTCGCAAACAGGGCCAAACTTGGGTTAACGTTATTTGTGAATGTCTGTTCAATTTCCTCTATAATTTGTGGTAGTGTAGCAAGTTAATGCTATTAAGCATTTATTTGCTGAGAATTTAGTTAGGGTTTAGGTTAAAATTAAAAACAGCTGCTAGTGCTAACCGTAATCCTAAACCTGACCATATTTGCGACACAGATGGTGTATGTACAGTGAACTGTGATTCAACCCATTTGACGTTGAATCATGTTGAGGCCACTTCATGGTGCGATTTTTATCAGGGCAACTTATTATTAGTGCCAGGGTTTTGTCACACCATGTCGCACCTCAACTGAACGCAAGAAATACATGAAAGCGGTCGCTGTGAGATGAGTATCGAGGTATGATGTAGGCAGATTGGTATGTGACGTCATAGCGTCAAGATGTGTGCCTAAAATGGCTTGTGTATCAGCCAGTATGTGGGATTGTGTATTCAATAAATATTTCTGAGGATAAAAAGGGTAAGCTATATGCTTAAATGAAAGGAATGAGAAAATGCCAGGATTATAAGTAAATGCGATACGGGACTATAACTCCCAAGACACAGAAAGATGTTAAACTAAAATTATATGAACAAATATAATTGAACAGTTGTTATTCTGGGAGGTATCATTCCCCGAAGATATAGGAATAAAATTAGTAGAATTGTTATACTGGGAAGCGACATACCCCGAAGCTTATGGATTGATGTGGATTTGATTTATGGATACTTGAGATACTGGGACGCTTAAATTCCCCCAATGTTGATGGGAACATTATACTGAACTTTTGAACGGGACGCTAAATACCCTGCTGGAAATAATGATTAATAAATGAGATTATCAAGATATGTGGAATGGAGAAGTCGAGTGACATGTTTAGAGGGTCGAATCAGATTTAAGCAAGACTGTAACACAGAGAGGGAGCATACATGCCATGTTCGTAATTGTGACCTTGTAGTGTGTACTTACTCGTTATTAAACTGTTGCCAAATTGTCCAAGCCCAGTAGTTTATTTAATCTCTCAAGGTTAATTTACACCGTTATTAACTTTATGCAGTACTTGAGATGTTGATATGGAAAGGTGTATACAAGACGGGTGGTTGCCAGAATATTCAACAATATAAACCAAAGCAAGATGAATGAATTCTCACTTCTTCAATAACACAAATAGACCCTAGACAACAAAAGAATTCGGGCAATTTCTCCATCCCTTAACAGAGGAGAAATAACTGGGGGCTCAGTCCTGTCAAATAACTGGGGGCTGTCATCCGATAACTGAAATAACTGGAAGCCCGTCCGATAACTGGCAGGTTGGTCTACTTGGGACATCAAGAAACGAATTTTTCTTCATAATTACGAATCTGAAATCAACTGAAGCTGGACTACTGCACTGAACTTTTACGCAGGACTTTTATCATTTGAAAAACTATACGATTATAAAGTGTCGATAAAAACTGTACATTCACTGAATTTCACAATGGAGGATGACATGTAACGGCTGCTCCTTGTAGATGCATCAAAGATCGTTGACCTGACCTTGAGGACTGTCAAGATTCAACACTGCGATATCAAATTGATTCGGTTCGAACTTTACATCTCTACATTCAAGATTTTAAATACTGGCAAAGCACGCAATTTTCGATGTTGAACGATAAAGGACAATCTGGCAAATTTTACTCGATGACGTCATCAAAGCCGGAAAACTTGCAAACGACCGTTTGCTGAAATGGGAGTCAAGAGGGTTTTCGTCCATTTATGAATTCCTGAAGTCGAGGTGTGGCACAAACACACTGATTCCTTATCTGTAGAGGTTCTGAGTTCAACAAGAAAGATAAGTAGAGTTATGATTTGTCTAATGCGTGACATTATTTGACCATTTCAGAGACCTTTGCCAGTCAACATCTAGTCCTACTTGTTATTTCATCTACATGTTTATTTGTATAAAGTAAATGCTCGCTATTTGTAAATTTTCTTCGGAAAGTTTGCAAATGACGATGTCCTATTAGGTTATTGTTGGTTGTCCAGTCAAAGAAAATAACAGTGGAATTTTAGTCTTTGACTGCATAACAGACATCAGTATTTGTATAGATTGTGCCGTCCAGTCTACGTTATATATTTTTTCATTCACTAATTTACGTATTGGGTCATTGTTTGCACAGCTGTTTTTCTATCACTCTTGTCTCAGTGTGAAATTTGACGATTTGCTGTAATTGTGCGTTCCTTTTTTGTCTTGTTTATTGTACATGGGATTATACCAAGTTGTTGTTACTTGTCAACATGTCTTTGTTTATTTTATTCCCGTTATATTTGTCAAGTAATGTGGTGTAATTCGACATATCACTTTATTATCATCATCATTGACTTGTACCATTCTTTTTCACTGTGTTCGTCTCTCATTCTTGGTATGTTCATTCCTTCATAAAGTATAAATTTAGTCAACACCATAATTTATTGTAATTAATTAATTGAGATTAAGAGGAGTTTGGACACTTGGTGATTCGAATTAGAACACAAGATGTCATCATTATCAGAATTTAATGAGATGGGTTTGCGTTTAGGCAAATCTGGAGTTGAGTTGGAATCATATGCTGACAAAAACTACAGTAGAACTCCATTTATCCGAACCCCATGGGACCGAGCATCGTTCGGATAATCAAATGTTCGGATAATTGGATTACATAATGTATCGAGTACATGTACACATATTTCTAAAAATAATTAACCATCACAAGGAAAATACACTATAAAACATATTTAATTGTGCTGTAATAATAATACCCACACTGTATTAGATCACTGTATCACCAAAATCTTTCATTACACTGCAGTGCATGTTCTACTTGTACAGCATTAATTATTTTTTTTTTAAGAAAGAGAAATGTTTTCAAAATAACACTGCAAACGATTCAAAACCAGGCGCAACTTACGTATACATGTACTTGCACAGATGTAGCCCACTATTTAAAATAATGAGGAATCCTCTTCTGCACCAAACTGGATAGTCTCCTTTTGGCTGCTAAGTCCCGCATTCCCTTCAACAGCAGAAGCTGTGTAGGACAGCTGTCATCTTCTTGCTCGTACCAAGCCATCGCTGTTTCTAGTGCTATAAAGGCCTCTTCAGGACTTGGTCGACGTTTTGGGTTTTCTTCATAATCTACAAGTACATCATGTACTTCTCAGGAGTCTTTATCATCGGTCACTACATGCATTTTGGTTTTCTTCTTGCACAAAAACAACATTTCTTCGTCATTCAAAAACTGAAAACCAGAATCATTATCATCTTCTAGCCACATGTGTGCATCATCTTTGTCACAGTCCGAAAATCCGGGCATTGCTTGAAACAGTTCCACAACTTCATTTATACAATCATCATTTGTGTCCACTGCAGTAGTTTCATTTCCTCCTTTTTCCCAAGCAATGTATTCCAAGCCTTGTTGAGATTATCCTGTGACAGGGTGGTCCAAGCATCAGCTAACATATAGCAGCAGTCTTTGAGATTAAGTTTTTTGGAAAATGCCACCACACTTTCTTCATCTTCAGCCAACAATAAACGACGCAGGACTTCCTTCTTGTACATCTTTTTAAGCTTTGCTATAACACCCTGATCCATTGGTTGAATCAGTGCTGTTACATTGAGAGGCAGAAAAATTACTTTAAAATTTGCATCAACTGCATTCAATGTATCCGTCTCTGGATGAGGTGGTGCATTGTCCAGTAGAAAAAATACTTTTCCAGTTTTCTTTTCTTGTTCTCTCAACCTCTTCACATTTGGGATGAACTGATTTGTATACTCGTACCAATCAAGAAATATTTCACTATTCATCCAAGCACTCTTCTGTGCTTTGTAGCACAATGGGAGACATGTCACATTCTTTAAACAACGTGGTTTTTTGGCTTTGCCGATCATTAGCACCGCACCGGTGAACGATGACTTCCACTGGCATTCGCGGCTACCAAAATTGCACTTTTTAAACCCAGGGGCAGATGCTTCGTGGTGAGATGCAAGTGATTTCTGAGGCAATGATTTCCAGTATAAGCCAGTCTCATCGGCATTATACACATCATCGAGTGAATAACCTTCTTCTTCCAAAAAAGCCAAGAATGTTTCTTTAAAATTTTCAGCGGCAGTTGCATCGCTAGATAAAGATTCCCCTTGAATCTCCAATTCTCGTATGCCATAACGAGATTTAAAGTTTGTTAACCATCCCTGGCTAGCCTTAAAGTCAGGAATGACCGTCAAGTTGATTGTTGAACTGAAGTGCCTTTTCACACAATAGAGAGCCAGAGATAGGTTCCCCTTTGCTTCTTCTTTGCACAAACCATATATAAAAAGCCTCTTCCAATTTCAAATCTTTCGCATTTCTCATGGTTTTGTGTTTCTTCGACCCATTTTCACTATCCAATTTCGATGCAAAAGTCATAATTTTATCCTTGTTACTTTTGATGTCAGAGACGGTAGCTTTCCCAACATTGAAAATCCTCGCAAGTGAAGACACAGTTTCACCTTTTCCTAGTCTCTTGATAATTTCTATTTTCGTTTCAATTGTCAAAACATTGCGGTTCCTTTTATATGCTTTAGGCTTACTGGAAGATGCCTTATCGCACAGAGAAATACTTGTACACCAAAATTATTCTGCTGTAGTAGCAGACACAATTATTTTAAGTTGAACTGTCTGTTTAGCCAGTGTTCTGCCTAGAACGCACTCGTACACTGGATTGGTAAACCAGATATTAACTGACTTTATGATCTAACTGACTTCTTGTACGTAAGCGACCGACCATTAGCCCATCATATCCTCTACAAATTGTTCGCACACATTTGAAGCTTGCCGCATCAAAAGATTCAGAAATGTAGTATAACATGACTGGTGGCTCCTGATTTTTTTTTCTGGAAAAAGTGTTCGGATAATTGGATGTTCGGATAATTGGGGTTCGGATAAATGGAGTTCTACTGTATCATGACTATTTGGAACGTATGGAACGGAAGGAGCAACGAGATTTAAAGAAGCAGGAGCTTGATCAAGCAAGGGAATTGGAAGAGAAAAGACTTGCTCAAGCAAAAGAATTAAAAGAACTTGAAGAGAAGAAATTGGTTCATGAAAGGGAACTTGAAGAGAAGAAATTAGTTCAACTAGAAGCAGCTAGGAAAGAAAAAGAATTGGTTCGAAGAGATCAAGAAGCATATAGAGAACTAGAATGGGAAAAAATGGAACTACGTAAGTTGGAACTTCTTTAGTTGGATCAAGCACACAGAAATGCTATAGAACTTCAGTCGTTGAAATTACAGGCTGATAAAGAAAAAGAGATTGAGATTGCAAAGATTAATGCCCAACATACTGGTGCTAATCCACAAGGTTCTCATGGCAATAATTTTAATTATCCAAAAATTAAATTACCAAATTTTGATGATAAACGGGACTGCATGGACTCGTTTATCATAGATCCCAAAAGATAGGTGGCCTATTATCTTTTCAGACTACCTCACAGGGGAAGCAATGCTTTGTTTCATGTCAATTGATGAAACAAGTAGATCTGATTTTGATATTATTGCCAATACAATGATGGCAAAATTTCAGCTCACTGAGGAGGATTTTCGATCCAGATTTCACTCTGCAGTTCCGTCCAAGAATGCTGATTTTGGAGAGTTCATCTCTTCTATTAAATTGTACTTGGGTCGATGGATAGATTTATCTGGTATCAATAAATCTTTTGATGAATTATTTGACCTAATGCTCAGGGATAAAGTTTTATCTACCTGTGGCACAGATTTTGTTAGTTTTTTGCAGGAAAGAAAACCTAAATCGATCAATGAGTGTCAAGAATTGGGGAGAAACTACATGTCTGCACATCCAAACAAGGAAATTCGTAAGGTTTCCTTTGATAATGCATTACCTGTATGTGTTTCGTACCACGACGGAGGAGTAGGTGACCACCGTTCTCGCCCAAGGAGTGCAGAGGGCAGATATAGGAGTGATTATTGATCTTCCTTTCGAGGACGGTACAATTTTCCTCGTTGTCATTCACCATCTCACTTTGGTGGGTATAGATATTCTAATTACTCTAACCGAAGTCGTGGACAACACTACGGTAATAGCAGTGATGATAGACATCACAGAGACTATGGAAGAAATTCAGTAGAACGCTCCAATGGAAATGGTAGGTGTCATTTAAGTGAAGTAAACAATAAGCACAGTAAACAATGCAATCACAAACCTGATCACAAAAATGATTGTAAACTGGCAAAAGGGAAAGCAGACCATGCTAACGTCTGTACTCCACTTTGTGGTCACGATAGTCATGTTGAACAGGCTAATGCATGCATTCTACGCTCAAGCAAAGATAACAATTGCACTGAGTGTAATACACTTTATGAGCCAGGTGCTAAAACTAGACTTTTGTGTGGCCATATTTTACCAGCGATGTCTGTCTGCGATTTTATCGGTCGCCTTACATTACACAAAGGTTTTATAGGGGACAGACCAGCCACCATTCTTCGTGACACGGGATGTACGATTGTCGGGATACGGAAATCGTTGCTAGATAAATCATTATTTACAGGAAAGTCACTGCAATGCGTTACTTTTGGAGGTAACATTGAATGGTTTCCCATGGCAAAGGCGGAGATCGACACACCTTTTTATTCAGGGACTGTACTCGTGTGTGGCTTGGAAAATCCTGTGAGTGACGTGATCCTAGGTAACATTCCAGGTGTAAAAGACTGTTCACCGGAAGAAATTGCAGAGTGGGTCAGCAAGCACCCATTAATGGCGAATGCGGTCACTACAAGAGCTCAGCATGAAGCAAGCATTTTGACCGATGCATCTCCATCTGTCATGGAGGAGACACCACTGAGAAATGCTCAAAACATTTCTCCGACTATCTTTACACAAAAACAAAATGAGGATGAATCTTTAAAGAAATTATTCACTTTGGCTGAAACAAAACAAATTAAGATCACTAAGAACTCATCATATTGGTTTGAGATTCGTAACAATGTTTTGATCAGATGTTTTAACACATTAACTACCGAATTGAAAAACACACTGTGGCCGAATTAAATTTTTTCCCCATTTTCATCCTGTAGGTGTTTGCACAAAGTAAGCTGTAGTTTTCGTAATTGTTTACAGGTTTTTATGAATTACGCGTCATTTTAAAGATAAATGAATGTACTATTACAATAAACACCGGTTGTAACTCTAATAGAGATTGTTGCTATTTAACGGCCCTCCGATGGCCGAGGACTTGCAATATTTTCACAATTATAACTGTTTGCACCCTATCTCTATCAACATCACAATTTCAATCAATGTGCACAAAGTTTTCACTCTTGTCCTCGTCGCTAGATCTATCAGTCATTTGTTGAAACACGTTTCTATCCTATTCAGCCGTTAGACGAGATGTACACGCATTTTTTGTAGTCCTATCACTAGTTGCCAAGGTAAACAGTTTTACACGATTTGGTAACTAACCCAAAACGCTGAAAAATATAAACATAATATCAATTTTCCAGTGTTCTACAACAACCATGCTTTGGGAATTTGTTTTCCGGTGGCAACTTAAAATCTCGAACCAGATCAGAAAGTGTTTCAGTACATTTTTCATTCGTTTTATTACTAAAATTAGATTGGCGCTCTGAGCGGCTTGCGGTCCAAATGTGATTATCTTGTGAGCCGCTGACAGCGGCTTGCGGTAGTTAATGTGTTAAGAAAGGAGTGGATCATGTAAAGAAACAGATTGTGGTACCAAAAAGTTTAAGACCTTTAGTTTTAAATACAGGTCATGATGTACCTATGGCAGGACACTTGGGTCATAATCGGACTTTGTTTCGAATTACTACAAATTTTTATTGGCCTGGCATCAACACAGATGTAAAAAGATATTGTAGATCTTGTCATACGTGTCAAAAAGTCGCACGCAGGGGTAAGAATCAGACAGCACCCTTGCAAGTCACAGATGTGCCTGTGCGCGCATTTAAGAAACTAGCTATAGACATCATTGGTCCATTGTTTGTAATGTTGGATCGAGGTTTTCAACATATTTTAACGTGCATCGATTTGTGCACTAGATGGCCTGAGGCCATACCGTTAAAAAACATTAATACCATATCAGTTGCGGAAGCTTTGAACTTGATTTTTACAAGGATAGGTTTTCCTGAGGAAATACTGTCGGATAGAGGGACACAATTTAAGTCGGAACTTATGAGCGCGATAGAAAGCTTATATTGCATAAAACATTCATTCACAAGTCTGTTACGTGCAGTCTTTGATATCTTACAATATTATACATAGGTAATTTTTTAGTGCTTAAAGGAAAGTCATTATTGAGTTACTTCCCTTGAACTCCGCGGATAAATACATTTTTACTGCGATTTATTCGTTGTTTGGGTAATAATAGATTGTTCTTGCTTCAGAATATCTATGGCCTGAATTTATGTGTATTGTTTGTCTGAGTAGGACAAGTCTGTCTTATATCTGTATATCTTTACATATCTAGGTCGAACTATATGTTCTGTTGTCTCTAGAGAGGTCAAAGGCTATTCGGCGGATGTGTCGCTTGAGTGGGGTGATTTGGCTTCGTCCTGATAGGGAATGTGTGTGTTTTGCTATGTCGGCTTGATGCCTTGAAAAGTGATCTCAGTGGTTTTGGGGAAAGTGATAGTCGTCTAGACCTATCGTGTATGCTTTACCCCAGTGTTTATTCATCTTGCCAAGGAATGGCAGTTTCATATTCCCTCTACCAAGGTAATCAAAGATACTCTTATGAACTCTCGATCGAAGCCACCATTGTCGATAATTACGATTTGAATGTTTAAGAGAATATATTTGACTCGATGAAAAACGACTTCGATTCCTAGCAGCACTATATTCTGTAGAATGCAGTCTATTGTTCATGACCAAATCTACAGAGCAACGAAATGTTGTATGAATGACTAACTTTAGAACAGATTCATTATCTGTATTCAAACGTGAGTGACAGTTCACGAGTGGAGCCATCTTGGAACCAAAACATGTAGGACTTTCAAGAAGAGAAAAGGGATGCCCGTATTATCGCTTGATCAGTCCAGAGATCACTGCTACACATGAGAACCCATTGTTAGTGGTTCAATATTATTATATGGAAAAATATGTGCTGAACATTATGTTGAAGAATCGTTGCTAAACGAGATTAGGTTTAGAAGTCATCTGAAATATTGTTTACAAGCTGACGTGCTCAGTCAGTGACGTCAGATGATATATGTATGGGCGATACTGAGTGCTTGGCTATTGACAGTCCATTATACCATTATTCTACATGAGTGCCCATGTAACATTGCAAGACCATTTGTCCACTGTACTATGATGTATTATGGCAACCTGTGATTTGTCACTATCTGTGCTGTCGAGTGTGTACGTCCAATTAAACTTTAGAAAAGGTACACAGTCGTTGGTGTCGATGACTTCCGGTCATACATGAGTGTGAGAAGAGAACATTTGTCAACAACACGAACCCTTATCATCATTCGCACATTATACACTCCATCCATGTCTACACAACACTGCGTAGGTCAAGTTGACATTCCATACACTACAGTGGGGCAGGCAACACCATAGGGATCTTGTCAACTGATGATGATAGACGCCTGTCTTCCCGCCTAGGAGTGTTCTGGTGTACTTTATCAACATATATTATATCCAACTAAATATCAACTTTATCAACTGGTGGACCAGCTTTCTGGGTTTGACCTCGCAGAAATTCAGAAGTCAACAGATTACCGATACCAGACCGTTTCCTGTGGCTGATACGACACACTTGCAGTATTGGTTTGCTCTTTGTCAACGCTTCGTCACGTGACCTGTCTAGTGAATGCAGTATGTAGGTCAGCGTTGTTGACATTTTTTACATTAGACATTATAGAGTTTCACAGAACAGTTGGATCAATTCTTGTCAGTGTTAACAGAAAGACAGTATTTGTGAACTAAGAAGTCCTGGTTTCATCGATGGATCTTCTTGTTTGCCATATATGAACTTTAATATTTAAGGCCAGAATGTTTAATTGAATAAAGTGGCAGTTTGTTTGTTTTCATGAAAAATAACTTTGCCATTACTGTAAGACTGAGCCTATTTTGCAACACATACTATCATACACATAATTTATATATATATTTATGTTTACATGTTATTTGTTTGTATAGTATGTTAGTTTCTATGTCAGCGGGTTGTGTTTAAGGTTGGGCGGCGTCCTCACAACAGAGTATCCCACGTCATAGAGGGTCCGTTGTGGGCGTTTTCTATAGGTGCAATTTTCTTGATTGAAAATTTGCTGCGACAACTGTTGCTTTTGTGTTAGCTGTGAAGTCTGTAATTATTGTTATTTTTGTAATATTTCTTTGTTCTTTAGTTTTGTTTTGATTTGTTTGTAATTTGTTGGTCTAACCTTTTCTATCTTTCAGTTCTATTCATAATTTATATTCATATATTGTGACGTCATTTGTGTTGTTATTCTTTGCAGATTCAGTGATTATCTTCATTGATTTCCCTATTTGATTTATTTTGATTTCTGCAAACGTTCTTGTATTGTCAGTCCTATTTGTACTTTATGTATTCTGTTGGTTGACATATGTTTTATATGGGTATATTTCATAAGACACAATTGCCTGTGCACTGCACTTGGATTATGGTATAGACCAGTACCTGATTATTATTACTATTATACAAGACCTTATTAAAGGCTTGTGACCCACAGATATTGGGATAGTATACTGATTAATCAGGTCATTGAGAACTTGGGGTATTATTATTGATTCAGGTGATTAGTATTATTGTTAGGCATCATGTCTACTCTAGATTATTTCATTACTCAAGGGAAAGCTCTTGATAAGACTGGTCAACAATTAGAACAATGGGCAGTTGCTCAATATGACAAAGCATTAGCTGCAGAAGAGAAAAGATTAGCTGCAGAAGAGAAAAGATTAGCTGCAGAAGAAAGAAAAGCTATGGCGGAAGAGAAAAGATTAGAAAAAGAAGCTGAGGCTGCTGCTGAACAAAAGAAATTGCAGATGCAGGTAGAGGAAAGGAGATTTGAAGCTGAACAAAAAAAATTGGAAAGAGAAGCTGCGGCTGAACAAAAAAGATTAGACAGTGAAGCTGAACAAAAAAGATTAGACAGTGAAGCTGAACAAAAAAGATTAGACAGGGAAGCTGAACAAAAAAAATTGGAAAGAGAAGCTGCGGCTGAACAAAAAAGATTAGACAGTGAAGCTGAACCAAAAAAATTGGAAAGAGAAGCTGCGGCTGAACAAAAAAGATTAGACAGGGAGGCTGAACAAAAAAGATTAGATGCTGAAGAGAAAAAAGCAATAAGAGAACATGAATTTGAGTTGGAGAAATTGAGATTGACAAGTATGAGTAATGTTAATCAGGCATCTAGTGGTAATGGTAAACCTTCTACTTACAAGGTTAAGGTTCCACCGTTCAATCAGTCCAGTGACGATATTACATTCTGGCTGGATAGATTTGAACGTTCTTGTCGTACACATAATGTGGATAAATCACAATACGCTAATCAATTATCAGAAAACTTGAAAGGTGAATCTTTGACTAGATTATGCCTTGTAGGAGAAGCAGATAAGGATAATTATGATGTCATTAGGGCGGCTTTGATAAAAAAATATCAGCTAAGTGAGGAAGGCTATCGCCTTTTATTTAAGACGATGGTACCTGAGACGGGGGTAGAATTCTCAGAATTCACTGCAAAGGCACGTCTCACAGTTGATCGTTGGATTGAGCTTTCCAAAACAGAAAAAACGTATGAAGGACTTATGGATTTGTTGCTCAGAGATAAGATTATGTCATGTGTGAACAAACCTTTCCTTGAATTTATACATGAGCGTAAACCTAAATCTCTAAAAGAAATGGAAGAATATTGTTCCCAATATGTCACTGCACACCCCGACGTGACTTTTGGCAACACTAAGATTAAGGAGAGTATGCCAGTTGCTTCAGCAACACCATACAATCCCAATTATTCACACAGATTTCAGGGACCTCAAAACAGATTTGATAAAAAAGGTAACCATAATAGTTATCAAAACCAAGGTAACCAATCATTTCAGGGTTCTTCTTCAAAGAACTGGAGACGACCTGATAGCTCTCGACACAGGGGTGGTCATAATTATAGGAATTTCCGTAGAGGAAGTAATTATAGAAACTATCAGGGTTATCCGTCTTGGAGTCAACAAGATCATAATTACAGAGATACTCATTATAATGAATATGATAATGGTAACCAAGGGTACTATGACTCAAACCCAAATAGGGGTTACAATAGAGGTAACAATAACTACAGAGGTGATAATAACCGAGGTAGATCTCAATACAAAAGACATAAACCACATTTTCAGGCAAACTCTGCACAACAAGAGTCCCATGAAGCCTATAAACAGAGTAAAGATAATAATGATGCTAGTAATATGGCATGTGCCGCTTTTGATTTTGGGAGAGCATCTCAGTGCCCCCAATGCAAAACGTTATTTGAGCCAACCACAGTGACTACTTTAAGCTGTGGCCATCCTCTTCCTGCTCTTCCAGCATCAGTCGCGCATGATGGAAGAGGGTCTCTTGTCTTACATAAGGGTTTAGTGAATAACAATCCAGTCTCTGTGCTATTTGATTCTGGATGCACCACAATTGGTGTTAGGCAGTCACTCGTAGATCCTTCCCGTGCCACTGGACAAGTAGTCAAATGTGTAACATTTGGCGGCACATTAGAGAAATACTCTACCGCTATCATTAGGATTGCTACTCCTTTCTTTACAGGAGATGTACACGCATGTCTTCTTCCGAATCCGATCGCTGACCTCATCATCGGTCGCATTCATGGAGTCAAGGAATGCACTCCGCAACAAATTTCCACTTGGGAAAGGCAAAACATGCAGATTGCTAACGCTGTAGTCACTAGAGCTCAGGCTCTTAATGTGCCTCAAACTTCATCTACTGAAGATAATGAAGTGCATAACCAAGATAATCCCTTGGTAATTTCTCGTGACTCGTTTATAAAACAGCAAGAAGATGATCCCACTCTGAAGAAATTCTTCATTCTTGCAACTAAAGGTGATCCGAATAAGGACACAAGTCGTAAATCGTGGATTACAAAGAAGAATGGCGTACTTGTACGTATGGTTCAAGACTCCATTACGTCAAGTCATTCTCAAATCCTGGTTCCCAAGAATTTGAGAGTTAAAATTTTGCAGCACGCTCACGACTCTCAGTGTGCTGGACACATGGGTTTTTCCCGTACTAAGTCAAGAGTCCTTGCGGCTTTCTTTTGGCCATTGGTAAACAAGGACATACGGATTTATTGTCGATCTTGTAAAGTATGTCAGGAAGTTAAATCCAAAGGTCCACGGCATGCTGCACCCATTCAGGCGGCGGACATTCCTATTCGGCCGTTTCAAAAAATGGCCATAGACATTATTGGTCCATTTAAGATCAAGTCTGCCAGAGGACATCAGTTTATCTTGACGTGTGTTGATATGTGCACACGTTGGCCAGAGGCTATTCCTCTGAAGAGCATTACTACTGCTGATATTGCAGATGCTCTTTGGCTTATATTTTCTCGTCTGGGGTTCCCCGGAGAGATATTGTCAGACCATGGCACCCAACTAATATCAGATACCATGTCTCAAGTAATGTCTACCCTGCAGATAGATAGATCTTTAAGTAGTATCTACCATCCAATGTCTAATGGTATGGTCGAACGCCTTAATAGAACACTTAAAAACTTACTGGGGAAGATAACTGAGGATCATCCTCAAGACTGGGACAGAGTTTTACCTGCGGCCCTCTTCGCTTACAGAGAGGTACCCAATGAACATACGGGATTTTCTCCCTTTGAACTCGTCTTTGGCGCGCGTCCGCGTGGCCCTATGTCGTTGCTTCACGATCTCATAACATCTGACAATATTGACGATGACACAAAGTCATCCTACGAATATGTCATCGCGTTGAGACAAAAGATTATCGAAGCATGCAAATTAGCAACTTCTTCTTCTGAATTTGCGAAACAGAAGGCAAGGCAATTTGCCAATAAGAAGAGATGCTTACGACAACTTTGTCCTGGTGACAAAGCATTTGTATTACTACCTTGTAGGGAAAACAGATTGCTTATTTCTTGGAAAGGTCCGTACGATATAATATCGAAAATTTCCGATGTCGACTATATTGTCGATATTGATGGGAAGCATAAAACCTTCCACATCAATATGCTTACTGAATTCCATGAACGTCCGGATTATTTGCAACCCATTTTCCAAGCAACGGACAATTCTCCAGTACCACATGGTCATTACTCATCACTGTCCGTGATACAGGATGAGGAAACAAGTTTTTCAGATGTAAATCTTCCTCTTCCAATGATCCCACTTCATTCCAGTGAATCATGGAAGAACGTTACTGTCTCTCCTGATTTGTCTCTAGGAGAACAGCGACAAGTTTCAACTATGTTGCAAACATTTCAGGATGTACTCACTGACATCCCTGGACAAACTAATGTCATTCAACATGACATTGTGCTAACTGACCATACTCCTATTAGGGTTAGACCTTATCCTATACCTATACATTTCCAAGCACAGGTCGAGAAAGAGTTGGATGTGATGATAGATTTGAAAATAATCGAACCATCCACCTCTGCGTATTCTTCGCCGATGGTTATTGTGCGTAAAAAAGACAATAACATACGTCTTTGCGTTGACTATCGAAAATTGAATCAAGTAACGAAGTTCGATGCCGAACCTATGCCTTTACTGGAAGAGCTACTTACTCGACTCTCCAAATCTCATTTTTTCACTAAACTTGATTTGTCTAAGGGATATTGGCAAGTTCCTTTATCTGAACGCGCCAAACCTCTCACGGCTTTTTCAACACCTAGAGGTTTGTTCCAATGGAATTTTATGCCTTTCGGTCTTATGAACGCACCAGCTACGTTCGTACGCATGATGCGCCGAATCCTATCTTATCGGTCAGATGTCATTGCATATCTAGACGACATCTGTCTTTTCAGCGATACTTGGGAAGATCACTATTCAGGGTTAGATGAATTGCTGTCTACTTTGCGTGAGCACAACCTGACAGCGAAACCCTCTAAAGCCTATATTGGTTTTAGCGAAATTTCTTTCCTAGGCCACCGAGTTGGTCATGGTTTCCTAAAGACAGAGGACCATAATACTAGTAAGATACTTAACATCTCAATCCCTAAGACTAAAAAACAGGTGAGAAGTCTGTTAGGTCTTATTCAATTTTATGGCAGATTCATTCAGAATCTATCCTCTATCATGGCACCTCTCTCAACACTTCTAAAGAAAGGTTCGCCTAATGTGGTCCACTGGTCTCAGGAATGCCAATGCTCTCTGGATAAGATTAAAACACTGTTTTCAACACCACCTATTTTAGTGCTACCCACTAAAGATAAGACATTCGTTCTTCGTAGTGACGCTTCATCCACTGGGATTGGAGCGGCACTAATGCAAGAGTACTCTGGAACTCTGCATCCTGTAATGTATATTTCCAGAAAACTTAATGCGGCAGAAAGGAATTATTCGGTTTTAGACCGTGAGCTATTAGCTATGGTTTGGTCGATCCTCAAACTACAGAGATTCCTACTAGGCGCACATTTCATAGTAGAAACAGACCAAAAAGCTCTTACTGCTATACAGAGTAAGAATTTGAAGAGCTCGAGGTCTACTCGATATGCAATTGCTCTTCAACCTTTTCATTTCTCTGTGCGAGCTATTCGGGGATCAGATAATGTGATGGCAGACATTCTGTCAAGATGCCCACATGATTCCACATAACTATTAGGGCTTAGACTTCTTGATATGTCTAGTTCTATAGTAGTTCCTTTTCTATATCATGATAGATACACATTTGTAATTTAATAATATAATGATTGTATCACTACATAGCGGTTCATGTATGTTTATTCACCGCTGTGCTTTGATGATTTTTACTTCATAAATCATAAATTTAAGATATCTAATACGTAGTGATGATATGAATTTTTTAGGCATTGTGTAATTGCCAGAATTGTATTATACTTTGATGACACCTTCCTGGAAAAATATACTTGTAGAGAAATAATTTCTCTCAGTTTATGAGACACATTCTCACCAGTCGCTCCATAAGTCGACTTAGCCTCATATTAGGCGTTATAGGTATTCCTGATATTTTCATCTGCGCATTATTCATGCGTTGTGAGCCTATTGTACGTTGCTCCTAGATGTATTTCAAAAAAAAAAAAAAATGTTCCATTTTTTTTTTTCCCGGGAGGTGTGGTAAGACTGTTACGTGCAGTCTTTGATATCTTACAATATTATACATAGGTAATTTTTTAGTGCTTAAGGGAAAGTCATTATTGAGTTACTTCCCTTGAACTCCGCGGATAAATACATTTTTACTGCGATTTATTCGTTGTTTGGGTAATAATAGATTGTTCTTGCTTCAGAATATCTATGGCCTGAATTTATGTGTATTGTTTGTCTGAGTAGGACAAGTCTGTCTTATATCTGTATATCTTTACATATCTAGGTCGAACTATATGTTCTGTTGTCTCTAGAGAGGTCAAAGGCTATTCGGCGGATGTGTCGCTTGAGTGGGGTGATTTGGCTTCGTCCTGATAGGGAATGTGTGTGTTTTGCTATGTCGGCTTGATGCCTTGAAAAGTGATCTCAGTGGTTTTGGGGAAAGTGATAGTCGTCTAGACCTATCGTGTATGCTTTACCCCAGTGTTTATTCATCTTGCCAAGGAATGGCAGTTTCATATTCCCTCTACCAAGGTAATCAAAGATACTCTTATGAACTCTCGATCGAAGCCACCATTGTCGATAATTACGATTTGAATGTTTAAGAGAATATATTTGACTCGATGAAAAACGACTTCGATTCCTAGCAGCACTATATTCTGTAGAATGCAGTCTATTGTTCATGACCAAATCTACAGAGCAACGAAATGTTGTATGAATGACTAACTTTAGAACAGATTCATTATCTGTATTCAAACGTGAGTGACAGTTCACGAGTGGAGCCATCTTGGAACCAAAACATGTAGGACTTTCAAGAAGAGAAAAGGGATGCCCGTATTATCGCTTGATCAGTCCAGAGATCACTGCTACACATGAGAACCCATTGTTAGTGGTTCAATATTATTATATGGAAAAATATGTGCTGAACATTATGTTGAAGAATCGTTGCTAAACGAGATTAGGTTTAGAAGTCATCTGAAATATTGTTTACAAGCTGACGTGCTCAGTCAGTGACGTCAGATGATATATGTATGGGCGATACTGAGTGCTTGGCTATTGACAGTCCATTATACCATTATTCTACATGAGTGCCCATGTAACATTGCAAGACCATTTGTCCACTGTACTATGATGTATTATGGCAACCTGTGATTTGTCACTATCTGTGCTGTCGAGTGTGTACGTCCAATTAAACTTTAGAAAAGGTACACAGTCGTTGGTGTCGATGACTTCCGGTCATACATGAGTGTGAGAAGAGAACATTTGTCAACAACACGAACCCTTATCATCATTCGCACATTATACACTCCATCCATGTCTACACAACACTGCGTAGGTCAAGTTGACATTCCATACACTACAGTGGGGCAGGCAACACCATAGGGATCTTGTCAACTGATGATGATAGACGCCTGTCTTCCCGCCTAGGAGTGTTCTGGTGTACTTTATCAACATATATTATAAAAGATCGAGGTTGCTATATAACCAATCTCGTACCCTAAGATCATTTATCCCAGGGGATGAAGTCTTACTGCTCTTACCTATTAAGGAAAATAAGTTGTTAATTTCATGGCAGGGGCCATACAAAGTAGTGAAAAAGATCACAGATGTTGATTACTCAATTGATATTAAAGGGAAAATTAAAACGTATCATCTAAATATGTTAAAATTATACACGCCAAGACCATCTGAATTGGTAGATGTCTTGGATGAGGTTCATCGATCCTCATGCGCTGTTGTTCAGTATGAGGATGCTACATCTGATATTCCGTTGGAATTTACTTTACCTTCTATTTCTGCTCATGAAACGTGGCAGGATGTTTCTATTTCTTCATCACTTTCGCATTCTGAACAAACTCAGATCAGTGATGTTTTACGTTCTTTCTCTGACGTATTTTCAGAACATCCAGGTCATACTGACTTAATATCTCACGAGATCGTGATCACTGATTCTACTCCGATTAAAATCAGACCATATCCTATTCCGATTCACTACAGAGATAAGGTGGATAAAGAAATCTCAGATATGCTTAAAATGGGTAATATTTCACACTCTTCATCTTCGTATTCTTCTCCGGGACCTCAAGACGCAGCAATAGAGACCGCAGTCAGCGACTCATAGCTTGACTGCCTGCGTCAGGACCAGCGAACCAGAGCTGGTTAAGACCGTGCTCCACCTCCACGTGGTGGTCCTGGAAACAGTCTGCAGCAGTGCAGGCTGGCTGAGTGAGCACGGATCGCAATGGGAAGGCAAACCCGGTCCTAAAAAATGCCGTGCAGAAGTCGGATGTGTCGACCGAAAGGTGCAGATATCACAGCTATGTTGTAAACAGACACAACGCAACCACCGTCCTTTTCAGGGCGAACGAAGAAGAAGAAGAAGAAGTATTCTTCTCCAATGGTATTGGTGAAGAAACCAGATGGATCTTTACGCATCTGTATTGATTTTCAGAAACTAAATCAAGTTACAGTCACAGATGCTGAGCCAATTCCAATTTTGGAAGATCTTCTTCCACAGCTGGCTAACGCTACATTCTTTACTAAAGTAGATTTGGCAAAAGGATACTGGCAAATTCTGTTGTCCGAAAATTCTAGACATTTGACAGCATTTTCCACACCAAGAGGTTTATTGGAATGGAATTATGTGTTTCGGGTTGGTGAATGCACCTGCGACATTTGTTCGCATGATGCGCCGTTTAGTTGGCGATAGACCCGATATCATCACATATATAGATGACATTTGTTTATTCCTTAACACATGGGAAGAACATATTGTAGGTTTCATTTCTTTGCTAGAACAGCTTAGAAAGCATCATTTGACAGTTAGACCTTCGAAAGTACAGATAGGTTTTCAGGAAATATCTTTCCTGGGTCATAAATTCGGTAATCATCGGCTTTATCCTTCGGATAGTCTGGTGAATAAAATCCTGAACATTCAGATACCGAAAAATAAGAAAGAGGTCCGTAGTCTGTTAGGGCTCATTAACTATTATCATAAATTTATTCCGGACTTTTCGTCTATCTCTGGTCCTCTTTCGGAGTTGACGCGCAAAGGTGCTCCTCTTAAAGTAATGTGGTCAAAGACTTGTCAGTTAGCATTGGATAAGATTAAAATTCTATTCTCGAATCATCCTATTTTGATTCTGCCAGATATCCATGAACCATTCTATATTCGCACAGACACTTCTCAGATGGGAATCGGTGGCAGTTTGATGCAACTTGTCAATGACGTACTCCATCCTTGCTTCTTTGTGAGCCGGAAGTTGTCTGATGCAGAAAAGAAATATTCCGCGGGAGAAAGAGAGCTCCTTGCTCTTGTCTGGACTATATCAAAACTTTCTCGCTACTTGCTCGGACGAAAATTTTACATTGAAGTCGATCATCATCCTTTGACGTCAATGAAACTGAAAGCGTTTAAGAACTCAAAAATCTACAGATGGTTTCTGCTACTGCAACAGTTTTCTTTTGAAATCAAGCATATACGCGGTGAGGAAAATTGGTTAGCTGACTTGTTGTCGCGATTTGCAACTCATCAGGACTGATATATTTCACATGGAACTTTGCATCCAGGTTTATGGTTCCAGTTTGCTTGGACATCATATTGTGTCTTCTGGACTTGCTATTTCGTCCGGATATATGGACTTAAATTTTATTGCAATTTTGTTTATTTAATAATTGCTCTTCACAATTTTATGTCTCAATGCCTGATACTTCTCAGTATATTGCTTGTCTCTAAGATGTATTAGTACGTAGGATTGCTTAAGGTTATACCCTGCAGGATCTTGCGCGTTTCCTGAAGTAAACGCTTGGGAGCATGAGGGGTAATGTTGAGGCCACTTCATGGTGCAATTTTTATCAGGGCAACTTATTATTAGTGCCAGGGTTTTGTCACACCATGTCGTACCTCAACTGAACGCAAGAAATACATGAAAGCGGTCGCTGTGAGATGAGTATCGAGGTATGATGTAGGCAGATTGGTATGTGACGTCATAGCGTCAAGATGTGTGCCTAAAATGGCTTGTGTATCAGCCAGTATGTGGGATTGTGTATTCAATAAATATTTCTGAGGATAAAAAGGGTAAGCTATATGCTTAAATGAAAGGAATGAGAAAATGCCAGGATTATAAGTAAATGCGATACGGGACTATAACTCCCAAGACACAGAAAGATGTTAAACTAAAATTATATGAACAAATATAATTGAACAGTTGTTATTCCGGGAGGTATCATTCCCCGAAGATATAGGAATAAAATTAGTAGAATTGTTATACCGGGAAGCGACATACCCAGAAGCTTATGGCTTGATGTGGATTTGATTTATGGATACTTGAGATACTGGGACGCTTAAATTCCCCCAATGTTGATGGGAAAATTATAATGAACTTTTGAACAGGACGCTAAATACCCCGCTGGAAATAATGATTAATAAATGAGATTATCAAGATATGTGGAATGGAGAAGTCGAGTGACATGTTTAGAGGGTCGAATCAGATTTAAGCAAGACTGTAACACAGAGAGGGAGCATACATGCCATGTTCGTAATTGTGACCTTGTTAGTGTGTAGGGCCTACTTACTCATTATTAAACTGTTGCCAAATCGTCCAAGCCCAGTAGTTTATTCAATCTCTCAAGGTTAATTTACACCGTTATTAACTTTATGCAGTACTTGAGATGTTGATATGGAAAGGTATATACAAGACGGGTGGTTGCCAGAATATTCAACAATATAAACCAAAGCAAGATGAATGAATTCTCACTTCTTCAATAACACAAATAGACCCTAGACAACAAAAGAATTTGGGCAATTTCTCCATCCCTTAACAAATCACAAAAAGGGGGACATGTCCAAATTTTCTCAAATGGCTATCAATATGTATGCTGTTTAAATCGCTCAAGTCGGTATGCTGGGTTTGTTTTTTTTTTAAATTTAAAGCCTCAATCGGTTTTTTTTAACATACATCCTCAATCTGTTTCCCACATCATTTGTGAAAAAGCTTGAAACAGGGTTAGTGTTACGGTTAGAGTTGGTGAGTACTTTTCTCTGTCTGCACCCTCACCCAAGCCTAACTCAATCCTAAAGGTAAACATGGTTGAAATGAAGAAGAGTAGGATGTGTTCTTCAATGTTTCTAGAGTTGTGTTTTATTTGTGCAATTAACAAATGGCTACAAATCTCACAACAGTAACAGCTAATGCGAATTTGAACCCTTACTCTCTATCGAGCTTCTTCAAAAATAATTTTTGACATGAACGAAAAAATGAACTTGGGATCCAAATGTTAATGTGGTATTCGGAAAACTGTATCATGAGATGTAATTGCAGATAAACAAGAAGAAGCATCTGCAAAACTGACTACATTAACCTGATAGGGTTGAAATGAAGGACAGTGGGCTGCGTGTTTGACACGGCCTCAAAAAAGAATTCAGAGATGCACTAATAAGGGGTAAAGGATTAGGAATCCTAAAACCAACTCTAAACTTAATCCTAACCCTAAGGATGTCAGCAACTTATCTGCACGACATCAAAGAATACGACCCACTGTTCTTCATTTCAACCACCTGACAGTCTAAGGCTGTACCGCAAGTTGTAACTGCAGATGAAAAAGTCCACGAATGCAGAAAACCAACTGACTACATTTTATGTTTTGATAGCTATTAGGGAGAAATCAAGTGCTGTGTCCCCTCAATCCGCGCTTCAACTCCCATTTTATTACTTAAAATTATAATGGCTAGGCCCTTATGCAATGGAGATGTAGGGAAAGATTGAAGGTGAAACACTAGTAACTGAGCAGTGACCAACACTGGCAACAAAAATGCAGCATTAAATTTGGATGAAGCTTTCTGAAAACATTCAGAGATGTACAGGACAGTCTGTCAAATCAAGGCAAGAGACTGGATAAAATGGAGACAACACTGACAACACAAAAATCTGCGGTCAGTGTCCGAACTGACCCCTGTTAAGATCCTCGTTGACACCCTGGTTCGGCAGACCTCGACATGAAAACCCTTTATGGTCAAGTACAATACAACGTAATCTGTCGTGTACGATTCGTACATGATACTAGAACTGCACTGAATTTATTAAGAGGTAGGACGTGAGAATCGAATTACTCTATGCCTATTTATTTATTACACATCCGCTCATAGTTTACGTCGGGTTCATATGCAAGACATGATCTACGCACCTTTACATTTCTTGCTTAATATCATCTGCATACATCTACGGGAATCGTGAAGACGTTTGCATATAACACTTTTAATGATTTCATTATGTCTCGCCGACTTTTGACAAACGACCTTGCACTGCAGACCAAGTCGTGCGCCCCTGAACGCAGCCATATTGTAAACGGGAAAGACCAGGATACTATTACAATCTTGTTCTAACACTTTCCAGAAGTTTGTTATGCCAGCTTTACTGTGCTTTATGAAATAAAATATCTAGTTACTAACTCTGTTAGCGCTAATTGTATAACATCGTTTAAGCATCTAACAATTTTATTCATATGAAATAGTAATTTAAAGCCAATTGAGTAACCATACATTTTTTTCTTACCTAATTATGTAACAATTGCGTGTTATTCGCTGTTGCTAATTTTGATTGTCTTTCTTTGCCTTCTTTGTTTGAATGTGTGTATGTATGTATGATATATATATATATATATATATATATATATATATATATATATATATATGTGATATATATATATATATATATATATATATATATATATATATATATGACACATGCTTGATGACACAGTATGACCAAATGAGAATACCAATATTAGATTATTTGCAAGCATCCAGCTTACCTATAAATAGAGAAGAGGTGTTGAGAATAGACAGACCTAGGAACTGCATAATATAGTCAAACAATATTTAACACGAACACATGTTAATATATAGTGGCTGGGAATGTGAAGGTCTGATGCTGTTCTTACAATGCATGTGACTTTAAAAAGATGAAAGTCAATTAAATATCTGTTAAAGTCCGTTATATAACTAGAACCACCAGGCCTTTACACCCCTCCACTTTAATATTATTCTTGTTCATAGTTTCTTCTTGATTTTGTTTGTTTGTTTTTTTTATTTTTATTTATTTATTTATTTTTTATTTAACATATAAGCACAATTGTGATTGTCTCTATTTACAATTATTTGACAAATGTGATGCCACTTTTTCATATCGGCAGTTGTTCATATTATCTGGAATTGAAAACAATATATATATCCTAATTATAACCCATCAGAGGTTGAACGGGATATTTTTCTTCATTAATTTAAAAAAAAAAAAAAGTGAAAATGGATGTAAATTCCGTGACACTATACTCTTTTGCCATTTCCCGTATTGGAATATATATTCCTATCCCCAATTCACCATCCTCTCCCTTGGATCCGTGTAGACAGTAATGCTGTCCTTTGATATTATTTTGTTGTACGAGGGAAGGTCAAAAAGTAATGCCTCCTATTTTTTTATGTATGTAAATACTGCATCGGTGTGTGTGGTGGATTTGATGTTAAGAAATGTTGTTGTTATGTACTCTTAGTGTACTGAATGAGGTCAGCTGTGAAGGTCCCTGAATATAATAAATATTATGTTAAGTTACAGGGTACCTTTCTGCTACCACCTTTATGATCTCACTCAGACTTATTCTTTGACTAGAATGTATGATGATGATGACTACGTTTGGTGTCTAGGGTTATGTATAAATAGTGTAATCTTGCATTAACCAACTAAACATATACACAAGTATTTTATTCTCCAACACAACACAACAGTACTACAACAAATCACATACACACTACACTTTAAAAGGCTATCTTAAGTAAGTCAGTGGTTGAATTTTGTGTAACGTTAATAATTTTTTTCAATTTATTATCCTGACTCTATTTTGTTTGAATCAGGATTGACCATCAAAAGTGAAATCAATGAAATTATTTACAATATTCAATTTATACAATGGATCTTCTGTCCATAATACAAGTATTAATATAATAAAAGTGTGTAAGTGTAGTTTTCTAAATAGGATAATACTGGTATATGTAAAATGGTAGGTTGTTGGTTATCGTCATTCCCTATCGTGCATTTTCTTTTCATATGTCACAGGTGAAATTTTTTTTATTTGATAATTTCAGTCTTTGTGGTTAATAACTGTCAGGAATCAATCAGTTCCTACGAGCCTGGTTTTATGTGACTGTCAGGGCCACAAAACCCCACAATTTCAATGAATATTACACACAAGTAACGATGACTGGCAGATCTGGCCCAAGTTATCACTGCCCTGTCCAGAAGTTTATAATATTTGTATTTAGAATTACACTTCTGATCTCATCGTCTCGCGGCAAGATTTTTTGAAGAAATGGCGTCCTAGCCTAACAATTTTTCTTCAATATCAACTAAGCTGGCCAATAGAAGCAGACGACTATGAATTTTAAATCGAACTTTAAAAAAAACAATTCCCAAAATACTACGGTTACTACTACAAGTATATTTTTAATGTTAGGTTAGCCAATCCCCTCTCGCCTTCCTTTAAACTACAGCCAATCAAAATCTTGGTACCTTTTAATCCTATTTACCCATAGCTATTTTTTCAAAATATGTTATGAAAAAATTAAGCAGGCGTGATCTTTTTTCTCGTCAGTCCGTCTTATCATACATAATATTATTGCCATTATTTTGGTTATTTTTTTTTGGTACTAGTGGGTAACTGACACCATATTATTGCTCAGGACATCATAAGGCATCCGAATATATAATTTTTATGGCCCTGTGTATTTTGGTTCATAATTCCATATTTTTTTTAGTTTTGTATCGTAATTTGAAACATGCCCAAGGCTATGTTGCTCGAGTTGGCTTTTTTGAAATCAACGCGAGACGGCGTTCCCTAGGTTCTGTCTTTCCATCCCTCCCCTCTTTTATTCTTTCACTCTCGTCTTGGCAATCCGACTTGACCTTGCAAAAGTGTTACATTTAATCTGAAGGACGAATTTTTTTCGAAAAGACAGTATCTTTCGTTCGGCCATTAGGTTTATCAAAATCGACATGCGGGCGAGCGTAGGAGAATACTACGCTGGACTCAATTTTTATTTTCTATCTTATTTTTGACTTTATGCTCTACAATATTATCTAATTTAGCTATTGTATTGAGAATATCATCACATATCTCCCCACTTTTAGAACAGACTACGTGATGTCAGTTCATAATTCGAAATACACATAGATAAATTTAAATTATTATTATGCCTGGTGACTACTCTGATTTTCGTCGTATGGGTGTCTACTTAAAAAGTCTGCACCTACGTTCTCCGACCCGGGGATATATTCTATGATAAATTGGTATGGCTGTAAGAGCAAAGACCAACGTAATAATCTAGCATTTTCATGTCTTGCTTGCGACAGAAATACAAGTGGTTTATGATCTGTTTGAATCCTAAATGATCTACCATAGAGATAGATTTGGAACTTTTTTTATCGCCCATATCAAAGCCAGACATTCCTTTTCACTAGTTGAATATTTTTGTTCCACGGTGTTCAGCTTACGGCTAGCATAAGCAACTGGGGTTAATTCCCCATCAAGTGAATTGGATTATTGTAATAGGGCTGCCCCTAATCCGACGTTACTAGCGTCCGTTCTCACAACAAACTCTTGACTCAAGTCGGGCAATTTCAATATAGGCTTGCTTGTGAGATTTTCTTTTAACTCTTGGTAGGCCGATTCACACTGCGCGGACCAAGTAATTCTATCAGGATTTCCTTTGCGCGTTAAATCCGTCAGTGGTGCACATATCGAGTTAAAATTTTTAATATATTTCTGGTAAAAACCACACAACGAGACAAAAGATCTCACATCTTTTTTTGTCTTTGGCCTCGGAGCTTTCTTCAATTTCTCCAAGTTCTTGGGGTCAGGGGTCATGCTTCCCTGAGATACTGTGTGTCCCAAGAATTCCAACTCTTTACATCCAATACAACATTTGGTCGGTCTAGCCGTCAAGTTTGCCTCCCTGAGTCTATCCAACAACATATTCAGAGAGTTAATGTGTTCCTCAAATGTTTCTGTAGCAATGAGAATATCATCAATGAAATTCGTGATACATGGATTATTCAGGGGATCCAACAATTTTCGCATCATTCTAGAAAACACACTCGGAGCATTTTTCAACCCAAAAGGCAACATGTTGAATTCATAATGTCCATCCGAGGTGCTAAAGGCTAAATACGGTCTAACCTCAGGTTTTACTGGAATCTGATAATAGCCTTTGCTCAGATCCACATTAGAGAAATATTTAGCTTTGTTCAGCCTAGCAAACAGCTGATTTGTATTAGGTAATGGATCCACCTGACCTTCTGTGACAGCATTCAGTTTCCTGTAATCTATACACAGTCTGTGTTCCCCAGAGGGTTTTCTCAACAGAACCACACTAGAACTGTACGGGGACTCTCTGTGTGAAATAATTCCTTCTTTCAACAAATACTCTATCTCGTCCTTCAAAGCTGTCTCCTTTGCAAACGGGATCGTATAGGCTCTCATACAGATTGGTGTTGGGTCTACAAGTTTCATATCGTATTCCAATAAATTCGTATGCCCCGGTTTGTCCGTTAACACATCTGCATGATCATCCAAAACCTTTTGAACTCTCTCCCTCTGATTTTTCGTTAAGTGTTTACTAATTTTTACCTGTGCTGCTGTCTCACAGGGATGTAGCGGATATTCATGAGAAGTGAGTGGTTCGTTTTTCATTCCCGTTGCCATGGACAAGGTTAGTAAGTGTGTCTCGTCCTGATTTTCTCTTTCCAGATATTTTTTCAGGAGATTCACATGATAGATTTTCTCTTTCCACTTTTTATCTATCTTATAATTTGTTCTAGACACCTTCTCTAGAACTGTATATGGACCTTGCCATCCAATCTGCAACTTATTACTACTGCCTGGTAATAGAAGGAGGACCTTCTCTCCCACAGCTAAATCTTTATCCTTCGCCTTCTTATTATAATAGGCAGCATGTTTTTTCCTGGCTTGTCTCAAATTATCATGAGCAAGTTTCCAGCCAGTTTTAAGACGAGTGGTCAGCTCGTTCGCATATTGATATGATGAGGTGATATTTTCTTCTGCCTTATCATCAGTCCACGTCCTTAACAAGCTACATATGGACTTTTAATTTTACATACTTATTTTTCCTGGCACTTGTCAGGTCCTTTACATTAGAAGCCTTATAGTGAGGACTTTTCTTCCTAGAATCATCACTCACAAATCGTCCACTACCAATTCTTTTCTTGGGGTTTTCTCCCCACTTTAAATTCCTTGTGAGAGATCTCCTCTCTCTTTTATTTTCCTCCAGTTCACATAATTCCGACCGAGGGATTGTCGGCTTATTCTAGGATACAACCAATTTTGGCCCTCTGCACAGAGTTGCCATGTTAATACACTCAAGTGAAGACTGTGTGTGAAAAGGGGGTTCCCATTCCCATTTGTCTACATTATTAAATTTATTTTTATTTTTCCCACTTGTGGGGGTTCCCTCATGCAATCTGCTACATGCTTCTACGAAATTCTTAATGTCGACCTTTACGTCAGGCAGGTAGTATTTTTTAGAAACTTTTTGGCAGATGGTACCTACTTTCTCGTGGTCCCCATCTTTTCTAACATATAGTCTCCTTATTATATCTGCCCTATATGCCTTTGGAAGGACCAGCTGTCCGTGACCATTGGATCCAGTTCCAGCCTTCCTATATATCAATTTGTTTTTCATATAGAAGTCTCCTTTGCCTGGAGGTGTATGACATTTGGGCAATTTCTTAAAACACGGCTTGAGGGTCTTATCCTCAGCCTGCGCCTTCCTCATCTCATCTGGATGGGTATTTATTGGGTTTTCCTCCTCCTTTTTGGACTGTGATCTGGTCTGCACTGTTGTCATGATCCCAGGTCTCTTGGGATTCCCCAAGAAGCCATATCTACACCCCAATATCAGAGGGTAGATTGGATCATTTATCACTGCTGCTTTGATGATTCCTTCCACATATCGCGTTTTTACATTTATCCTGGCGATGGGAAGTGTCATGGTCGCTACGTCCTTGGTTGCAGCTTGGATCTCCACTGTTTCTGTGGTGTATTGATCTGCTTGCACCAGGTGAGAACTCACAACGGAATCATAATCCAATCCAGTATCATACAAGCACCTTATGGTGACTCCATTACATATTACTTCTTCACACACTGGAGGATGATACGGTTCCTGCTGTTTGGTAGGGTTGGCCTTGGCTCCCTTTCTCCCCGTTTTCATTGCAGCGAAGGAAGGAAGTTTCCTAGTACACGTTTCGGTGTTATGGTTGTCCATCTTACACCATCTACAATATAATCTACCTTTATGAAAGGGTTTTCTTTCCTCATATTTTCTGTCATTGAATTGTGGGTTTTTATTCCTATAATCATTTCGTGGCCTATCAAAATGTTGCTTACCTTTGTTTCCCTGATCTTTGTTGTCCAATCTGTTAAAGTTTTGTGGAGCCTTATAATTGTCTACCTGTTTCTTTTTTGTGCCCGCTACCTCTGCTTGGGCTGCCTGATACCTCTCAGCGACATTGAGTAACTCACCCAGCCTCTCTGCACCTTGTTCCATGAGAAACTTTCTCAAGTCTGGAGCCATGGACTCTCTCAATTGCTCAATAAGGATCATTTCTTTAAGATCTTGGGTTTTCCCCAGAGCAGTCCATTTCTCCAAGTACGTCTCTAAACGTGCAGAGAACTGGCGATAGGTCTCACCCGACAGTAGCCTTGCATTCCTAAATTTTTTCCTGTAAAATTTTCCTTTCTTTTTATACATTAACAAAAGAGCCTGCTTTAACATGTCATAATTGTCTTGATCATCCCTGCTTATTTTGGCAAAAACTCCATAAGCTGTTCCCGTAAGCCCCTGGGATAACTTTAGGCTCCACCTTTCTCTCTCTAAACCATACGTGGTAGCCAACAGTTCAAATCTACCCAGAAAACTTTCTATGTCATCGTCTTTCTCAACAAAATGGTCTAAATGAAAACCCATAGCTGAGGTTGAGGCTCCCTGACTAGTAGTGGCATCGGAGGTAAAGGGGCTGGCACCATTTTCAGGAGCATGGCCTTGTAATTCCAACTCCCTTAGTCGTAACTCGTGCTCCCTCTGCAATCTCCTATCTTCTGCTTCCCTTTCGGCCTTTTTTTCTTCTGCTTCTAATTTCTTCTCTTCAAATTGGAGCCTTGTAATCTCCGCCTCCCTTTCCGCCTCCAATGCCCTAGCCTCTTTGTCAGCCTAAATCTGCAACCTCTTAATTTCTTTCTCAGCCTCTAACTTTCTTTCTGCTTCTTATTTCCTGTCTTCCCTATCTCTTTCAATAAATTTGTCACATTCTGAGGTTACATACTGGACCAGCTCTGGTCCGTCCATATTCATTTCTTTAGCCGTCTGCACAGCAGCAGATCGAAACTTTGCCAGATCAGCCATTCTGTACTATGCAACCTTTTAAAATTTCTAATTAGACAAATTTCTAATTATAACTAAGAATTTCTAATATGACTAAGAACACAACAGGCACCGATAGCTCAACCACTATTTAAATTCCACAAAAGAATACTTTTAATATTATTTTACCGGTTTTTAAAATTCCCGGGACTTGAGACCCTAATATATTTTATACGAATTTAAAAATCCCGGAATCGAGCTACCCAATATATGTGGTGGATTTGATGTTAAGAAATGTTGTTGTTATGTACTCTTAGTGTACTGAATGAGGTCAGCTGTGAAGGTCCCTGAATATAATAAATATTATGTTAAGTTACAGGGTACCTTTCTGCTACCACCTTTATGATCTCACTCAGACTTATTCTTTGACTAGAATGTATGATGATGATGACTACGTTTGATGTCTAGGGTTATGTATAAATAGTGTAATCTTGCATTAACCAACTAAACATATACACAAGTATTTTATTCTCCAACACAACACAACAGTACTACAACAATCTGTCGTAATTTTTATCTGAGAGGGTGCTGATGAATATTGGTCCCTTTAGAGTGTAAAGTGTATTGAAGGCTCTGTGAGAATAAGGATTTGGGAGAATGAGGTAGTAGGTTCACAAGCGCTGGGAAGGAGCAAGGACAGTCTCTTATTACGTCAATATCTGTTTTCTCACAGACTACTCCTATCTCTCTTCTGCACAAACAATTGTTTGTCAGTTCCAGTCGCTCAGGCGCACTCACCGATTTGGTGATTCTGTCGCTCAACGTACATGAATACAGCCTACACAGATGGAAATGTTTGGAGTTTTAGGCCAACCGACAACCAACACAATTAATGATTAATACCTTTATTATCATAAAGGACTCACACATAATTGTACATTTACAGTCAAAAATCAAAGGTTACAGAATACAAATATAACAAGGGAAGAGGGGTTTTTGAGGAGAAATATCCCATCCACCGTTTCCCGTTTATATTTACTAACAGACAAAACCCGGTCCCAAAGACAAGAAAGGGGGGGGGGGAGGGTGATCAGGGATAGGCAATTTAACCCACTGGTAAAGTTATTACTCTGAGGCAAGGGGTTACAGAAAAAGGGGGGGGGGGTGTAGAGGAAAAGCTAGGGTTCTCAATTGTCTCCCTTTAAATCAACAAATTTTACGGGAGGGGGAATGAACACAATTACCCAATCCCGCTAGGAGAGATCCCGTACAAGGAATATAATGCACCTTAGTACAAGGTCGAACTAATTAAAAGGGTAAAGAAAAGATAAATCTCCTTTCATTCAAAAAAACACACTAGGGCTGGCCATCCCCACAAACACACACGCAGACTTACCGAAAGGTGAATTCTGGCACTTCATAGGAAATACATAAAAAAAAAGCACTAAACCTTGGCTTAGGTAAAAGTATTTTTCTTCCGTGTACAGCCCCAGATTTGGGGTTTGTTGAAGTTAACAAAGTGTCCCGAAATCGCTGGACGTTGAAGTTTAACGGTACTGTTTGTTTATTAGATAAAGTTCCTAAAGAAAGGCACAGGCACTTGGCTAGGCGTGAGGTATGATGTAGTTCCTAAAATTGGCACAGCTGGTGGAGATAACTTCCTTTGTCCGTAATGTCACAAGTTAAGAAAAACACTGAGGTAAGTTCTTCTTCGGGGGAGGGGGGGTAAAATCCACTGAATATACGTGACAGACAGTGTTCAGGTAGATCGATGTTTTTTTTCTTCACAAATAGGGGCAGTGAATAAAATATGTTCTGCTTCCAGTTTTCTTTAAGGACTCTATATGAACTAGTATTTTTTAAGTGTTTCTTGAATGGCTTTATTCTCAGTTACGTTCAGAGGAGCGGGGCCCATTACAGGTCGCCACAAGTTTAGCTTTAAAAAGTTCATATGTTACTGGAGTTATCGAATTGAGTTTGGCAGAACTCTGTATATAATTAATAATTGCTGGGATGCAGGTTGAATGATCGTTCTGAATGAAAGATAATCAAAACAAGAAATGCATTACAAATCATATTATAATCTGACGCGATAAATTACAGTTAGCCTATTTACTTATTAGCGTCGTCAATTAACAAATCAGGAAAACTTCCCGTGAGTTAAAACAATTAAAAGCACATCTATCTATACAGAACTAAACTGTATTAAAGTTATAATTCTCTTTAACGTCTGCAAAATAAATTTACGCGTCAATTGTATTAGGAAATACTTTTAGCTGTAACATTAGTTTGCACTAGAACTTTGAAAATGGGTTTATTTAATAAGGTTAAATTTACACCACAATCCATTGAAATCAATTGAAATAACTCGACCACTGATCACTCGAAGCTAATGTATAAATTACCGTCTGCACAGAAAGAATACACTCCAATAGTCACGAAGGTAGATGAAATCCAGCAGGAATCCGACTATGCTAGTGCAACTAGGATTCTGTCAGAGCGAACGATAAAATGCAGTTTTTCGGAGTACTCTATTTATACTTATCGAATGTAACTTGAATAGGGCGTGTTAGATTTTCGCACCTTTCTTGAAGTTGAGCAAAATCCGGGGTACCTCGCCGATGTGTTAACCGCTGCGATTCCTTCGTTTTCCCCGGTCTACCGATTTTCTTCCGTCTCAGGCTGCTCGCATAAGAGTGCGAAAATTTCCCGAGAAGCTAACTCTGTGAGCTGCAAGTCCCCTGATTCTTTACATCGTGTGCCGCTGCGATTGAATTCTGAGATCTGTCTGTCTTTGATGGTATCGCTGTTCTGAGAGCTTTGGCAACTCCCACCAGGCGGGGTGACAGCCAGGTAAGAAAATGATCTGCTGTTTATTGCTCTAGAAACAGGAGTGAGTCTGTGGCCCGTCCTCTTTTGGGCCGGCGTTAAGGAAAAGATTGCTATAAATCGTTCTCAGAAATGGTTGTGGGCGGGATTTAACCTCCCATCAAAGGCCATGCGATCTCAAACGTTCACATAAGATAGCTGGCTACATATTAATGATCCAGCGTGTAAGGTTCTCGTGGAAATGCTGCATGCCGGTAAAAGTTACAACAGATGATCAGGGGTTCTAAAGTTATGAGAGGCCAATATTCTGTTATCATCCATCGAGTCAGGGAAATTCATTTGTCATACTTAGACGTACGTCACAATCGTCCCCACTTTTGAGACATGGAAACTCGTTTTCATGTTTCATTTATGACAATGAAGCTGCCCTGATCGGTAGCTTTAGGATGATTGGCATCGTCGATTTTCTCCTCTTCCTCCGTGGTCCAGTTTCTACTCAAGAAGTCAGCTCCGACATTCTGTTTTCCTGGAATATATTCCACTTTGAAGGAATAAACACTCAATAGCAAGGCCCAACGCATTATCCTTGCGTTGAATTCCTTCTTGGCCCCCAGGAAAGCTAGTGGAGCATGGTCTGTTTGCACCGTGAAAGAAGTACCATACAGAAACTCATGATGGCGTCTGATGCCATGAATCAGAGCGAGACATTCTCTTTCAACGACACTGTAGTTGCGTTCCGCTTTATTCAGTTTCCGACTGCCATAGGCAACTGGAAATAGCATGTTCAGGTCACTGTCATCGGCTTGCAGCAATGTTGACCCGATGCCCTGACCTGACGCATCAACTCTCAGTATGAAAGGTTTCTTAAGGTCAGGTAACCTTAGGATGGGGTATGCCGACAACTGTCCTTTCAAAGTGCTATACGCGTGTTCGCACTTTTGATCCCATATGACCTTATCCGGACAACCTTTCTTTGTGAGGTCAGTCAGAGGTGCCGTCAGTCCGTTGAAGTTCTGGATGTACTTCTGATAGTATGCACATAGCGATATGAAGGAACGTACGTCTTTCTTCGTTCGGGGTCTTTTTGCTGCCACAATTTTCTCCACGTTCTTCTTAATAGGCCAACTGCATCCGTGAGAAATAGTATGCCCCAGGAAGTCTAACTGTTCAAACCCGATGAGACATTTGCTAGGTCTGGCTGTGAGACCCGTTTCCTGTAGTCTCCTGAGGAGCATAGCAACCGTAGCAATATGTTCTTCATAGGTTTCCGATGCAATTAATATGTCATCCATGAAATTATGGATATGGGGACTTTGCAAAGGCTCTAGAAGCTTCCTCATCATCCTGGTGAACACTCCTGGTGCGTTATGCAAACCGAACGGCATCACATTAAATGTGTAATGTCCTTCGCTAGTGCTGAAAGCTAACAAAGGTTTAATTTCCTCCTTGACTGGTATTTGATAATAACCTTTACTGAGGTCAATCTTGGAGAAGATCTTTGCTTTGCTGAGCTTGGTGAACAACTCAGAAACAGTTTGGAGAGGTTCGGGCTGGAATTCCGTTACAGCGTTTAGCAACCTGTAATCAATGCACAGCCGAACTTCCTTATTGGGCTTCTGCAACAGCACTACACTCGAGCTGTAAGGAGATGTAGACTCACTGATAATTCCTGCCTGACGCAGCTTGTCTATTTCTCCGCGAAGTGCATCCGCTTTAGCGTACGGGATGGGGTACACTCTGGTTTGAACAGGGGTCTCGTTTGTTAATTTCATATCAAATTCAATGAGATTTGTTCGACCAGGTACATCCGTTAAGACTGCACTGTACTGTTTTAGTAGAGCCCTGGTTTCTGTTTGTTGTTCTGGTGAGAGATTGTCGCCGAACTTGACATCTTTAAAGGATTCTGTGGGTTGCAGTGGATACTCCATGCAACCATCATAATCTTCCTCGTCTTCCGTTGCTATGGCGACAGCCAGGAGATGCTCGGAGGATGGCACCGGTCTTTCCAAATATTTCTTTAGCAGATTTATGTGGAAGACCTTCTCCTTTCCTTTGATGGAGATCTTGTAATTGGTACGTGAGATCTTTTTAAGGACGGTAAACGGCCCCTGCCATCCGATGCGAAGTTTATTGCTTCCGGTTGGGAGTAGCAACAAAACTTTCTCCTGGTTGGTTGGAGCTCTCTCTCTTTTGCAGCTTTGTTGTATCTTTTAGCGTGTTTAGCGCGGGCTTTCGTAAGGTTGGTTGTAGCTAGATCCCATCCTAGCTTTAGCCTTTCCTTGAGCTCAGATACATACTTGCTTGCAGAGACGACTGTCTCGTCAGTCTTTTGGTCTGTCAGGGACCGAAGTAAGGCTTCTAATGGCCCCTTTATAGGTCTGCCAAATAAAAGTGTAGCAGGCGGGAATCCCGTAGACGCTTGGGGAACCTCTCGGTAGGCGAATAAGGCAGCCGATATATATATAGGTCCCAGTCTTCCGGTTTCTCCTGACCCAGCTTACGTAACATGGTGGTGAGGCTGCCATTAAAACGTTCCACGAGCCCATTTCCGGCCGGATGGTAGGGACTTGTGTGGATATGTTTGGCCCTCAAGATCTTAAAGATCTCCTCCATTAACAGGCTACGGAATAGGGATCCATTGTCCGTCAAAACTTGTTGAGGGAATCCCAACCGTGTAAAGATTTGCACGAGGGCTTCTGCAACATGCTTGGAATCTATGCATGTTAGCGGTACAGCTTCGGCCCACATTGTGCAAGTGTCGACTAAAGTCAGGATGAACCTGTGCTTTCTTTTGGTCCTTTCCAGGGGTCCAATGATGTCGACAGCAACCCGTTCAAATGGAGTCCCTACTATTGGCATTTGCCCCATGGGTACTGGGGGTGTCAAGTGCTTGGGTGCTACCCGTTGGCACTGGGCGCAGGATTTCACATACCTGATAATGTCAGAGTTCATTCCTGGCCACCAATAGTGGGTTTTTATTCGCCGAATAGTGGCGTTTTGCCCCATATGTCCGCTAAAGGGAACAGAGTGCCCCATCTCTAAGATCTGGCTTCGGTACTGCGTCGGTACTAGGAGCTGGTTATTCCCCGTGTCCGGGTTTCCCGTTCTACGATACAATACGCCATCCTTAGAAAAGATGTCTCCGTTGTGTCTTGGGTCCTTAGCCATGGGCAGTTTTTTAAAGCAGAGCTCCAGAGTAGGGTCCTTTTGTTGCGCCTCCTTCAGTTCGTTCGGCAACAAATTTGGCGCAGGCTCCCTCTCCTTCTTGGCTTGCCCTCTTGTGGTTACCGCTGCCACAATCGGCTCCTTTGGTCTCCCAATAAACACATATCTACATCCCAGGATAACTGGGTAGATAGGATCATCCATAATGGCCGCTTTTATAACTCCTCTGACAAAGTCAGAGTGTATTTCTACCAGTGCGATAGGCAGCGTCCTGGGCGCATCACTCTTAAACACTCCACTAAGTTTGACGGTTTCCTCTGTCTCCTGACCTGGTTTGACTAGGTGTCTAGCAACAATACAACTAAAACTTAATCCAGTGTCAAAGAGACAAGTGGTTGAGGTACCATTCAAAATTACAGTTCCTCGAGTTGAGGGTCGGTCCCCCTCAGGTTGAGAATCACTGACATTGACTCTACCTTTCGAGGCTGTATGCAAACATCCAACGCGGTTTGGACCGGTTTGTTTGCCCTGATCAGACGTTCCTGGTGTAGGGGTCTTTCCTTTTCCTTGACCTTGGTGGCCGCGCTGCCACGTAGGCTTGGTGGGTTGATCAGAATTGTTTTTGGGGGGGGCATCGGGTTTTGTAGAATTTCGATTTTTCCTGGGGAGGTCTCTGGGTATTATTTTCTCGTTGGTTATAATTCTGAGAGGAATTAGAGGAATAGGATGACTGCTCTAGATTTTGTTTACGAGATGGCTCATCTGTGGGTTTACGTTTAGTGCTGGGAAGTTCGGCCATTGCATTGGTATAGCGTTCGGCCTTATTGAGTATGTCCTCAAGCCTGACTGCGCCCTGTTCAGCCAAAAATCTACGGGTTTCGTTTGACAGAGTTGCCTTTATCTGTTCCACAAGAACAAGTTCAAGTAGTCCCTCATATGTAAGAGGTAGGTCAGATAATTCAATGCACTTTGTCAAATAGCCCGTGAGACGTGAAGAGAATTGTGGGAATGTTTCCGTGCTCTCTTTTCGGCTGTTTCTGAACATTTGCAGAAATTTTCGGGCGGTCATTTCGAACCGCTCTAGCAAGGCCTTCTTAAGCATGTCGTAATCATGTTGGTTCGGTCCCAGCTTTGTGTATACGTCATAAGCATTCGCTTTTAGTGACGTTGAGAGTTTCAGTGCCCAGCGGGAACTCTCTAACCCATACAGATTTGCGAGCCTTTCGAATTTTTCTAGGTAGCTGTCAATTTTTTCGTTAGGGCTAGGAAAAGACTCTAAAGCAAAAGACATCGCAGTTAATTGGGCAGACTGAGTGCTGGAGAGATCCATTGTTTGAGACTGGGGCGAAGACGGCTCTCCATTATTTGAAGTAGAGGCACTCCGACACTCTAAAGCCTTGAGCGCTAATTCATGTTGTCTTTCCCTCTCTCTTTCTCTCTCTCTGCGGGCTTCCATTTCTGCCTCAATTTTCTTCTGTTCCAATTGACGATCGTCCGCTTCCTTCTTCCTAGCTTCTGCCCTCTCTTCTCTCTCTTTTTCTTTCTTCCTCTCAGCTTCTGCCCTTTGTTTCTCTTCCTTCCTCTCTGCTTCTGCTCTTTGTTGCTCCGCGTCATATATTTGCAGTTCCTGGGTGATAAACAGATTCGCGGCTTCTGTGTCTAATCCTGAGTCTTTCGCTTCCTGTCTCAAAATGGATCTTATCCTAATTCTCTCAGCCATTGTCAAAGAACTGGATGCTTCTAAGACTAGAGAATAGTAAGATGGAACAAGAAGGGGAAAAACTCAAAGCCGCTACGAGAAAAACAAAGTAAAAAATTTACTGAATGACCTCGTGTGTTAACTTATCGCCGCTATTATTGTCACTTAAGACTCGTAACGCAAGCAACTATGCCAATTAAATGGTAAGTTACACTAGAAAAGAATCTACTCTTACTAACAGTAGAGAAAAATTTATATTAAACAATTTAAAAGGAAAAAAAAAAAATTGTCCCAGAAAATGTTAATTCTCTAACAACAAACTCCGTCCCTGAAGACAATTTTTGAGATGAGACGTAGTTAACTTAATTTTAAAAAATCAGAACAATCCGTCTTTAGCTTAGCTCAACTCAAACGCTTCATAACCTTTAGTGATTGTAAAACAATCACGCAGTCCCAGCAATTATATAACCAAAATTTTCAATTCCCTTTCCCAGAGAATACAAATGTGACAATCTTTTATTATCACTAACTGCCTGTTCCTGTGGAAAAACAAACCTGTCTTAATTATTGTGTGGTTGGCCCAAAATACTGAACGGCTTGGTCTAGGGGAAGTAATACTTTTAAAGATTATACCCTACTTCACAAAGACAATCAACCACACTCTATTTTAAGTTATAATTGACTAAATCTAGAGCCCCTTGATGTATAGAGATTTACGCCAACTAAAATTTCAGACCCAATTTGCATTTTCGTTTAAGTTAACTAATAATTTGAAATAAAATTAGATGCAAATACAGTAGCACATATTTGTACTATTCTTTGTATGTCAACTAACAAAACAAAAAGAAGAAAACTAGTTTACTTACCGGTTTGTTAAATAGAATAGGTAGCGTGAATTTTTAACACATACTCCGTTGAATTTTATATTCCGTCAGAATTCCACTATTTGGCAACAAATATTCCGTTAGAATTGCAACACTTAGCAAAACATACTCCCTTCGAATTGAACTATTTACCTAGTTTGAAATGTGGAAACTGGTGAATGACTGTTGTAGACACTGACAGTTTTACTGGATCCAGATGATAACATCAGTTTTTGTTTTCATTAAAAATGCGACAATGTATAGATAGTTTTAACACAATCTAATTACATATTTTGGACCGGAGATTTTATTATAATTTTATTATATAATTATATTGTATAATTTTTTATTATATATATATATATTAATAACAATATATATATTATAATTTAATGTTTATTATTATATAATAATAATATTATATAATTTATTATATAATTTTATTATAATGTTATTATAATTAATCTCATCTCATCTCATAATCGGAACCTCTTCTACCCCACAAAACGAGGTGTAGAGGTGACCCAAAGAGCACAAGGCTCCTGGGCAAAACATGTAATCAAAGTATCTGGCAAACAGGTGATTAGCCCATTGTGCTTATTATAATTAATAAAAATTTAAATTTTATTATATTATATAATTTTATATTTTATATATTACAATTATTAAATTATAAAAATGCGACAATGTATAGATAGTTTTAACAAAATCTAATTACATACTTTGGACCGGAGATTTTATTATAATTGTATTATATAATTTTATATATATATATATATATATATATATATATATATATATAAATATATATATATATATATATATATATATATATATATATATATATATATATATATATATATATATATATATATATATATATATATATATATATATATAATCTTATAAATATAGAAGAGGTGTTAAGAATTAGACAGACCTAGGGAACTGCAAAATATAGTCAAACAATATTTAACACGAACAAATGTTAATATTAGTGGCTGGGAATGTGAAGGTCTGATGCTGTTCTTACAATGCATATGACTTTTAACAAATGAAAGTCAATTAAATATCTGTTAAAGTCAGTTATATAACTGGAAACACCAGGCCTTTACACCCCTCCATTTTAATATTATTCTTGTTCAGAGTTTCTTCTTGATTTTTGTTGTTGTTTATTTATTTTTGTTGTTGTTGTTTATTTATTTAACGTATTAGCATAATTGTGATTGTCCCTATTTACAATGATTTGACAAATGTGATGCTACTTTCTCATATCGGCAGTTGTTCATTTTATTTGGAATTGAAAACAACATACATCCTAATTATAACCCATCAGAGGTTGAACGGGATATTTTTCTTCATTAATAAAAAAAAAAAAAAAAAAAAATCTTACTCAATGCTTATTCTCGTTACAAGTCCTGGTATTGTCCCGCCGAAAATAGCGTCTACGTCGTTCAGCCTCGTTTTCGATTCTGACATAGTTGGCGTAACTCTCTATAGATCTAGGGGCACTAGGTTTAGTTAATTAAACGCCGAGCAAACAAACAAAAGATGTACGCAACATTTTTTTTTTCTTTCATTCTTTGATGACAAAAGTTCTTGTCATCTGAGGATATCTTTCAGTTGCTGATAAGAATTATTGATTTTAAGTATTAGCTCTTATATTACTTTAGTCGTTCTACCGTGAGGTGTAGAGGTTTGGAAGAGAGAGCGCCAGACTATCATATCGGCTGCCTTCCTCCTGGCCTGGTTCCATTCTAGTCCTCGGTCCTTCATAGATTGTCTAATGTTGTCCTCCCAGCGGACTCTGGGTCGTCCTGCGGGTCTGGATCCCTGGCTCTTTGTTTCCCATGCTTGTCGTGGTAGCTGATCTTCTCCCATTCTGCAGACATGGCCAAACCATCTAAGCTGGCACTGTTCTACTTGGGTCTGCAGGGGGTGGGATTTTAGGCCTTGACGTATCGTCTGGTTGCGGACCATGTCTCTTCTTGTTACTTCAGCCACCTTCCTCAGATACCTCATTTCTGAGGTTTGGATCTGGCTTTTGTGGATTGTAGTCATTGCCCATGACTCGCATCCATATGTCAAGACTGGGACATAGGTGGAGCGGTATACAGCCATCTTCGCTTTCTTACCAACCTCTCACTTGCTGAGGAATCCTCGATTTATGGCCTGAAAAAGTCTCCCAGCTGCTGCTTTTCGAGTGGCCAACTCTTCTTTGATGCCTCCCTTTCGATCTATAATAGCTTCGAGATATTTAAAGTGGTCGACCTGCTCCAGGACCTGTTCTCCAAGCTTAATCTGATGTCTTCTTTCTTCTCGTGATATCACCATGGATTTTGTTTTAGAGCTGCTTATGACCATCCCTCTCTTCTCCAGCTCTTCCTTCCAGACTTGCAGGTTGGATTGGAGATGTGCCTCTGATTTAGCAATCAGACTGGTAGTCTTGTAGAGAACTAACTAACATGCTAAGATATTTGAAAGGTCATGGATGGGGTGCAAGCACTAAGACAGTGATCACGTTTTATAAATCTTTGAGGCAAAATTGATTATGGAAGCATAGTATATGATTCTGCAGCACACAGTCACAAGATTAAATTAGATAGAATTCTTCTTCTTCTTCTTCGTTCGCCCTGAAAAGGACGGTGGTTGCGTTGTGTCTGTTTACGCCGTAGCTGTGATATCTGCACCTTTCGGTCGACACATCCGACTTCTGCACGGCATTTTTTGGGACCGGGTTTGCCTTCCCTCTGCGATCCGTACTCGCTCAGCCAGACTGCACTGCTGCAGACTGTTTCCAGGACCACCACGTGGAGGTGGAGTACGGTCTTGACCAGCTCTGGTTCGCTGGTCCTGATGCAAGCAGTCAAGCTATGGGTCGCTGACTGCATTCACTATTGCTGCATCTTTGGGTCCCAGATAGAATTCAGCACCAAGCATTATGTACAATTGCAGGTGCAATCAGATGAACATCGAGGGGTGTATATGATTCTGCAGCACACAGTCACAAGATTAAATTAGATAGAATTCAGCACCAAGCATTATGTACAATTGCAGGTGCAATCAGATCAACATCGAGGGGTGCTCTGGAGGTGGCCTTAGGAGTCCTCCCTTTGGAACTTCGGAGAAAGGAACTAAGACTAACTTACATGACCAAAATTAGGTTGGACAAGACTCATCCCGCTTTTCCAGCATTTGCGAGATATCAGTTAACAACACCTCATAACAGGTTCATAAATGCCAGTAGATACCTGACAGGTTGGAAATGCATGGAGGAACTAGTACACTTGAATGCCCTAAATGCATCAATTAATAACAGTAGTATATACAAGCCAGTGGTACCACACTGGGAGCTCAAGAAACCAGATACATACTACCACTTGGCAGACATAATTAATAAAACCTGATATGGCAACTATAAAAAAACAAAGCCATGAAATATATTCAACAAATATCAAAGGACAGTATTACAGTGTACACAGATGGATCTAAGTGAAACGATAACAAATTTGGGATAGGAATTTATGTTCCCATGTGGCAAATGGTGAAAGGGTATAGTATAACCGAGAATACATCTATTTTCACGGCAGAGATGGTTGCAATTCTGAAAGCTCTGGAAATCTTCTCTAACAACCCTCCTCATAAATTAACAATATTAACAGACTCACTTTCAACAATTCAAGCTATAAGAAACTTAAGAATACAGTAGACCTGATAAAGCAGAAGAGATATTACTGACAAATACTTAACCTATACTCCACATGATGTTCTGTTCTAATAGCTTGGATACCTTCACATGTCGGCATAGAAGGAAATGAAAAGGCAGATAAAGAAGCTAAGAAAAGTAGAAATAATAGAAACCAAATAAATGTGGGGATCCACATAAGAGAATACACAAGGCAACATGGATATCACCAGACCATAGAACAGAAAATCAGATTGATCATATTATGCATAAACAAAAAGTTTAGATCATCATTGCAGGATGTAAAGGTATATAGAGGAGCAGATGTGGCATCAGATCACCACCTTCTGATAGCCAAAGTAAAAATGAAACTCAAGAGATTGGCAACAATGCAAAATTATAGACGTCGTCTTCCTTCTATCGTTATCTTCTGTTTCTTCTAATGATGATAATGATGACGATCTTTATCCTTACCTTTCTCTTCTCTTCCGAGAGTCGGAATGGCTAAGAGGTATGGTGTCCGCCTCTAGTTCTAAAGGTACCGAGTACGGTCTTAGTACAGGGAATATAATTGATGGACATTTGTTTCAGAACCACTGGTTCATAATGACGTCATAAACCCCCTGATCTCCATGGGTAGTAAGATCGGTTGCCTAGCCTTCTCGAATAAGGGCGAAAAAATAGGAGGTCCCGTATGCAATTTGCGCACGTTAATAATCCCACGACAGTTCAAAATCGTAAAGAGTAGGCTATACGGCCGCTGCCCTTGCAAAAATTACAAAATTTGGAAACCTACCAACCAAAAAATATTTATAAAAAATGTGAATCCTGTATACACACATTGGGATTCTCGATGGGGTTCGTGCACTGTGCCGAGACCCTCCTTGTGTGATCTAAGAGAGGAGATCGGAGCACTGATGGAGTTGTCCGTGCGTAATGAAGATGGTCCTTAAACCAAACACCAAAAATGCCTTTGAGCACAGCCTCCAACAAATGCGCGCAAAGAATATATGTCATACACGAGACTTTCAAGATCTCTCCGTGACGTGTTGATTTCCGTTTATGTCAATTTTTAATCCCTGTCCCGGTTTTTTTTTTTGGTCATCCTCTATTTCTCTTTACCCTAAGCATTTCAGAATGAGAACTGCCTTGTGATCGGGGTGGAGATACAGCAAAACGCTATTTTCATAATTAACTGCTGGATTTCAATATAACTGCACAGGACTGACTTACAAAAGTAATAACTATCCATACCAACGCATTTGATGGTATGTTGCTATCGGTTGCTATGGGAACGGTGGCCATATTGGATTGTACACTTATATTTAAATTCCCTAATTCTTGTATTTTGTTGTTGTTGAGTTATGAGCACCAACGTTGAAATAAAAGCTCATCATTGTATTTTAACATTTTTATCAGATTAGATTTGAGATAACTTAAAACATAATTATAGAGCTGTTTAAGTGAATACGAGCACGATAATTTGTATAGTGCTACGTTTGTTTTGTTCTGTATTAAGAGATTTAAAAAAAATTTTCTGTTTTCTTTGTTTTCTCGGAATTGTCTTTTTAACGTAATTAGTGATCTTTGAAACAATATATCTCTAGATCTGTACATTCAATTTACATGAAAATTAAAACAGTTGGTTGTCATATAATCTTACAGATTCTGACCTAAAATGGTTACAATTGAATTCAAAGTTTTAGTTTTTATGACCATCATGCATATATAATGAGGCACAAATATCAAACATTCAAGAAATATAAATTTTGAAAATTCATTAAAAATTAACCTTTCTGTCAATATCTGTCATTTTAGTTCATGACCTCAAGCTATATATAATGATTCAATTTGCCAAGTTTCAGTCAGATCCTTGTACAAATAACATAGTTTTGATGTTTTAAAAAAGGTGTATAATTTATTCACTACGGCGGCCATATTGGATAGCTAATTTGCATAATTAATGAGGTCATTATGTGGACACAAATGTTAAGTCCATACTAACACTATACCCATGGTTGTTTGATTCTGAGAGGAAAATTTGAGTTTTTTACCCTATATCCTTCTACCTTAAAATGGAATTTATTTCTTTTTTCGGGAATATCCATTGTGCGTATTTGTGGGGACTATTCTATGAATATTTCTCACAGTCAGATTAGAAAAAAAGTTTATAAATTAGTTTCAATGTACGCCATTTTTTATTTAACGGACGTTTTATTTCAGTGAGCATGGGGGTAGAGGTGGGGTGCGGAGGGGGGTTGTTCTAACATTGCCTAGGGCACAAAATGGCCTGGCACCAGCATTGCTTGCATATAAATATAACAATAAATGTAAAGCTAGTTTGTATAGCTAAATTTCTTTTAAGTATTTCTATTTGATATATATTGTCTTTTAGATGGTATTTTACCTAGATATTTTAAAGTTATTAGCAAGTTTCTATAGATGTTCTATGTTAAAAAGTATTAGTTCTTTGTTTGAAATGTTATTTTACATAAAAGTCATTTTAAAGACGTGTTAGCTAATTTTTCTAGTTCTCTTTTAAGTTATAAAAAGTCTATTTAGTAAGTCTTAAAGTATATTTCTATTTTAGGAACTAAAGTCGTTTTTGTAAGTCTAAAATAGTATGTTTTATTAGTCGCTTTAGTAACTCAAAAAATTATGTTTCTATTTTTGGAATAAAAGTCGTTTTAGTAAGTCTTAGTCTATTTCTATTTAGGATGTCTACAAGTTTATTTCTATTTTAGGAATTAAAGTCGTATTAGTAAGTCTAACAGTTTATTTATATTTTAGGAATTAAAGTCATTTTAGTAAGTCTACAAGTTTATTTATATTTTAGGAATAGTCTAAAAGTTTATTCACAATTTATAAATTTTAGTCAGTCGAAAATTTTAGTAATTAAAGACATCTTAGTTTGTATAAAACTCTTGTTCTATTTTAGGAATAAAAGTCGTTTCAGTCAGTCAAAACAAACAAAACAAAACACAAAATTTACTAAAACCAAAACCTATTAGAAAGTAGATGTTTTGAATGGCCCTAAAAAGGACCTTAAGAAAAAAAAAAGATGAAAAACTGAGAATTTGACTCAGATCAGAGGTAGAGCGTTATGGCTTGACGAACGCTCTTCAGCGCCTGCGTCGAGATCTTCTGCGCCTGCGTCCACCGCTTCTCTTCCTCCCTGTACTCCTTCTCCTCCTGCGGCTTCTCCTCCTGCGGCTTCCCCTCCTGCGGCTTCTCCTCCTACGGCTTCCCCTCCTGCGGCTTCTTCTGCGGGTTCTCCTCCCTCGGCTTCTCCTCCTGGAGCGTCGCCTCGTCCGGCGCCCGCTGCTTCGTCGTCGTCGGCGCTTTTTCCGAAGAAGCAGGACGTCTTCCTCATCCGATTTCGACTTCCGACGACGTCTCTTACTTCCAGCCTTGTCTTCATCGTCGGCGGTTGGAGTGTATCTCGCACCTCGTTTCTTGATCTTCCCCTCACGAACGGCGCGGTCCAGTGCCTTCTTGATTGGGCGGCTCAGCTCTCGGGTAGAAACAGTTGATGCCATTTTGGAGGCGAAGAACTTCTTCAGAGAAGTCAGAGACGAGCCTCTGGCCTCACGGAGCGAAACAATAGCTTCTAGAACTGAGTCTAAGGTAACACGAACATTGTTCTCGCTAGCGTGCTGATTCGATCTAGACTCGGACGCCATGATTTCTAAGATAAGTCGCTAGGACTCGATGAGAACGCCCCGGAACGTTGTATTAATAATTTGCCGCAGACGTCCGAGAAAGCTGAAAAAAGACATCGCTTCTCGGCCTTTTGACTAAGATCAAAGTGTAGTATTATTGGCTTCTGATTGATTTGTCTTGTCGCTGCGAATTTTTATAGGTATTGAAAAAGACTAGTGCCATTTACTTCTTCTTCTTCTTCTTCTTCTTCTTCTTCTTCCGTCCTTAGCCACCGACCGTCAAAGCAGTCAGTGGCCATTACGCCTAGTGGCGTCTTAGGGCAACAGCAGATAGGTTTTCTTTGCCATTGTTTCCCATCACGCCTAATGGCGTCTTTAGGGCAATGGCAAATCAATCCATTTGCTGTTGTTTCCGTAATCGAAGTGACTGGCAAACGGGTGATCAGCCCGTTGTGAGTGCAATTTACTAGCACAAATTAAAACATAATTATATCGCAGCTTAACGTGTGTTACCGGGGCCCGAAAGGGGAGCAAAGAATAGTAACACTGTTCCCTGCCAAGCATGTCGTAGAAAGCGACTAAGGAGGGTTGGGCATGGGGCCGGTTACCCCATCCCGTAAAAAATATAAACCACAAAAAACTTCAACAAACATGGACAAGTCAATCAAAGAAAATAAAAGGAGGACTTGGCATGTGTTTGTTGAAGGCCTATACTCCTTCGGGAGTTGAGGGTTATGAATTAACGAAACTGGAGCATGCTCATTTATCAGATATATTTTAAAAAGAAAATGAATACACCATGGTCGAAAATAGAATGAAAAAGGACGAACGTGAGTACAAAATATAAGAATAAAATTATTATAATAGGGAATATCCGTTGCGCGTATTTGTGCGAAACTTTCTGTGAAGAAACACGAGTGAGAAGTGTGCAGTGGTTGTGTAAATTAAGAAGATCCTGAAATGTATAACTTTAAAGTTCGTATCTAAAAAGAGTAAAAAAACATAAATGCAAAATGTTACAATATTATTTACAATATATCACAATTTTGATATGATGTCAGAAATCGGATTTGCCAAAAGTTTTATTATTCAATGAAAGATATCTATGCCAAATACCATGTTGATAGACCAAGAAATACGCACAAGTTATTAGGAAATTAGTAACATAACTAAGGTTCTGAGAAATTAATGATTTTCTTCATAGGAAAAGAACAATATCTTCACGAACATACAATTTACAAAATCAATATACACCTACTTAGTATATGCTCTGGCAAATTAAATAGATATATTTAGATTTAGGAGAAAATAAATTATCAGAACAAGGACTAATCCACATTTTTATTTTTGTCCTATTTTGACTTTAAATGCGCTATAGCTCCTAGAGCCCCTTGATGTATAGATCTAGGGGCACTAACTAAATCCAGCCCCAAGTTCTTATTCATGCCGTTTTGTCTGTTACATTTTCCCTTAACAAATGCCAATAACCCTAAACAGCGATTAACCTGGGTTAAAATATGATAGTAATCTATTATAAACTATTGAATAACATGACAACTTACGGTACGGTAGTGTTGTTGGCAATTTGCGCGATCCGTCGATTTTGCGAAGACAAAAATTCTTAATTCTGACAGAATTTCTGTACTCAGAAAAAGTAATTTAGCCAATCACATAAAAGCCGGACATTTCAACATTTTTAAATAATCCGACCGGACGCTCAGTTTTGTCGCAAAAGGCCGGACACATCCGGCCAAATCCGGACGTCTGGCCACCCTACTCTAGAGCCCCCTTTGACGTTGATCTGATTGCACCTGCTATTGTACATAAAGTTTGATGCTGAATTCTATCTAATTTAATCTTGTTACTTTATGCAGCAGAGCCATATATTATACCTCCATAATCTATTTTCCCTCTAATAAAAGATTTATATCAATATATCTTTTTAAGGCCTCTTTTTTAAATCGTAGTAATAAGTGGGCGGTAGTATGGAACATAGGCCTACATTGCAAAGAACTGAGCAATCTATTGGACTTTTATAATTTTTGTCTGCTTTTGTCAAATTGATTTCAGGTCGTATATTTACTTAAAATAAATAATTATAACAGCTTCTTATTTTAAACGCTTTAAAAACATTTATTAACGTTACTGGTCAACGTCTTACAATAAACTCAAACTCAAATGAAATGAATATTTGAAGAACGAAGCATAAGCGCTGTGAGTTCTATCACGTGATTTTCAAAGATCACATGATCATAAGCCAGAATATCTGTTGACTGCGTTAGCGTTTTAATTTTCAAATATTTATAGATACTATTCATGTGATTTGTGGTATGCTTTATTAGTGTACCATAAGAATACAATATAGTAACATGTTTTTACTCTTTATTATTGCTTTATTAACATGCGAAGTCGAACTATGGCGCCCCGGCACACCTATCTCACCTATGCCAATTCGACAGGGGAAAGTAATTCCAACTCCACTACAGAGTGGATACTCTTATAACACATACTACTTTAACCAGAAGGTGGGTTTCTTGACATTTGTTTTAAATTGCATATAAGTGACACATCAGGCGGTGCATCAAAGGAACAGAAATTTAAAATTTGCGTGAATTATTGAATATGATTTTCAAAAAGGCGAAACCGGTAGAAATACAGAATACTAGACAGACGCCTACATATGGCCTAACTGGCTATCGAAACGTCTGCCGAATCCCTTGCATAAAAACCAGTAATTTTAGCCCTGCACTTTTTCAACAGTACTATTGTCAGACTAACATTGATGCCATTCTTGAAAAGGAAAGAAGAACATATCGGCTTACCACTTATTACTCTATCTCCATAGTAATTTATAGAATAAAGTGACCTGTCAGAAAGCACAGACGAAGTACTATGACTGTTGCACAAACCTTAAGTTTTGCTGGTAATTAAAAATAGCAGACCATACAATAATATTAGTGTGGCCAAGAATTATAACTTGTGAGCAACATAGGAGCAAAACTAATAGCAGATGACAAAGCATGCAGTGCCAAGTGTCAGGTATTCTTTGATTCATGTATACTATTCTCTGATTCGACAAAGATATATTTTCAAATACTTCAGCAAACCTGCGTGAGTCATATTGATAGCCTCTTGGGGGACATTGCCAAACATAGCCAAGTCTACATGATTCTGTGATTCAGCCAGCAAAGTGTTTGGTTATCTAGGCACAGTAATTTAACTATACTAACATAATGAAAGAATGGATGGGTTTGAAAAAAAAAAAAAAAAAATCGAAAAAAGGTGATTCGTCTTACGAGGACAAAAGACAAAGAAAATAGTCTACGTTACGGCCACAAGGCCTTCGTCAGGAAAGGAAAGAAAGTGAAGGCTAGATAGGACACATAAAAACTAAATAAAATAAAAACTGGGTACTTCCCTGAAGGCAAGAACCGAAATTAGGTGTACATCCGGCGGCGGAAGTCGCTTTCTGTTCAGCCACGCGGTCATCAACAGACAGCGATTTTGAGAGAATTTCGGTTCTTGCCTTCAGGGAAGTACCCAGTTTTTATTTTATTTAGTTTTTATGTGTCCTATCTAGCCTTCACTTTCTTTCCTTTCCTGACGAAGGCCTTGTGGCCGTAACGTAGACTATTTTCTTTGTCTTTTGTCCTCGTAAGACGAATCACCTTTTTTCGATTTTTTTTTTTTTTTTTTCAAACCCATCCATTGTATTCCACGTCTTACCGCAGTTCCCCCCAACTTCCTCCATAATGAAAGAAGAACTGCCAACCAGCATGTAGGCTAGTGATAGAGCCTGTTATACTATAAAAGACTTTATGACATTGAGGAATTTGATTATGAAAAAATGTATATGTATGGTCTATGTGTGCATGTCTGCATATGTATGTGTACACATTTCCCCCATGTTGGCATAAAATGTTTGATCTTTCTATGAAAATAGCAATGGCTGGACTGGATATGGTTTTAACAATGGAAATTTAAAATAAAAAAAAATGTACACAACAAAAAACTAAATAATTATTTGACTTGCATAAAGTGCCTTATTAAAGGGGTTTGTAGTGAACTGCTGCTCTCCAATCCCCCAAATACCCCTTAAGAAGCAAGTTTGTTTATATTTTAATTATTTGGGCACATCACAAAAATCATATTAGAGCAAGTGCCATCTCATTATTGAGTGTTTTCACTGAAGAACTTCCAATATTTTGCATCTCATTAATAGATATTACTTATCTGCATTATTTATAGAAATGACCACATCTATCCTTCATCTTACTGTTTCTTATGTTTTTAATTAATATAAAAATGCAGAGTGTGTTAATATTTATAATTTATTGGTGATGCCAAATGCCAACACAAAAGTAAGAATTATCAACTCAAATGTTGAGTCAGTCCTATTGTATGGCTATGAAACACGGAGAACAACAAAAACAACAACCAAAAAGCTACAGAAATGGTTGCTTGCATAGAATAGAAGGATTAAATTGGTATGACAAGGTCACCAATGTAGAACTGATTACAAGAATCAGACAAGTGCCAGTGGAACAAGAGTTGAGAAGAAGACGCTGGTGATGGATAGGACACACATTGAGGAAACCTGTTGATAGCATTACAAGGCAGTCCTTGTTCTGGAATCCCCAGTGATATTAGTGTTTAGGTTTAATGGGGTACATAATTAAAACACCAATAATACCCCTAGTACTAAATGGCTTAGAGACTATGAGTACAGTAGACCTAGGTAAACTAGAACCACAACATTTTGAAAACAGAATATATAAAGAAGAATATATGATCCAGTCAAAGATATTAAATACCAGTGAAGAGAAGAATGTATGATCCAGTCAGAGATATTAAATACCAGTGAAGAGAAGAATGTATGATCCAGTCAGATATATTAAATACCAGTGAAGAGAAGAATGTATGATCCAGTCAGAGATATTAAATACCAGTGAAGAGAAGAATGTATGATCCAGTCAGAGATATTAAATACCAGTGAAGAGAAGAATGTATGATCCAGTCAGAGATATTAAATACCAGTGAAGAGAAGAATGTATGGTCCAGTCAGAGATATTAAATACCAGTGAAGAGAAGAATGTATGGTCCAGTCAGAGATATTAAATACCAGTGAAGAGAAGAATGTATGATCCAGTCAGAGATATTAAATACCAGTGAAGAGAAGAATGTATGGTCCAGTCAGAGATATTAAATACCAGTGAAGAGAAGAATGTATGGTCCAGTCAGAGATATTAAATACCAGTGAAGAGAAGAATGTATGGTCCAGTCAGAGATATTAAATACCAGTGAAGAGAAGAATGTATGATCCAGTCAGAGATATTAAATACCAGTGAAGAGAAGAATGTATGGTCCAGTCAGAGATATTAAATACCAGTGAAGAGAAGAATGTATGGTCCAGTCAGAGATATTAAATACCAGTGAAGAGAAGAATGTATGATCCAGTCAGAGATATTAAATACCAGTGAAGAGAAGAATGTATGGTCCAGTCTTACTTACTTACTTAGTCGTTCCCCTTCTACCGTGAGGTGTAGAGGTTTGGAAGAGAGAGCGCCAGACTATTCTATCGGCTGTCTTCCTCCTGGCCTGGTTCCATTCTAGTCCTCGGTCCTTCAAAGATTGTCTAATGTTGTCCTCCCAGCGGACTCTGGGTCGTCCTCGGGGTCTGGATCCTTGGCTCTTTGTTTCCCATGGTCCAGTCAAAGATATTAAATACCAGTGAAGAGAAGAATGTATGATCCAGTCAGAGATATTAAATACCAGTTGTCGTGTGATGAGTCACTGGGGCAACTACGACAGTAGTTTTTGCCAGGAATAGTCTATGAGATATTAGATATAAGGTCTCTAGAAATTGGCTCGTTAAGAAAGAAAAAGCCCCCAACCTCATCTGAGTAGAGAAAGGTTCCTATAGGTGAATATGTAACACCGACAGCACGAGTGATACATTAACAAACTCTTGATAATGATCAACTGATCGTTGGGTTTATTAATGAAATATCCACACATATAGGGTTAGTAATGGTTAGAACGTGATGATGGTGAAAGACGATTCACACAAAACACACAGATGAGATAATAAAATTACAGTTAATTAAGTAATAGTTAATTAAGGATGAACTGGTGTAGAGTGAAATGATGATGTGATATGATACGTGTTACCAAAATGGTGAGTACTCTACACAGTCCATGTGTCTCTAACTGCTTCTCTTAGATATGAGGATTCACATGTATGCATAAGATGTCCCAAGTTGTTATACGTTATGTCGAATGGGGTATCTCTAAGTCGAGGACGTTCTGATGAATACTGTTGTCGTACGGAGAACGCTGACGAGATATTTATGTATATTCCTTCACGGTTTGAGTATATCTCTGTAGTGTGGATCAACAGTTAATAGTTGTCATATGAACAAAAGGTCTGTGGTCTAATCTCCCGACGGTACTGGTCAGACTGGATATCTTCACGAAATGTTAGTGATATGTAGACTCATAATCTTGCGTATGTAGTCGTGATTCATATACTTTCGAGTCTGCTTCATAAAATGCGCTTAAGAGTGTGTTGCACGTGGTATAAATATGCGATTCCTCTTTTGAGCTCTTTTGCTTGACTTCAGATAATAATGATCTTTCGAGTGATTAGAGTTTATGATGACTCTGTATTGAACTTGTGAGCAAGCAGTATATGGTGACGAAAAATGCTGCGTCCACCTTATGACTTGTGGGTGAGACAATATTCCTTTTAAATTGAGGAATGAAAGATGTCCTATGGCGAATTCTGCTAGCCAAATGTCCGTTTTTGATAACTTATTTCTGGTTAGACGTCAGACACGTTGCGTGTAGACTCAGACTTCTGATGAACTGAAGACACACAAAAGTCTTCGTAAGTTTTTTCACATTTAACATCACTGGTTGACTTTCATTTAAACTACTGCTCATTATTCATCTCCCTCTCTCTGAGTTCAATTCTAATGATGTTAAATATCTTGTGCATGAGAGTGTGTGCATATGGGAGACTGTGATGATGATAAAGGTGAAATATGAACTATTAATTACCTTCTATCATCCTATCATCTTCTATGAAAATCTTCTGATTTTATTAATCAGTTATGCCAAGAATTATTTGAAACTTTATCTTCCGCACATTTTAGCTGTGAGGTTAAAATAAACAAAATTAAGAAAATGTATTAATAAGTATAAGATCTACTAACCTTCTTTTCCCTTCGCAAAATCCTTTAAGAACACAATTAATCACGGAACTGAATTATCATCCACTCTGAATAAACACGTGTATTAGGCTATGCGTTTTTGGGTTTGATCTCTTCCTCACAAGGTAAAACCTGGACTGCCTCACTCTAGTAGATTATGCGGTATTATATATTTCTGGAAGTCACCCTGCCCAAGCTGGGCGTCCAATGTGGTCAACCCACGCTTGTCTGAACCGCGGCCACGTTTTCCCCTGGCCAATCTGGGCGTCCAATGTGGTGTCACAGAAATTACAGTTTGATTAGGATGACCATATGTGTTTTTACCAGATTTATCACGATACAATGTGGGCTTCAAATGATAATGTCAGGCATGTGGACTCAATCAAAGGACTTTATTTCCCCCGATGAAAGAACAAATGTGGTTCTCTAGATACCGGTCGCGAGTAATCACAACAATGAAATAGCAAATGTGGATCGCAAATATGAGATGAGAGAGCAAATGTCGGAGAAAATACAGTATGAAGAATGTAGAAAAAGATGGAGCAATAAGGCCTTTGCGCTCGTTTATCACAATAGCCCCTCCTCAAGTGTGATGTCAATCGTACTCAGGAGAGCTTAGACTTCTTGCTCGGGATTCTTTAATCCTTTTCCTCATCTTCGTTTTTCTCTCCGGTTTCCACCCTTTCCTCTACTTGTCCGTGCTCTTCGTCCTGCCTCATAGGATGACGGCTTAAAAAATCCGCTCCTACGTTATGTTTTCCTTGGATATAGTCCACTTGGAACGTGTAAGGTTGTAGAACAAGCGACCACCTCATCAGTCTAGCATTCAAATTCTTTGAATTGGCGAGGAAGGTCAGAGGTTGGTGATCACTCTGGATTGTAAATTTCCTTCCGTACAGGTATGCTTGAAATTTTTGTATTCCCCAGACGAGGGACAAACATTCCTTTTCGATTGTGGAATAGTTTTGTTCTGCTCGGTTTAACTTCCGACTCGCATATGCGACCGGAAATAGATTTGGGGGGCTTCTGTCATCTGGCTGTAGTAATGTAGCCCCGATTCCAATGTTACTGGCATCTGTGCGCAAGATGAATTTTCTAGTTAAATCCGGAAGCCGTAAAATAGGTTTTGTGGTGAGTTTCTCTTTTAAGAGTGCATATGCATGTTCACATTCTGCTGACCATGTCACTTTATCTGGGTTTCCTTTCTTGGTTAGCGACGTAAGCGGCGCACAGAGGCTATTAAAATCCTTTATATATCTCTGGTAGAATCCACAGAGAGATACAAATGACCGGACATCCCTTTTAGTGGACGGTCTCGGTGCATTTCTCAGCTTCTCAACGTTTCGAGTCTCGGGAAACATGGTCCCATGGGATATAGTATGTCCTAGGAATTCTAGCTGTTCACACCCAATTTGACATTTGGTTGGGCGGGCGGTTAGTCCCGCTTCTCTGAGTCTGTTAAACAGCAAGGATAGCGCTGATATATGTTCTTCAAACGATTCAGTAGCTACTAGGATATCATCCATAAAATTGCTGATGGCGGGATGATTCAAAGGATCCAATAACTTTCGCATCATCCTTGTGAAGACACTAGGAGCATTGTTCAGTCCAAATGGCATCACATTAAATTCGAAGTGTCCATCTGGAGTACTGAAGGCTAACAGATTCCTCACCTCAGCTTTTACCGGTATTTGATAGTACCCTTTACTGAGGTCGATCTTTGAAAAATAGCGAGCCCTGCTCAGCTTAGTAAATAGCTGGTTCTGGTCCGGTAACGGTTCTGGCTGGAACTGTGTTAACGCATTCAGCTGTCGGTAGTCGATGCACAGGCGGTGTTCTCCACTGGGTTTGCGTAACAGCACCACTCCCGCACTGTAAGGGGACTCCGACTTCGAAATTATGCCTTCCTTAAGTAAGTAATCAATTTCTTGCTTTAATGCCGTCGCCTTGGCATACGGAATCGGATAGGTTCTCATTCGGACGGGCGTAGGATCCGTGACTTCCATGTCAAACTCCATCAGGTTTGTCCGGCCCGGTTTGTCTGTCAGAGAGTCGGCGTGGTTTTCCATCAATCTCCTCACACTTTCTTGCTGGGCTTCCGTTAGGGTGGAGCTTATTTTCACATCTAAATGTGATTCCTCCTGTTTCACCGGGTACTCTACGGATGATAATGGCTCTTCTTCCATTTGCATAGCAATGGCCATAGTCATGAGGTGCGCTGGTTCGGCAGGGGCTCGCTCGTAAAACTTCTTAAGCAGATTTAAGTGATAAATTTTCTGCTTTCCGTTCACGGCGATTTTATAGTTGGTGCGAGAAATCTTTTCCGCCACTTTGTAGGGTCCCCTCCAGCAAATCTGCAATTTATTACTGCTACTTGGCAGAAGAAGTAGCACCTTCTCTCCTACTGCTAGTTCTCGGTCCTTCGCATTGCGATTGTAATATTTGGCATGTTTCCGCCTAGCCTCCCGTACTTTCGCTGTGGCTAATTCCCAGCCAGTCTTCAGGCGTTGTTTCAAGTCTGTGACGTGCTGGAAGGCTGATGTGACAGTGTCGTCTGCCTTGGCATCTGTCCATGTTCTTAGTAATGCTTCTAATGGACCTTTAATAGGTCTTCCGAAGAGTAATGTGGCCGGGGGAACTCCAGTTGACGCATGCGGTACTTCCCTATAAGCAAATAATGCGGCAGGAAGATACTGATCCCAAGTTTCTGGCTTCTCCTGTGCCAACTTCTGAAGAATAGAGGTGAGCGTCCCGTTAAACCGCTCTACTTGCCCGTTACTTTGGGGGTGATAGGGCGAAGTATGGATATGCCTAGTCTTGAATATTCTAAGCACCTCCTCTGTCAACTTGCCTCTAAATTGTGACCCGTTGTCTGTGAGAATTTCATGCGGGAAGCCCAATCTAGTAAAGATATTCAGTAAAGCGTCAGCTACATGCACTGAGTCGCATGCTGGCATGGCTATGGCTTCGCCCCACATAGAACAGGTGTCCACTAAGGTAAGGATATGGGAGTTCCTCTTCTTAGTTCTCAGCAGAGGTCCAATTATATCCACGGCCACTCTTTCAAATGGGGTGCCCAAGATTGGCATCTCCCCAAGGGTCGCGGGTGCCGTCCAGTGTTTTGGTGCAACTTTCTGGCACTGAGGACAAGACTTGACGAAACGTTCAATGTCGCCGGTGATCCCTGGCCAATAATAGTGGCAGGCAATCCTTTGAGTCGTGGCGCTCATTCCCATGTGTCCACTAAATGGGATAGAGTGGCCCATCTCAAGCACCTGGTTCCTATAGGTTGCAGGAACTACTAATTGGTTGTTTTCCTGTCCTTCATTTCCAGCTCGGCGATACATCAATCCATTTTTCATAAAGAAGTCTCCCTTGGTAGGTGGGTTGTGTGTTCTAGGTAATTTTTTAAAACAGGGCGCCAGTGTGGAATCTTCCATTTGGGCCCTCTTCAATTCCTCGGGGAGGATATTAGTAGGAGGTTCCTGCTCTGCGTCTTTTCTTGACTGTCCTCTAGTCTGTACGGCCGCCATGACTAGTGGTTGAGTAGGTTCTCCAAGGAACACATATCTACATCCCAAGATTAAAGAGTAGATTGGTTCTTCCATGATAGCTGCACGAATCTCTCCTGTCACATAACGAGATTCCACTCTGATAAGTGCAATTGGCAGTGTCATGGGTGCAACATCCTTCGTCAGACCTTGGATGTCGACACTCTCTTCTGTTATCTGGTCAGGGGTGACAAGAGATGCCCTGACCACCGCATCAAAAGCAAGTCCTGTGTCATAAAGGCACTCCACAGATTGTCCGTTTACGAGGACTGATTCGATGACAGGAGGATGAGAAACGTTTCCGGTTCTCTGCTCCTTCCGGGGTGACGATTTTGTCTGCAGACAGGCAGCATGTTGGGGAGGAGGTCTGCGCTTGCACTCATTAGTGTTGTGATTGTTCAAGCGACAGTACTTGCACCATTTATCTCCCTGTCTCTGGTGTGGCGCAGCATTTTTCTTGTTTTGCTCTTTGTAGTTATCTTGTTTTGCGTGCTGTTTATGCGAGATGTGTGGTCCTTTGCTTTGTTGGTCTGGTTGGGAGCGAGCAGGTTGCTTTGGCGCCTGATCCGAAAACTTCTTTCTGGCTCCTTGAGACTCCATGAGAGCATTTTGGAATCGCTCTGCCAGTGTAAGAATATTTTCTAACCGGTCAGCGCCATTTTCAGTGAGAAATCTACGCATTTCCACCGACATAGATTCTTTCAGTTGCTCTCACAATCAGCTCTTTCAACCCGTCATAGTTCTCGGCAAAGTTTCCCAGTGTACACCACTTCACTAGGTAGTCTTCAATACGGGCTGCGAACTGTGAGAAAGTCTCTCCTGCATCCTTCCTAGAACCTCGAAATTGTTTCCGGTAAGCCTCTGAATGAAGCTCGTACCTCACCAAGAGAGCTTTTTTCAATGCCTGGTAGTCATCTTGCTCTCCGGCCGGAAGTTTATTAAAAACTTCGTAGGCGGCTCCTCTTAGGCCCTGGGAAAGTTTCAAGTTCCACTTCCGTTCTTCAAGTCCAAACCCTGTTGCAAAGCGTTCAAAGCGGTCTAAAAAGGCGTCCATGGTATCATTCCTTTCTGAAAAAGGTTCCAGCGGAAAGTTCATGGCATTGGGTGGCGCAGGTTGCGAAGTAGGCACACCATCTGAGCGGGGTGAGTACCCTCCATCACAGTTGGAAGCCGCTGCACTTTTTGCCAGCTCTATTTGATTGGTCTGTCCCTGGATTTCCAGTTGCTTCATCATAAGTGCATGCTCTGCTGCGGCTTTCTCTTTTCGCTCCGCTGCTTCTGCTGCTTCTTTCCGCTCCGCTGCTTCTGCTGCGGCTTTCTCTTTCCGCTCCGCTGCTTCTGCTGCGGCCTTCTCTTTCCGCTCCGCTGCTTCTGCTGCGGCCTTCTCCATTGTAAGTTTCTGCATTTCCATCTCTCTTTCATGGAGTTTATCAGTTTCCTCGCTTACATATTTCATCAGGTCTTTTCCACTTAACCCGAATTCACGCCCTGCCTCCATCAAACTATTTCTAATTTTCGCAGCATCTGCCATGATATGCAGTACGGGTTTGCGAAGGGAAAAATTGGCAGTGACCTCCAAACAAATTTAATAGACTCGCACAAGTAATTATCTCTTTAAAACCAGCTAGGTTTAAATTAGTAATCAAGTTCAAATAGTTCTTAAAAATCACGTATTCTGAAAAATTAATTAACAGATTATCTCGAAGTTTCTATGAAAAATTTACTAAATATTTATGATAACAGTTTCTCCAGCAGTTACTGAAAAAAAAAAAAATTTTCAGTTCCCTACAGTATCCTCTGTTCTCAAAAAGTGTTTACTCTGTCCGTTTGATACTCAATGTAAAAAGTATCACTCGTGCTTTAGAGATATAAATTATCCCCCTTATGAAATAGACAAATTATAGTAAGTGTCAGTCTAGGAGATAATCCCTCGAAATGCCAACAAATTTTGCAATTATCGCAATTGTAAAGCAGGGATGAAAATGTGATTTATCACACTTCTAAGTCCGGGTTCACTAATCCCAAGACGAGCCTGGGGGGGGGGGGAGGGGGGGGGGGGTGGGGGGGGGCACAATTGTCGTGTGGTGAGTCACTGGGGCAACTACGACAGTAGTTTTTGCCAGGAATAGTCTATGAGATATTAGATATAAGGTCTCTAGAAATTGGCTCGTTAAGAAAGAAAAAAAGACCTATTCGAGATAGGGACAAGAAGACAGGAATGCGAATGCTTTCCACTAGACAGTGTTTTCTAATAAATTATGGAAAGAGTTCTGTTTCCCCACGACCTTAGCTTCTGCCCTTAGATCCCGTAAAGAAAAAGCCCCCAACCTCATCTGAGTAGAGAAAGGTTCCTATAGGTGAATATGTAACACCGACAGCACGAGTGATACATTAACAAACTCTTGATAATGATCAACTGATCGTTGGGTTTATTAATGAAATATCCACACATATAGGGTTAGTAATGGTTAGAACGTGATGATGGTGAAAGACGATTCACACAAAACACACAGATGAGATAATAAAATTACAGTTAATTAAGTAATAGTTAATTAAGGATGAACTGGTGTAGAGTGAAATGATGATGATATGATACGTGTTACCAAAATGGTGAGTACTCTACACAGTCCATGTGTCTCTAACTGCTTCTCTTAGATATGAGGATTCACATGTATGCATAAGATGTCCCAAGTTGTTATACGTTATGTCGAATGGGGTATCTCTAAGTCGAGGACGTTCTGATGAATACTGTTGTCGTACGGAGAACGCTGACGAGATATTTATGTATATTCCTTCACGGTTTGAGTATATCTCTGTAGTGTGGATCAACAGTTAATAGTTGTCATATGAACAAAAGGTCTGTGGTCTAATCTCCCGACGGTACTGGTCAGACTGGATATCTTCACGAAATGTTAGTGATATGTAGACTCATAATCTTGCGTATGTAGTCGTGATTCATATACTTTCGAGTCTGCTTCATAAAATGCGCTTAAGAGTGTGTTGCACGTGGTATAAATATGCGATTCCTCTTTTGAGCTCTTTTGCTTGACTTCAGATAATAATGATCTTTTGAGTGATTAGAGTTTATGATGACTCTGTATTGAACTTGTGATAACGATGTATTGAACTTGTGATAACTCTGTATTGAACTTGTGAGCAAGCAGTATATGGTGACGAAAAATGCTGCGTCCACCTTATGACTTGTGGGTGAGACAATATTCCTTTTAAATTGAGGAATGAAAGATGTCCTATGGCGAATTCTGCTAGCCAAATGTCCGTTTTTGATAACTTATTTCTGGTTAGACGTCAGACACGTTGCGTGTAGACTCAGACTTCTGATGAACTGAAGACACACAAAAGTCTTCGTAAGTTTTTCACATTTAACATCACTGGTTGACTTTCATTTAAACTACTGCTCATTATTCATCTCCCTCTCTCTGAGTTCAATTCTAATGATGTTAAATATCTTGTGCATGAGAGTGTGTGCATATGGGGGACTGTGATGATGATAAAGGTGAAATATGAACTATTAATTACCTTCTATCATCCTATCATCTTCTATGAAAATCTTCTGATTTTATTAATCAGTTATGCCAAGAATTATTTGAAACTTTATCTTCCGCACATTTTAGCTGTGAGGTTAAAATAAACAAAATTAAGAAAATGTATTAATAAGTATAAGATCTACTAACCTTCTTTTCCCTTCGCAAAATCCTTTAAGAACACAATTAATCACGGAACTGAATTATCATCCACTCTGAATAAACACGTGTATTAGGCTATGCGTTTTTGGGTTTGATCTCTTCCTCACAAGGTAAAAACCTGGACTGCCTCACTCTAGTAGATTATGCGGTATTATATATTTCTGGAAGTCACCCTGCCCAAGCTGGGCGTCCAATGTGGTCAACCCACGCTTGTCTGAACCGCGGCCACGTTTTCCCCTGGCCAATCTGGGCGTCCAATGTGGTGTCACAGAAATTACAGTTTGATTAGGATGACCATATGTGTTTTTACCAGATTTATCACGATACAATGTGGGCTTCAAATGATAATGTAAATACCAGTGAAGATGAAGAAATGATGGAGCAATAAGGCCCAGTCAGAGATATTAAATACCAGTGAAGAGAAGAATGTATGGTCCAGTCAAAGATATTAAATACCAGTGAAGAGAAGAATGTATGATCCAGTCAGAGATATTAAATACCAGTGAAGAGAAGAATGTATGGTCCAGTCAGAGATATTAAATACCAGTGAAGAGAAGAATGTATGGTCCAGTCAGAGATATTAAATACCAGTGAAGAGAAGAATGTATGGTCCAGTCAGAGATATTAAATACCAGTGAAGAGAAGAATGTATGGTCCAGTCAAAGATATTAAATACCAGTGAAGAGAAGAATGTATGGTCCAGTCAGAGATATTAAATACCAGTGAAGAGAAGAATGTATGGTCCAGTCAGAGATATTAAATACCAGTGAAGAGAAGAATGTATGATCCAGTCAAAGATATTAAATACCAGTGAAGAGAAGACATGGTACGCAACCAGACGATACGTCAAGGCCTAAAATGCCACCCCCTACAGACCCAAGTAGAACAGTCCCAACTAAGATGGTTTGGTCATGTCTGCAGAATGGGAGAAGATCGGCTACCACGACAAGCATGGGAAACAAAGAGCCAAGGATCCAGACCCCGAGGACGACCCAGAGTCCGCTGGGAGGACAACATTAGACAATCTTTGAAGGACCGAGGACTAGAATGGAACCAGGCCAGGAGGAAGACAGCCGATAGAATAGTCTGGCGCTCTCTCTTCCAAACCTCTACACCTCACGGTAGAAGGGGAACGACTAAGTAAGTAAGAAGAGAAGAATGTATGGTCCAGTCAGAGATATTAAATACCAGTGAAGAGAAGAATGTATGGTCCAGTCAAAGATATTAAATACCAGTGAAGAGAAGAATGTATGGTCCAGTCAGAGATATTAAATACCAGTGAAGAGAAGAATGTATGGTCCAGTCAGAGATATTAAATAGTCAAAGATATTAAATACCAGTGAAGAGAAGAATGTATGGTCCAGTCAGAGATATTAAATACCAGTGAAGAGAAGAATGTATGGTCCAGTCAAAGATATTAAATACCAGTGAAGAGAAGAATGTATGGTCCAGTCAGAGATATTAAATACCAGTGAAGAGAAGAATGTATGGTCCAGTCAGAGATATTAAATACCAGTGAAGAGAAGAATGTATGGAATTCCAAGTTGCATGTCCTGAGCCCATATCAGTAAGGAATCAGCAACTGGAACAGACAGGCACCTTCACATACCTAGGATGCATAGTAACACCAGACGGCGGAGCAAGCAGAGACATCAACAACAGAATGAACAAAGTAAGAACAGCCTTTTTTAGTCTAAACAACATCTGGAAGTCCTCTCAGTACAGCACAAGCACAAAATTAAGATTATATCAGAGCTGTGTGCTTTCTGCGCTTCTCTATGGTGCGGAATGCTGGAGAGCTACAGAGAAGGAAATGTCGAAATTGTCCTCTTTTCACACAACATGCCTAAGAAAAATTCTCCGAATCTTTTGGCCGAATACCATCACCAACCAAGATCTGCTTACTCGGAGCAAGCAAGAGGACACGTGCACCATCATAACTGGCAGACGCTGGAGCTGGGTTGGCCATGTCGTCAGAAGAGACCCTGATGCCATCATAAGAACAGCTATGCTATGGACCCCTGAAGGAAAATGAAAGAGAGGCTGACCAAAAACAACTTGGCGGAGGACTGTGGAGGCTGAGATGCAAAGAATGAACCAGAGTTTGGGCACTGTACGAAGGATGGCCACCGACCGAGCAGAGTGGAATCAATTTGTTGTTGCCCTACAAGACGCCACCAGGCGTGATGGCCACTGACTGCTTTGATGGTCGGCGGCTAAGGATCAAGAGAGAGAGAGAGAATGTAGAAGAATGACTGAGGAAATGCACCACTAATACAAATCATCTCCAGTAGTCATCATCATGAGATAAACATAAAGAGATAGCAGGTAAATGACAAACAAGTGGAAATAACGATGAAACCAATGAGTTCAGCAGTTTAATGTATATATTAGTAATAGTATATTATGAACAAATGTGTATTTTTTGTATTGCACAAGAATGTTATGTCTGTCTTAGATTGATCACCTGGGCTTTGCAGTTAATGGAACTTTTAAACAGCGTTACCTGGTGGCAGACCAGTTTTGGAACCACAATGGAGGGCCAATTTTTTTCTATACAGGCAATGAGGGTGATATTGATTGGTTCACTAACAATACTGTAAGCGTTAATGTGTGTGTATTTAAAAAAATTTAAACTATCCATGTCACTTTTAATGAACTGGATCTTTATTTGTTTAGTATTTTGTCATGCTCATTGTTTTCTTATGTATAATTACGAGTACCTATCTTTTTTAAAAAAAATAAAATTTTAACCTTGTTTTAATGAAGCGCGCATTGTTCAACCTAGACACAGGGTCCGTTGCTTATATTAGGGCACATGTCCAAATAGAAAAGACCTTGTGGTCTGTTGAGTCTATCATTAACTATTGATTTTCCCATGCCATATATAAAACTGTCCTGCGTAGCTCCAAGCGTCTGTGATGAGACAAAGAAAGAATATGCTTACTGCTTCCTCAGGCATGCCGTACAAGGTGACTAATGTGAGGTTATATAGGGGGGCTGGTAACCTTTTCATGTCAGACACATAGCTGCAGAAACCACTACTGCAAGAACATGTGACCACTTTATGCAGACTTCCTGTTTTAGGACCAGCTGCAGTGGTGGCTTTGTGCTCCATAGGGAGTGTAAAGGAAAATGATATTTACGATGCTAGACCGTTAATAAACCATTAACAGCCACTTTTGCCAGAATAGATCATTAACTGCATTTTTCATATTCTGCTTTTAATAGTTCAACACAGGTGTATTATCTGTTTTACACAGTGACTTAGAACAGGAGCAGGCAACAGGTTGATCTTGATCTACTGTTAGTTTCCAGGATCATTTGGTAGATCTTTTGGTGACAAATGGGGATAAATGAATTTTTAACATAGGTAAACTTCGGACTAGTCCTCACCTCACTGCAAAGTGCAGTGTCCCCAAGCTTAAAGACACTTTCACCACATTCCAAGTGACAACAGGTAAACTAACTTACTAATATTAATTTTATATATGAACTGCATAAGACAGGCAGCAATCTTTTCATTGAAGTGAATATTCAGTAAAGTATTTAGTTTTAATTTTCCAGTGCTCCTTCGATGGTATTGAAGGAAGGATATAACAGTTACGTAGAGGCTACACATGTTCTTAATTCCAAATTCTATAAAACCTGAACACAAGCATTATTTGATTGAGGTAGATCTTTAGAGAGCTCAGTGTTTCTAAAGTAGGTCCCCATAGCTGCCGGGTTGCCTACCACTGGCTTAGAATCATGACAAATCACTAAGAATATCGCATCCAAACTCCAGATATTTTCAGCAGATGCCAGTGTTGCATCTTTTGCGTTAAATTACCAGATATAATAAGAAACATAGACCTGTGAACAGAACCAGACAAAAACCCAGTTCAGCTGGAGATACACAGAGAGAAAATGGAGGTGAATAGGGGACAGCACAGAAAAACAACATGTCAATATATAACAGATTCACCCTTAACTGGAACCTGCAGGGGAAGATAAGAGCAGGGAGACCAAAGAGAACTTGGAGAACAATGATAGAAGAAAAAGAAGTCAAAACAGCAAGAGTCTAAAGTAAATATCCAAACACAAAAATCTGTGCCGAGCAACAACTGCAGTAATATGTTTCACAGGGAATGAAAAAGAATTTAATGAATAAATGAATCATTCTATTTTTGTCATGGTAGGTATTGAGTTACATACCTAAACTCTAAGCTGGCATTCACTCATTCATTACATTTCAGCTCCCCAAGGAGCATAGGCCTACAACAAACTCATGCCACATCATCCTGTCACATGCCACATCATCCCGTCACATGCCACATCATCCGTCACATGCCATCAGCTCAAGGCCTTTCCTTGTCCTCATCATCATTTTCTTTTCAGTCTTCAGTCTCTAGTGATCTTGTCATACCATTGAAATTCTGTTCTGTGCAAGCACACATTTATGAAAGTCTGTGACTGTGATGGTCACTGACAGCTTTCACAGTCGGCGGCTAAGGTTCAAAGAAGAAGAAGTAACTTGTTGGTTGTTTTTGTTATTCTCCATGTTTCAGAACCATACAATTGGACTGGCATGACATTTGAGTTGAAAATTCAGATTTTTGTGTTAGATTTCCATATGTTTCCCAAGGCAGTGACAATTCCTCTTGCTTTTTTGTCTTCTTATTTTGATATCACTGTCTATCCCTCCAACTTTTCTCTGTATTGCTGCCAAGATATATAAACGTCACTAAACCTCCAGTGATTTTTGTCTTTTAAAAACTCACTGCCTCTGATTCTCTGCCACATGATTGTAAAGTGTAACATAGGCGAACTCTCTTATTTCAATCACAATTATATATCTTGCAATAAATGTTTTGTATTTTCTGGAATTTTTATTTTGCTGCTTTGGCTTTTAACGAGCATGTAAACTATATTATTTTGTAATTAATTTCTCTTCAGGGTTTTATGTGGGACATTGCCCCAGACTTCAAAGCCCTTTTAGTGTTTGCTGAGCACAGGTATTATGGGCAATCACTGCCATTTGGTGCTGAAACTTACAAGGTGACACATTTTTACCTGATTTGTTATTTACTTTGTGGTCATAATTCACTGCATTTATTTATCAAATAAAAGATTAAAAGTGGTTAATTAAATAAGGAGTAGTTTGTGATACAGTTAGATATTTTAACACAAGATATTTGTTTGTGATAACATTACTGGTGCAAAAAAAAAAAAAGGCTGCATTAGTAACAACTTGGATAATCATGGCCATTATTCATCAGGAAAATTGTGGTCATCTTAGAAGCTAATTTTCAATCAAATTATAAGTGAATCAGGACCATTTTCTGCATTAGTTCTGTAACATACACACCCATTTCTCTTGTCTTTGTGCCATTCTCTCCATCTCTTATTGTGGGTTTGCCCTTTATCTAATAGTTGTCTCATAGCGTCTCTTCAGCATGCACTGCCAGTCACACTAATATTGGACCACTTAAACTGTGATCATGTAGATATCAATAACTTTCCAGCATCTTAAATTTACATTTGTCTAGCATGTTTGTTGATAATCAGTGATTCATTTATTCATATGAGAACATTGCTCAGCTTTCCTCAAATTCATTTGATGGGCACCACGTTAGATCTCTCTCTGTATCATAAATAATCAGTAATAGGTGAATGAATAATTATGACATCTGCCTTTGTTACTTTGAGAATTATAAGTGCATGCGTGAATTTAATGTCTTTCTGTCATTCAGAATCAGTTGTTGTTATCTGCATAATATCATGCAGAATCAGTCATAGGTGAATGTGTAAATTGACACATCTCACTTTGTCATCCAGCCTCATACTTGCTCACTTAACATTTCTGTCATTCAGAGTCAGTTATAGGTATATACTCATTTGGATTCTTTCTCTGTCATTCAGAATCAGTCTTTGGTATATGTATACCAATTTGACATTATTTATATTACCCAGAATCAGTAATGCATACTTGTATATATCTCTGTTTGCTAGGATCAGGGATCTTGTTACACGCCCATTGAGGCATATTGGGAATATGAAACTAGGCCCTTATTTTCTTGACCATTGGCACACTAGGGGTGATGTGGTCAGCATCACACCTACCGTCTTACCTTCCCAGAGTTGCTCTGGTACTAAATTATAGAGGCTAGGATCAAGTACAGATATATATGGACATGACTGATTGTAAAATGAGGCTCCAACAAACCTTCATTTCGGATGCCAGTGTTTTTGTACTGGACACACAAACTACAGGAAATTTTAAAATTCTTTTTCAGATATGCGTTTTTTTTTTCAGTCTCCTGAAAATTGTATACCTACACTTTTAGAAAATTCTTCTTGAACATTTGTTTCAGAATGTCACTAACCTAAACTTCTTGACATCTGAACAAGCACTTGCAGATTTTGCTGAACTAATCAGTTTTATCAAATCGGATATACCTGGGGCAGCTAATAGCACTGTCATTGCATTTGGTGGATCGTATGGTGGAATGCTGGCAGCATGGTTCCGGATAAAATATCCAAATGTGGTTATTGGGTAAGATAACCATAATAGATTTTAAGTATGAGTTTGGGCGGTGGGTGGGCAGAAAAGAGGAAGTGGGGTGATGAAAAATAAATCTACCATTTTTTTTCCTTTGAACACAGTTTTCAGTTCAGGAAATACACATTTAATTATAAGTAGTATATGCTTGATGTCGTACAAGGGGACTTAACGAGGTTGTGCACGCGACTGGAAACCTCATTATGTATAACAAATCGCTACTGACACCACCACTGCAAGAGCATGGGAATGCTTGATGCAGACGTTCATACATGGAGGGAAACAATGAAGGTGAATAACACTAAGAGGGGAAGGCTGAAGGCAAATTATCAAGAAAACCAGTGCAAAGAGAAAAGGAAACTATGAAAGAAATTGACAATAAGTATACTGTCAATACAAAAGAGAAAATATGAAACTAACTTTGATGTAGAGATGGCATTATTTATGAATCAACGCCTAGCAAGGCTTCAGCGCTCATTTTTTTTATTGTCTTTATTCAATAACCAGATCCCTGGCTTCTTCAGCTCCAATCTGGCAGTTTACTGGTCTCACACCCTGCAATGCTTTTTATGACACAACTAGTAACACATGGCTGGCAACTTCTGAAGTCTGCGTGGCTAATGTTCATCAATCCTACCAGACCCTGGATGTCATAGCTAAGCAAGGTTTGGTTGTACTTCAGTCTAGAAAAGAACAAATGTTCTTTTTTTTTTTTTGGAGTACCAAGTAAATTACCAAAGTGGACAGAACATGCTTTTCTCATGGCAGGTAGTTAGACATGCTTTAATTTGCATAAAAACAGGTTACAACAGCAGGAAACCCGGGAGTTGTGGCGATCTACTTTAGAAACATTTAGCTCTCTAAAGATCAACCTTGAGAAAGTCATGTCTATTTTCAGAGTATATGGATTTTTGAATAACTGCAGCCAATATGCAGCTTCTCCAAGAGCTCAAATGATGCTCTGGCCATTTCACATTTTGAGGGTGACTCATTGTTTGGGGAGTGGGATCAAAAGCACATATTGTTGGCTAAAGTGGGGGAAACACCACACCCCCCCCCCCCCATTTAAATTAGTTTTGCCTTGTTTTGGAGAGGCATGCACTGTTAAACCATGACACAAGGTCCATCGGTTCTGTCACGGCGCAGGTCCAAATATAAAAGACCTTCTGGTCTGATGAATGTTTGCCAACCCCTGGGTTATAGTTTGCTTATGATAAAAGATGTGACAAGTTATTCTTAGGATAAATAAGATAAATTTGACTTAATTTTGAAGATATTGCACTTTTTATATTAAGATAAGTAAAAGATAAGGTACATTTTGCTTAGAAATGGTAGTATATAGGTCACTTACTGCTCTAGACAGATAACGTACATTCTGCTTTGTATAAAGAATAGAATATATTTTACATAGGATTAATCAAGGATATAGTAAATTTTGCTTATGATAAAAAGTAGGTATCGCAGACAATTTGTTTGAGTGAAAATTTATAGAACATTTGTCATCCAGTTCTTGCAATAGTTATCTTCAGTTAAAATATCAGGTCAGTCCTACTGTATGGCTCTGAAACATGGAGAACAACACAAATTGCAGCCAAAAGGCTACAGACTTTCATAAATGGGTGCTTGCATAGAATAAAAGAGTGGTGTAACAAGATCACTAATGTGGAATTGATGACAAGAACAAGACTGGTGCTAGTGGAACAAGATATGACAGGAACAAGACTGGTGCTAGTGGAACAAGAGATGACAAGAACAAGACTGGTGCTAATGGAACAAGATATGACAAGAACAAGACTGGTGCTAGTGGAACAAGAGATGACTAGAACAAGACTGGTGCTAGTGGAACAAGAGATGACAAGAACAAGACTGGTGCTAGTGGAACAAGATATGACAAGAACAAGACTGGTGCTAGTGGAACAAGATATGACAAGAACAAGACTGGTGCTAGTGGAACAAGATATGACAAGAACAAGACTGGTGCTAGTGGAACAAGATATGACAAGAACAAGACTGGTGCTAGTGGAACAATATATGACAAGAACAAGACTGGTGCTAGTGGAACAATATATGACAAGAACAAGACTGGTGCTAGTGGAACAAGAGATGACAAGAACAAGACTGGTGCTAGTGGAACAAGAGATGACAAGAACAAGACTGGTGCTAGTGGAACAAGAGATGACAAGAACAAGACTGGTGCTAGTGGAACAAGAGATGACAAGAACAAGACTGGTGCTAGTGGAACAAGATATGACAAGAACAAGACTGGTGCTAGTGGAACAAGAGATGACAAGAACAAGACTGGTGCTAGTGGAACAAGATATGACAAGAACAAGACTGGTGCTAGTGGAACAAGATATGACAAGAACAAGACTGGTGCTAGTGGAACAAGAGATGACAGGAACAAAACCGGTGCTAGTGGAACAAGAGATAACAAGAACAAGACTGGTGCTAGTGGAACAAGATATGACAAGAACAAGGCTGGTGCTAGTGGAACAAGATATGACAAGAACAAGACTGGTGCTAGTGGAACAAGATATGACAAGAACAAGACTGGTGCTAGTGGAACAAGATATGACGAGAACAAGACTGGTGCTAGTGGAACAAGATATGACAAGAACAAGACTGGTGCTAGTGGAACAAGATATGCCAAGAACAAGACTGGTGCTAGTGGAACAAGATATGCCAAGAACAAGACTGGTGCTAGTGGAACAAGATATGACAAGAACAAGACTGGTGCTAGTGGAACAAGATATGACAAGAACAAGACTGGTGCTAGTGGAACAAGATTGACAAGAACAAGACTGGTGCTAGTGGAACAAGATATGACAAGAACAAGACTGGTGTTAGTGGAACAAGATATGAGAAGAAGATGCTGTCGATGTGTAGGACGCACATTGAGGTAACCTGTTGATAGCATTGCAAGGCAGTCTTTATTCTGAAATCCCCAGGGTAATAGAGGTAGAGGGAGACGCATGGAGAAGAGAACTGGAGACAGACATGAAGGGAATGAAGAACATGGAAAAACCTTGAGCTGATGGCACGGGACAGGAAGACTTAACATATCTTTTTTGAGGGCCATGCCACTTGTGGAGCTGAAGAGTGATGATGACGGTGTTCTTGCAATTTTGATTTGTTACTTTATAAATGAATCTGTGATTACAATTTTGATTTGTTACTTTATAAATGAATCTGTGATTACAATTTTGATTTGTTACTTTATAAATGAATCTGTGATTACAATTTTGATTTGTTACTTTATAAATGAATGTGTGATTGCAATTTTGATTTGTTACTTTATAAATGAATGTGTGATTGCAATTTTGATTTGTTACTTTATAAATGAATCTGTGATTGCAATTTTGATTTGTTACTTTATAAATGAATCTGTGATTACAATTTTGATTTGTTACTTTATAAATGAATCTGTGATTACAATTTTGATTTGTTACTTTATAAATGAATTTGTGATTACAATTTTGATTTGTTACTTTATAAATGAATCTGTGATTACAATTTTGATTTGTTACTTTATAAATGAATCTGCGATTACAATTTTTCAACAGCTGGTGGCCTCCAGCTCATCAGTGGTATCTTTAAACTGTGCAGTCCTCTCAACACCACAGCTGACCTTGACCCATTCAAATCATTTCTTGCCGACATGTATGTCAACTTTGCAATGGTGGACTACCCGTACCCAGCAAATTTCATGGCTGAGCTTCCTGCTTGGCCTATTGAGGTGATCATTTTTGTTCCTTAACTTAATATGAGGTACTTTAATGAGTTATATTTTCAGTTTTTTTGTTTTAACATACAACAAACAACAAATTAAGGTTTATTTATACTGCTGTAGGGAAGTGAAGTGCTTGTGCTAGGTCTCAGCTTTATGACGTTGGTTGACCGGTTCCTTTCCTTGTTGCGTTTGCCTTCTCCTTATTCTGGTACCCATTTTTATAGCTGGGTAGACTGAAGTGTAAGGCAACACTAGGCCTCATTGTTATTGTTGATCAGAATTGACGTAGCACTCAGGGCAAATCCATAGATACTCAGTCTCCCTTAGCAAATGTTGAATGGTTTGAATGTTAACTGTTTCTGTAGTTCTCGGGTTGTGTGCTCAACAGATGCATCCTCTCATACATCCATCCCTGCTAGTCTTACATTTGATGCCAGTTCCAGCAATCTTAGCCTTGTTGATTTATAGATTGCAGTGTCATTCTCTAACAGGCGATCACTAATTGTCTTAAGTATTTCTCCCTTATCCATATCAAATTTCCCCACTATGGGTGGTTTCGAAGCTAGTTTGTCATCTCTCTCATTGCCGTGCACCTCTGCATGACCACGACAGTTACTCCACAACAGTTCTTGAAGATTTGAGGCTTCTCTGGATGTTTTCTATTTATGCCAGAGCCATTCATTTTGGACCTTCTGAAGCATGAACTGAGAGTCTAACACAGTAACTGCCTTGATTGATGGAGTTTCAGACAACCACTTCAGAGCTGCAGGGCTGCCTGTACCTCCATTCTTAAGCTGGAGGTTGTTGCCATGTAAGCTACGCTGTCTTCAGCGATGACCCAGCCATTTACTCTTTGCCTTTACCCTTGTAAGCAAATGCTCTAACAACTCTGCCACTCAGAAAAAATGTGTGTGTGTGTGTGTGTGTGTGTATTACTGACATTATTGTTTGTATTTTTTGTACATGTCCATGCAGGTTGCATGCAGCTTTCTGTCTGAACCTCTGAAAGGGGAGTCCCTGCTGGTGGCCTTGTCAAAAGTGACCAATCTCTACTTTAACTACACTGGTGAGACTAAATGTGTCAACTGGACATCAAGTGGCAGCACAGGATCCCTTGGCTACCAGGGATGGGATTATCAGGTGTGGAATTACTTGTCATTGAACTTTCCAGAATAATTTTCTTGTTAGTTTTCCTGAGCCATTAGAATAAAGCTGTGGCCGTGATAGTGTGGTTCCTGTTTGTACTTACAAAGTTTGTATAGCGTGGACTTGTCTCACTACCTAACAGTAGGCAGCTAGGTGTTGATGATGTTATGGTACTATAACTCTAGATGATAGTACATCACACGATAATACAGATGATGGATGGATGACATCTATCGTAAAGCACTGCACTCAACCAGCAGTGAATAACAAGATGGTGTTTATTTACAGTAGTCATCCAAAAACAAAATCCGACGAAAAATTGACTCATGCCCAACCTCCCATTGAGGCGGGTCTTCTTTCACAATATACAAAACAAATGCTCATTTAGCAACCTTTGAGATAAGTCTCCTCTCTGTCTATTAATTCCTTTTACTTATAGTCTGACGCAGCTTTACTAGCTCGTATAAGAATTTATGTTCTCTGGTTTTGTTTGCAACTCATGATGAGGCACGTAGGTCTGGTGGAACTAGTTTGAGGTATATTACTATAGAAAACTGGTCTAACTACCAGGGCTGTTTATTTATATCAATAGTCATTGTTCCCCGCTCTGACCTTAGCTACTGTCTATCTTCTCTTCATCTTATTCAACATACCTGTTCGTCTTGTAAAAATCTTGATGACTTGTTAACATAAATCTTGCAAATGGCGACATTGTCTTGCTTGCCTTCATCTATCACTATTTTAAAAGTGGCCTTTTAGCTTCTTGTAGGTTCAGCAAAACAATTTGATACCAGTCTGTAACCACAGCAACCAACCACTTCCAGTGCCTTGTTCACCAGAGTCATGAACCATCAAAACATCGCTCGCCACTGCACAAATCTTAATACTCTAGCATACTTGCTAAACTATGCTGAGCGCGTTCAAAATCAGACTGATGAATCCCCCAATTTAACATTTTTCTCGTTCTCTCCTAAAATGTGTTCACCTACCAAAACTTTTCTCGTGCGTATTTTTTCTTGCTCGCTCACCAAAAACTTACAAGGGACGTAATTTTAAATTATCCCCCTTTGCTGAGTACACTCACAACCCAATACAACCTTCTTTGATCTTATTACTAAAACATTTTATGCTAATTTGTCCCACCATAATTTAGAACTCACATGATATGCTTAACCCTAAAACACCCACTACATCTCCCAAAAGGGATCCACGGAGTTTCCTCCCTTCCCCAAAACACTCCTCTGCTCATATCACTTCCCTTCAACAAAGACGAATAGTCTCTTCCCAACTCTATGCAACTTTCCCAAACCATTTTTCTGCACTCACTTTCCTTTAACAAATCTCAAGTCACCGTTCACACAGCTAGTATTTTCAGCAACTGATTTATGTACAATTTCAGTACATTTATCAAGATCAAAAATTTCCAGGCAGAACCAGACTGGACAGACAGAAAAACAAATGGATTGACACCAGAAAGTAATGTACTGTTGCATAACGAAAGAGACTAATGATTGATAGACACTTCTTCTTCTTCGTTCGTCCTGAAAAGGGCGTTGGTTGCGTTGTGTCTGTTTACAGCGAAGCTGCGATATTTGCGCCTTTCGGCCAACACATCCGACTTCAGCACTGCATTTTTGGGACCGGTTAGCCTTCCCTCTTCGATCCCTACTCACTCAGCCAGACTGCAGTGATGCAGCCTGTTTCCAGGACCACCACTTGGAGGTGGAGTAGGGTCTTAGTCAGCTCTGGTTCGCTGACCATGGCGCAAGCGGTCTAGCTATGGGTCGCTGACTGCATTCCTCACTGTTGAAGCGTCTTAGGTCCCTGGTGACTGAACTGTTTACACTAGTGACAAAAGTTGCACCTCACTAGAACTATCTTTACAAACTGATACACATAATCTTATTAAGTGGAGCAACGAGAATCGAATGCAAATAAATATTAGTAAAACAAAATGTATGTTAATATCAACCAGACAAAAACTACAAAACACGCAGAAAACAACACTTCAGCTCTACATTGGAACATCACTAATTGAAAACGTAAATGAACATAAAACTCTGGGTCTAACTGTTGACCAGCACCTAAGTTGGAACTCACATGTAAGTGCACTCACAAAGCTAACGGCACAAAAAGTTTACCAATTAGCCAAAATCAAACACTTCCTGGATGAGGGGGCAAGGAAAATGTTCTACACATCTCACATACAAACATACCTAGACTATTGTTCCACAATCTGGGATGGTTGTTCCATATCCAACACAAAAAGGCTCCATTCACTTCAAAAACGTGTAGTGCGCCTAGTTGCTGATAAACACCAAACACATTGTATAGATCTATATAACTATCTTAAAATATTACCCCTTAGAAAGCGCTTCCTATTTAACAAAGCTAAATTCACTCACAAAATCTTGTCACAGAATGCTCCAACGTATCTGTGGCCACTTTTAAAATTCAATGCAAAATGTAGTCAGTGCTTAAACCAGTTACAGGTACCCAAGCCGTGGCTAGATTAGTACAAGAAGAGCTTGGCTTACTCAGCTGCTCATCTTTGGAACAATCTTCCACATGACCTGAAAAACATGCACAGTCCCTACTCATATAATCGTAAACTGTTCAAATACATTATGAGTGCGGATTATATGCCGCCCTAAGTGATTATGTTTCGAATTATTATCTAATATACTGTATGGAGGGTCTGATGATCTAGTTTTTCATTTTAATATACCTTACTTCTTAATTGTAATCAGATACTGTAAATGTATGCTTTTATACTACTTATAATGTTGCATCGCCATTAAACTAATACCTTAAGTATGTTGGAGAATGTCTGGATAACTAGCAATAAAAGATGAGTAAGAGGAAGGGCCTGTATGCACGATTCTCATCTATCAGTCAATACCCTTTACCTCCCTAAGGAGCATAGGTCATAAAGCTGGATCTCGTATAGTGGAGGCGACAACAATTCACTCCCTGTGGCAGTATCTGCTTGGGACTCAAAGCTGCTCACCTGTGGGAACATTTTCCGCATGCGCTGACAACACACAAAGTCCCTGGTCATTCAGCAACAGATTTCCAATATGTCACGAGTTCTTATTATATGCCACCATAATCTGATTACGTTTCAAATTATGTCTAATTTACTGTATGAATGGTTTAGATTTTGTGTGTTTTTTTTTTAATTAATTAATTAATTAATTTTTATTTTTTTGTTTCTCTCTCTCTCTCTCTTTTTTTTTTTTTTAACATACTTAACTTTGATTATGACTGGATGTTACAAATGTATGTTATTATTTTACCTTGATAATGTTGTATGCTTAAATAATGCTCAAATTACATGTGCGATTGAAAGGATACGGTATGTAAGATGACAGAGAGAAGAAGGGCAGAATGTAAGACGGGCCTGCATGCCCAATTCTTAACCCTTTGAAAATACAGTTCATCTGTTCGTTAGTTGCGGCCAACATTTTTGAAGCTTCACAGACCAAGTGCTAATGGGGAAGTCCAGTCAAGTCACTTCCGAGGCATTATTTAATGATTTTTGAAACAGTATATGAACAATGTCAGCTGAAGTTCCCAGGTGTCCGTGAAGAGACAAATAAAGAATAGTACTACAGCACCATTAGGCATGTTGTACAAGGTGAATAATATGAGGCTGGCAATCTGATCATGTGACACAAATTGTCACAGAAACCACTGCTACAGTGCAGGATTCCTGCAAGGGGGCTGGCTGCAGTATTGGCTTCATGCTCCATAAGGAGCACAAAGTAAAAGATCATGATTATATGAACATTAGTAGTCAAGTTGTAGAATGGTAACAATTCTCAGAAGGCAGTTTTAAAGTCTGAAGATTGTCAGACGTCTTAGGAGAATTATCCAAACCCAAATAAGAAATAAGGCTTAATTTGTGCTGTGTTTTGTTCCTTGTCATGTATGGAGTTGAGACAGTGTGATGCAGCAACAGATATATTTGAAGCTTTTGGATAATTGATTTATTGATGAATACCCATTATGCTGTGGACACCAAATATTTCCTGAAAAGAATTGAAGAACAGTTGTTGAAAGCATTGCTTACTAATATTTTTTGTAAATACCTTCAGTGATTAGAAAACTTGTAACTAGAAGATAATATCAAAGATCTACCATTTTCATGTGAAAGCCCTGCACAGAAGAGCATAGAATATAATTACTTGATGCTATCAAGCACTTATTAATAACTAAGTTGTGTTAAAGTGGGTTTAGCTACCCAGTTCTGTATAACCTCAGAAGCTCCCAAAAAAAATCAGGTCAAAGGTATCCATCCAAGAATTCACAGAACCAGATACATGATTTTAAAAAAAAATATGTTACACATGAAATTAATGCATATTGTTTAAAAAAAAACCAATCCACTGAGAGAAGCAAAAAATAGATTATAGGAAAGTTGACAGCTTGGTTACTTAATGTTCATGTTCATTTTGTGTAAATGCTGCTGTTTCCTCTATCCCCTTTTTCCCTCCAGAGTAAGTAGACACATAAACATCTTGGCAACAAAGATGAGACAGTTAATGATGTCATCTTAAAGGTACAAAAGGTTAGATGGACTCTATCATTTTAGGAACAATTTGGAAATGAAAGGATTCTTATTTCAAATTCATTATAAACTCCCAAAGGATAGGGCCTTCAAAAAAAAAGTCCTCCTGTCCCGTGCCAGATTCAAAATGTGAAACATTTACTTCTTGGTCTTTCTGTTGCCCTTATCAAATCTTATAAATAAATAAAAAAAAAGTAGATTAAAATGTGAAACATTTTCTTCTGTCTTCTTCTTCAGGTGCCTGGTCTGGAACAGACATTGGCGATCATGACCCTCCAATCTTCTGTCTTTTGATAGTCTAATGAGGTTGTTGTTGCCCGTGCTGTTGTTTGTTGCCCAGTTGTTTAAGCTTTCCACATACATCTTTCTCTGCCTTCCTCTTCATCTCCTGCCTAGTATTTTCCCACATAAGACTAATTCCTCCACTCCTCCTCTTCTGTTAATATGTCCCATAAATTTCATTTGTCTTTTCCTGATGGTTTTGATGAGCGACCTATTAACACCCGCAGCTGTCAATACCTCGGCATTTGTTTTCTTCTCTGTCCACGATATTCTCAGTATCCTTCTCAAAAACCACATTTCCGCTGCCTCCAGTTTTTTAACCATTTGATTACTCATTGTCCAGCATTCGACTTGGTAGTCATGACCCAGATTGCCTCATGTTGTATCGCTCTGTATTTTCCTATCATCTTGTAAGACTCTGAAATATTTCACATGAACAAAATGATAACAAAGCAGTTGCAAAATTTCATAACTGGGCAATTAACTCTTAGTATACGAGAGGCCGATGATCGATCCCCTTAAATAGCGAAAATTTATAGCTGAATGCATGTTTAAAACCACTGAACAATTTAGTTACGTGCATGATATAGGGGTTTCATTTCTTCACATTTTGATATATAACACTTATGTTATCTTTATAAATAAATTATTTATTGCAAAATCTGTAATAGTAGTCATGAAAGGCCGCTCGTATACTAAGAGTTAACACAAATATAGCTGGTATAAGAGGACTGACAATGTGGAACTGAGAGGAATAACTAAACAAGAGCCATTTCTCCCTCTTTCTTACTCTTTTTATTTTTGAGTTGAATTCCCTTCATTTACTATTTGTTAAGAGATTATGAAGTCATTGACAGCGTCTAAAAACAATTTATTTGTTTCCTTGTCCATCAGTCTTGTACAGAAATGGTAATGCCCATGTGCAGTAGCTTCACCAACATGTTCTTAAACTTCACATGGGATATCCAGCAGTACAGTGATGCCTGCTACAACAAATACAAGGTTCGTCCTCGTGAGAATTGGATTCCTCTGGAGTACTGGGCAAAGCAGCTGCAAAGTGCATCCAATATTATATTCAGGTATATGTGTTTCTTCTTCTTCTTCTTCGTTCACCCTCAGCTGTCAACTTGAATAAGTTCAAAGAAAGCAATGGTCAACCTAAGGCTGATGGTATCTCTGTAGATTTTCTCCAGGAATGGTACTGGTGATGGCCATATGCATTTTCTCTGTTCCTCACATGTTGGGCACCCCTGAAGCAGATGACCGGCAGTCACTCTATTAGCGTTACAGCTATACCCACCAGCAGTTCCCATCCCTAATCTGTCGAAAAGACGGCATCCCAATCCGTTATGACCCGGGCGAAGTCCGAAGACCACCACCCGTTCATCTCTGCCGAGCCGGCAATACAGATTATTTTTTGTGTGGCCTGGATGCTCTTCTTCCCACTTGTGCCTGTACCTGCACTTGATAAAACTCTTGGCCTCCTCATAAGTTATATTTGTGTCAAGTTGAGGAGGCTTTCCCCCTTCCTTTGCCAATCTGTCAGCCTCTTCATTTCCAGGGATGTTCAGTGAGAAGGGATCCACTGTATCATGACTCTTTTGTATTGCTGACATAGTCTGTGAAGTGTTACCCCTAGGTCATCCAGTTCAGCATTACTTTGACTTTTCAGTGTTGTTATTACTGACAGTGCATCTGAGAAGATAGCCACCGGTCTCTCTGAGTCCTCTTCTGTCATCAGAATTTCTGATGCAGTTTTTAAGGCCTCCGCTCTGAAGTCACTTGAAAATTTCCCTGTTGCGACTGCTATCTTTTTTTGTGTGCCATTGCTTAAGCTCAGGAAGACTCCTCTACCCCCATCTTCTGTTACATAAGTTGCTGATCCATCTGTATATGCATGGATCTATGTGTTGCTTGGGTAATGTTTCTCTATATATTTTGTGGTTAGGACTCTCCTTTCTGTTTCATTTTGGCTGTTCTTTCTCTCAATACCAGGAACGCTTTCTATCTCCCCAGGGAAGCACTGTTGTTTCCAAATTGGTAGCTTGTGTGCAGTACATATTGGCGTAGCTGCTGACATTGCGTTAATGGGGTCTGCTCTCATCTTTGCCTCGACTGTCTCCACAAAGTTGCCCCGCTTCAGTCCCCCCTTCCAAGTCCATTTATTCCCTGGTGCACCGGGTGGTCTATCAGCCTCCTGAACCTCTGGGCCCCGCTATCTCTTCTATCCTCCATAGACCGAAGGTGGGCAATCCCTTCTAACTCTTCAATGGGCGCCAACCCCATGCCCCCCATCACGACTCCCAATGCTTGGCCCTGGGTTCTGTCCACTTTGTCAAAGTTTGACTTAGCTACCGTCGACCATGCCGCAATGCCATACCCAAAGACTGGTCCCACTCACCCAGTACACAGCTTCTCTAGCACTCTCTCATCCGCTCCCCAACCCGCGCCAGCAAGTCCCCCCATTATCGCCACTCCCTGTCCCTTTCAATCTGGGCCTTCCAAGCCAAGCTGCGATCAAAGGCAATGCCTAGGTAGTTTGGGTTTTCATCCAGATGTAGATTCCTCCCATCTAGCACCAATCCGGAGAACCGCGGTCTGTCTGAGAGGTATGTGTGTTTGAATGAACTGTGCTGAGGAGGCAGGCAAAGCTTAAGTCTACTGCTTCTCAGACTTGTGGTTTGGTTTTAAAGACTATCTTCATTGCACACAGACAACTCCATCAGTGCTCCGATCTTCTCCCTTAGATCACGCAAGTAGGATCTCAGCACAGTGCACGAACTCCATACCACCGGCGATAATCCCAATGTGTGCATAGGAATCACACATTCTTTAAATATTTTTGTGGTAGGTAGGTTTCTAATTTTTAAATTTTGCAGTGGGATTTTTAACGTGTGCAACTTGCACATGGGACCTCCTATTTTTTCACCCTTATCCGAGAAGGCTAGGCATCCGATCTCACTACCCAGGAGACCAGGGGGGAGTATGACATCAGTAGGACCACTGGTTCTGAAAAAAAAATTTCGATAAATTATATTCCCTCAACTGGGATTTGAACCCCCGTACCTCTAGAATTCAAGGCGGACCTCTTAGCCACTCTGACCCATCTGACTTGTGGTTATATGTAAGTAATATGAGATTGTGTGTGGGGCTGCCAACGTCATAATGTTAAACAGATTGCTACGGAAACCACCACTGTAAAGGCCTTGAAAATGTTGGTGCAGGCTTTATTTTATGTGACCAGCTGTAGTGGTGGATCTGTGCTCTGTAGGGAGCGAAAAGGAAAAAGGTGATGATGAACAAGATTCATGAAGTGGGCAAATATTTTCATTTTTCTGGTACTAATGTTGAGTAGGCAATACTGTATATTATTCCAGCATGATTACTTGACAGAGTTGTATATCATTACTTTGGCTAGGTTATGGAATGAGCAGTATTATTGTTATTCCAGCATGACAGATGGGGCAGTAAATAATTATTCTAACAGGATGGTTATTTTGGCAATGCTATTCTGGCATGATTGGCTGACTGGGCAGTATAGTATTATGAAGTCAGAAAGGACTGACATGGAATTGTTACAAGTGTTTACACAATTTTCAGCTAACGTGATTGATTAGGTGCTGTGTGAATAACAGAATTGCTGCATGATAAATGAGTTGCTTGCCTAAAATTAAAATTTTAATTTTGGGACTGAAGACGCAGCAAAAGAGATGAATGCAGTCAGCGACTCATAGCTTGACTGCTTGCATCAGGGTCAGCAAACCAGAGCTGACCAAGATCCTACTCCACCTCCAAGTGCTGGTCCTGGAAACAGGCTGCATCACTGCAGTCTGGCTGAGAGAGTAGGGATCGAAGAGGGAAGGCAAACCCAGTCCCAAAAAATGCCGTGCGAAAGTCAGATGTGTCGGGCCGAAAGGCGCAAATATCGCTGCTTTGCTGTAAATGGTGACACAACGCAACCAATGTCCTTTTCAGGACGAACGAGGAAGAAGAAGATTTTATTTTCATTCCCTTGTATTTTTAATGAAATGTTACGTACAGGTCTGTATCCTTTAATCTGAAATCCTTGGGGGACAGCTTTGGTTTGGAAACCAGATAATTTCCAGTTTTCATATTTTGCTCAAATCACAATTGAAAACTGGCCTAAAATGTGTTCGAAAAATTTCACCCAGAATAGTCAGAAATCACCCAAATTATAATAGAAAAGGAACCCAAAGTAGAGCGAATAAACTTTCAATTTTCAGAATGTTTCGGTAATCGGGTGTTCAGATAAAAGAATATAGACCTGTAATTCACAGATTCATTAGAAGAATATTAATTTTTTTAAATGATTTTTTTCTGTCCTTTTTTGTAATAATTTATTTTGACAGAAGATTATTTTAGTCTGAGTTAGATTATTTTAGTCTGAATTAGATTATTTTAGTCTGAGTTAGATTATTTTAGTCTGAGTTAGATTATTTTAGTCTGAGTTAGATTATTTTAGTCTGAGTTAGATTATTTTAGTCTGAGTTGGATTATTTTAGTCTGAGTTAGATTATTTTAGTCTGAGTTAGATTATTTTAGTCTGAGTTAGATTATTTTAGTCTGAGTTAGATTATTTTAGTCTGAGTTAGATTACTTTAGTCTGAGTTAGATTATTTTAGTCTGAGTTAGATTATTTTAGTCTGAGTTAGATTATTTTAGTCTGAGTTGGATTATTTTAGTCTGAGTTAGATTATTTTAGTCTGAGTTAGATTATTTTAGTCTGAGTTAGATTATTTTAGTCTGAGTTAGATTACTTTAGTCTGAGTTAATGCAAATCATCATCATCATCACCCTTCAGCTCCCCATGGAGCATGGGCCTTCAACAAACATGCCAGGTCTTCCTGGAACACATCATCAACTCAAGGTCTTTCTGTGTCTTCTTTATCACCTTCATGTCAATCACCAGTTCTCTTCTCCAAGTGTTCTTTGGTTTCCTTCTACCTCTCTCACCCTGGGGATTCTGAAACTAGGACTGCCTGGTAATGCTTTCAACAGGTTTCCTCAATATGTGTCGTATCCATCTCCAGCATTGACTTTCATCTCTTATTTAACTGCCACTTGTCTGGTTCTTGCCATCAAGAAATTAACAGAGTAATAAACTATTATAATCCAATGATTTTATTTCTTAATTCTGTTTCCAACTCCGCCTAGGCCGGTCCCAAGCCCGGCTGAAAAAGGAGGAGGGTGGCCTGCATGGAGGCCGTAAGGAGGCGGGTGGCCTGCATGGAGGCCGTAAGGAGGCAGCCCCTCCACCATGCAAAGGCACAACAGGCCAATCACCTGTTTGCTTTAAAACATGATTACGCGAACTACAAGAGAGAAAACCGGACTGATTCTGAAGGCGACGAACTGGAACGGACTACGACTTATGGAACTTGGAACACAAGAAGTATAAATGGGAAGGAAGAGGAGCTGGTGGAAGAGATGAGGAAAGCAAAATTATAAATCCTGGCTATAAGGGAAACAAAGAAAAAGGAACAAGGAGTCATGGATCTAGATGGCAACATGCTGCTCTACAGTGGTGTACCCACATCTGAAAGAGCTAAAGGGGGCGTGGGTTGCATTGTGGCCAGAAACCAAAAAGATAGTATCAAGGGATGGAACTTTGTCTCGGAGCGCATTATGGTTGTAAAACTAAAAGAAGGAGAAACAATAGTCAACCTGATCATAGTGTATGGGCCAAATGAGGATGAGAGAGCAGAGGTCAAGGAGGAATTCTTCGAGCTGCTTCAAAGGACAGTGGATGACTGCCTAGATGAAATTATCATGCTCGGAGATTTCAATGCCAGAGTTGGAAATGACCATGCTAGATGGGGTGGAGTTATCGGAAGATATGGAGAAGATACTCTGAATGACAATGGAAAGCGACTCCTTAGATTCTGCAGTGAGCAGAATCTGATCATTACAAACACAAAGTTCCCCCATAAGCGCACACATGCATACACTAGATGTGAACCAACAAAGAATGAGAAGTCAGTGATCGACTATGCCATTGTTAGGAGGAGCTTATTCAAAAATGTCCGGGATGCTAGAATCTGGAGGGGGCCAGAGATTGGAAGTGATCACTACCTGCTTACAATCAAAAGAACAACTGAAAGAGTTGCTCAGCCTAGGAACTGCCCAGCATCACACAAGAAACCAAGTAAACGAACGGAAGAAATGAGCACTAAGACCTACAAGCTGAGAGAGCCAGAAATTAAGACCAGATATCAGGGGCATATTGCTGCAGCGGTGAGAAACACAGAAGAACAACCTGATGACTTGGAAACCCTCTGGCTTAAATTCAAGGACATCATAAAGACAGCTGCTGCAGAAGCATGTGGTGAAGTCCGACTTGGGAACAAGAGAAAGAGGACACCTTGGTGGACAGAGGAAGTCAAAGAGAAAATAAGAGAGAAGAAAATGTCATGGAAACAATACTTAGGAGCTAAAAACACAGCAGGACATAGAGAAATATAGAGAATATTTGATACTCAGAACAGAAGCAAAGAACAAGGTGCTAGCAGCAAAACAGAAGTCCTGGGAAGAATTTGGAGAAAAGCTAGAAAAAGATGCGCAAGAAAACCAGAAATTGTTCTATAAGACCCTAAAGAACATGAGGAAGGAAAAACAATGCCCTCTCAAATTTATAAAGGACAAGCAAGGCAAATTGCTTACTGCCCCGAAGGAAGTAATGGAAAGATGGAAAGAATATTTATCAGAACTCCTTGATGGTGAGCAAGGTCAAGCATCAGAAATGATAACCACTAGCGCAGAAGAGGAAACCAAAGGTGATGAAGATGACATAAAGATGGAAGAACTGAAAGTAGCACTGGAGAAAATCAAGATGGGCAAAGCAGCAAGGCATGATGGTATAACACCAGAAATGGTTAAGTACATGGGAGCATCAGGTGACCTATTACTATTAAGGGTCCTACAGGCAGCATGGTGCAACAAGACCATACCAAAGGATTGGGAGATTGCCATCATAACACCAATTTTCAAAAAAGGTGACAATCGACAATGTGGAAACCATAGAGGCATATCCCTTCTCAGTGTCCCTGGTAAAATCTACTCTAGAATCCTAGAGCAGAGACCGACGCCTCGCTGAGCCACAATTGGATGAGGTCCAGTGCGGATTCCGAGCAAACCGAAGTACTCAAGACCTAATCTTCACACTCAGACAGCTGAGTGAAAAAGCCCTTGAGTATAAGAGTGAGATCCATCTTTGTTTCATAGATCTGGAAAAGGTGTTTGACAGGGTCCCCTGGAGCAAACTTTGGGACTGTTTGGCAAGGAAGAACATTCCAGCACCTCTGATTCATGCTATACAGAGCTTCTACAAGTCTTGCAGAAATTATGTGAGGACAGCAAACCATAAGTCAGAAGAGTTCAGGACCACCACTGGTGTAAGACAAGGTGATATCCTGTCACCTTATCTTTTCATACTCCTCATAGACGATGTTATCAAGGCATGTAAGGAGAGAACAAGAAAGTATTCAGTGGGGTACTGGAAGATGAGACAGGTCTGTATTTCAGAGCTGGCATTTGCTGATGATGTTGCCCTGATTGCTAAATCAGAGGCACATCTCCAATCCAACCTGCAAGTCTGGAAGTTAGAGCTGGAGAAGAGAGGGATGGTCATAAGCAGCTCTAAAACAAAATCCATGGTGATATCACGAGAAGAAAGAAGACATCAGATTTAAGCTGGGAGAACAGGTCCTGGAGCAGGTCAACCACTTTAAATATCTCGGAGCTATTATAGACCGAAAGGAAGGCATCAAAGAAGAGTTGGCCACTCGAAAAGCAGCAGCTGGGAGACTTTTTCAGGCTATAAATCGAGGATTCCTCAGCAAGAGAGAGGTTGGTAAGAAAACAAAGAGGGCTGTATAACGCTCCACCTATGTCCCAGTCTTGACATATGGATGCAGGTCATGGGCAATGACTACAACCCACAAAAGCCAGATCCAAACCTCAGAAATGAGGTATCTGAGGAAGGTGGTTGAAGTAACAAGAAGAGACATGGTCCACAACCAGACGATACATCAAGGCCTAAAATCCCACCCCCTGCAGACCCAAGTAGAACAGTCCCAACTAAGATGGTTTGGCCATGTCTGCAGAATGGGAGAAGATTGGCTACCATGACAAGCATGGGAAACAAAGAGCCAGGGATCCAGATCCCCAGGACGACCCAGAGTTCGCTGGGAGGACAACATTAGACAATCTTTGAAGGACCGAGGACTAGAATGGAACCAGGCGAGGAGGAAGACAGCCGATAGGATAGTCTGGCACTCTCTCTTCCAAACCTCTACACCTCACGGTAGAAGGGGAATGACTAAGTAAGTAAGTAAGTAATTCTGTTTCCTCTTCTACATGTTATGTAGTGACTGAAATTAGAATAACAAATTTAAAAAAATTAAAATTAAATTGCCATATTTTTGTTCAGTCATGAGATTTAGCATTCTGTCATCTCCAGTAATGGCTTGCTTGATCCGTGGTCTAGTGGCGGTGTTATGGAGTCCATCTCCGATACAGTTGTGGCCATACAAATTCCAAAAGGTGCCCATCACCTTGACTTGAGATCCCAGAATGAGAACGACACACGAGCGGTCATTTCTTCACGGGAGCAGGAGACCAATATTCTTCGCAACTGGCTCGGTCTGAACCCAATTTAACCCGGTATTTTCTATTTTGTCAACCATTTTTAGAGTGTCCATATTAAGGTGTTCTTGATAGGACAAATTGTAAAGTGATACTTTGTAATTAAAAAAAATTGTAATTTAACTCTTTGACTCCAGAAAAATGCTCAGAGCGCTGCAAAATTGTAACTTCGTGCCACTGTAATTCTTAGAGCATTGTTTTTAGTTTATCACGAATCCTCCCAAAAATCGTCCGTTTAATGCAGTTCATATTTAAAAACTCATAGAATGACTTCCGATACTATTTAAACAACTAATTTGAGTGTACTTTAGCAGCTCATGTGCGAATTTTGATGTTATTATCACAATTTATGTGATGATTCGCATGTTTGTGTTTTTCGTTGTTATTGCTACAGAAATAGGTCACGATTTATATTTACATTTTCTAAGTCTCCTAAGCGAATAATTGTGTCAAACTTCTTAGAAACATTGCTGTCATTGACGATGATTGGTAGTTACAATTTGTTGTCAAATAACGAAATTGGTGCAGAAAAGCTAGACACATTAAATTTAGTTGATGAGTGGGCGTAGGCCTATTCTGGCCAGTCGAAAAGCATCAAAACTAGACCTGCAGTAACATCTAATCACTATTCCTAGGCAGACGACGAAGCTAGGGATACTATTAAAACATTAAACAAATGTGAAAAGTTTTTATAATTCTTCTTTATTTGTTTGAAAATTAGGTAATGCAATATTGCATAATTTATTTTATTCTTTATAAGGGACCACAGTAAAAACTGGTGTGAATAACACTAAATGTACTAACTGTGGCCATAATCAATGTTTTTTTAATTCGTAAATGGATTAACTTGATGTTTGAAGACTAAAAAGAATTCTTATTGTTTACAACAGTAATTTGTCTTTGGTAAGCTCGTATTCTACAGTTAACATTTTAGTGTTTTTCAATTTTACATGCAAAATGTTTTAAGCATACAGAACGTACTTGTGTTAATACTACCAAAGACACTATATATTACAATTCTCTATCTATTTCCCTACAGTTTGGTATATAATAAGTACATGTTCACAGAGAAGATTAACATAAAATTTACACTAAAAGATAGTACACTTCACCGTAAAGAACTCATCAAAAAATAATTAAGGCACAGGTTGGAAAATAATTATGGAGTCAGAGTTAATGCATCATCAGAAATAATTTTCACTACATATCATGAATCTTTTCACTACTGACAAAAAAAAAACAAGAAATAAATGTATAAATTCTCCTTATGTGTTTCTCCATTAACATAGATTATGATATCATCATTTTGCTTTGGGCTCCATACGGAGTACGGAGCCACCACTGTAGCTGGTCCCCTTTCAAGAAACCTGCACCAAGCATTCACATGCTGTTGCTGTGTTGGTTTCTGTGGGGCAATTTGTTTTACATGATGAGGTTGCCAGCCTCATGCCCAACCTTCACCTTGTATGACATGCATAAAGGTGCCGTAGCCCTGTTCTTTCTTTGTCTCTACCGAGACCCCTGAGAACTAAAGGGGGTAGATAAAGATAAGATAAATTCTAAACCAGCATATTTCTAGATTTTAATGTTTATCTTTGTTTGAGATCTATAAGAAGTCAATGGTTTGGTTTGGTTTTAAGGACTATCTTCATTACACACAGACTACTCCATCAGTGCTCCGATCTCCACCCTTAGGAGGATCTCAGCACAGTGCACAAACTCCATAGCACAGGCAAGAATCCCAATGTGTGTAAATAGGAGTCACACATTCTATAAATATTTTTTTGGTGGGTAGGTTTCTAATTTTTTTTTAAATTTTGCCAGAGCAGAGGCCTTACAGCCTACTCTTTACGATTTCCAACTGCCGAGGGATTTTTAACGTGTGCAACTTGCACAGGGGACCTCCTGTTTTTTCGCCCTTATCTGAGAAGGCTAGGCATCCGATCTTACTACCCAGGAGACCAGGGGGTAGTATGACATATAAGAAGTCATCAGTGTTAAGTGAACCAACGGGCTGATCACCTGTTTGCCAGTCACTTCGATTACGGAAACAACAGCAAATGGATTGATTTGCCATTGCCCTAAAGACGCCAATAGGCGTGATGGGAAACAATGGCAAAGAAAACCTATCTGCTGTTGCCCTAAGACGCCACTAGGCGTAATGGCCACTGACTGCTTTGACGGTCGGTGGCTAAGGACAGAAGAAGAAGAAGTGTTAAGTGCAGTATTGTTACCTTCAGGATTCCACCCACACTGGAGTCCAGTTTGTGTATTTCAAATTAAACTGCTTACACATAAATACACATGCAGGTGTATATTGTAAGTTTTTCTGTATTTGTACATTTATTAATGATTTTTGCTCAGTCAGCTCTCATTAAGTCATGTTGAAAAAGCCAGGACGATATCTTTCTTTTGTGATGATAAATTTTTATATTCAGTATTTACAGGAAATACTGAATAATTCTCCAGTTTTTCTTATGGTTATAAATACTGTTTTTATAATCTAGTCTTCCTTTTAATGTTATTTAGACATGTTATTGTTATCACTTTGAGAACTAGTGATACAGGTTTCATTATGTAGCCATTATGAATATTATCAAATTTACTTTTGTTGAATTATTGTTATTGCTGATCAGAGTCAACATCATTGCACTGTGGGCAAACCCATAGGTGCTCAGTCTCCCTGAGGACATTTCGAAGGTGTGAATGCCAATTGTTCCTATCTCATACTGGTTAAATGCCAGCCAGATGCATCCTCTCACAAGTCTATCCCTGGTAATTTTACATTTGATGCCAGATTCTAGCAGTTTGAGTGATGTTGATTAATTGATTGCAGTGTCGCTTTCTAACAGGTGGTCATTAATTTTACTTAGTATCTCTCCCTTATCCATATCCAGTGTCTCCACTATTGCATGCTCTCAAAGCTAGTCTGCCAGGTCTCTCACTGCTGCGTACTCGTGCATGACCAGGACAGTAGATTTATACCAGTTGCTGAAGATTCAAGGCTTCTGTAGATGTTTTTCATTCAAGTTGTAGCCATCTATTTTGGACTTTCCAAAGCATGGGCTGAGAGCCTGACACAGTAACTGTCCTTGTTAATGAAGTTTCAGACAGCCACCTCAGGATTACAGGAGCTGCCTCTATCTCCATTCTCATGCTGGAGGTTGTTGTCACATAAGCAGTGCTCTCTTCACCGGTGGCACTGCCCTTTAATTTTATTAAATTATGGTATTACATAAGCATTTAATTGTTATAAAAACATATTTAGTGATAACATTTATGTTATTATATCTAAAAATTATCACTTTTGATCTACTTATACATTTACATTTTTTATCATATTATACTATCTGCAACTAATATTATGTGCACCAAACATTCCATTCTGCAGATTATGTTATGTTTTTCAAGTTTCAGAATTAAGATGTTGATTATGTTTTAGAATTAGGTTGACCGTAATGTCTTTCACACAAAAAGTCATTGTAATCAGTTAATGTGGTTCGAAAAATAGAACAGGTTTTTAAAAAAAATACGTGGAGAATGGAATTATGAAAGATGCTGGAGAAGGGTAGGGTGCACTGTGAGGAAAACTTGTGATAGTAATACAAGATAGTCCTTGTTCTGGAACTCTCAAGAGTAAGAGAGAGGGAGACAAAAAACACATGAAGAAGGGAACTAGAAACACATGAAAGGGATGAGAAGTCATGGAAAGACCTGAAACTGAAAGTACGGGACATGAGGTCTTGGCATGTTTTTTTGGCATGAGGTTTTGGCATGAGGTCTTGGCATGAGGTTTTGGCATGAGGTCTTGGCATGAGGTCTTGGCATGTGTTTTTGAAGGACAGTACTCCTTGCGGAGCTGAAGGCGATGATGAAGATGATAAAATGGATGAGAAAAGATCTTGAATGGACAGCACAAGACAGGAAAGCTTGACATATATTTGTTGAAGGCCTATGTTCTGCTGGGAACAAAGTCTAGTTTGTCTTCCATTTGTGCTGTTAAACATAGTGAGGAGATGTAGCTTCCATTCTTGTATGAGATGCTTTAACATCAACATCATCAGGTGCCATCTCCACATAGAAGGTAGGCTACAATGGATCTTACACATCTTCTGTCTCCTGTCTTGACGGTGCACTCTGATAGACTCTTTCCTGCCCATCTCTTGATGTTATCTTCCCACTTACAGAGCTTCCTTCCTCTTGCACATTTGCCTTCACCTCTGCCTTCTATTATGATCTTCTGCAAGGTGTTATGTCAAAATATTTTAGCTGTCTAATTTTGATCATTATTAATTCTTTTTTCATACCTAGGTTTTCTATGACCTCTTTATTTGTTTTCTTCTCTTTTCATGAGAAGTGTCCCAATTTTCTGTATATATCCACATCTCAAGGGCCCATACCATAGAACACTTCAGACCTTGCTTTCTTCAGATAGTCAAATGACATTTATCTGTCTTTAGCATCAGAGTGTTCCCTTGCCCCGCAGCCAGACCTGCTGTTGAAGGCTTGTGATTGGATAGTTGACTGGGCTGCGCCCTGACAAGGTGTCCACACTATTTAGTTATGTGTCTCTCTCTATATACAGTGTGACTGAAGAGTCACATCTTATTTTTAAATTGCTATTACTTCAACTAATTTATGTGAAACAAAATGTCAAAATAAAAACACTCAACTACCATTTATGACATAAAATGCTATGTCACATTAACATTATACTGAGCATTGAGATCCTCTTTGTTCAACACATGATTTCTTGTCGAGCAGCCATTTTTGCTATCTCTTGTAACATCAGTGTATTGACCTTTTTTACATTATTTTGTTTTTGTCTCTGGGAATTAAAAAAACAATTATTAAGCTAATTTGTCAAATGACAATTATTGCTGCTTGTTTTAACATTAGTTTCATGTATATCCAGTGGATGCAAGTGAGGAAATAAACATTTACAAAAAAAAAAAATTATTTGTCAATCACGGTGTAGCTGCTGTATGCTGCTTTTCCCACCAACTTCCTAACTTTTTTTTGGTTTAATAAATTCTATATAAAACAGTGTTTATTCAAGAATATGTATGTTATGTATGGGATTGTATATTAAAACTATGCAGATGCTACTATATGTATGAGTACTTTTTGATGGTACGGTATAGTGTTATATTTTCTAGATTGATGTACTTATATGGATATGCATACTCATTCATTTAACCTGTTCACTATCTTCAGAGCAATAATTTACTACTGCAGCCAGAAGCTTGCACCAAATCATTGGTGTATTCTTGCAATGGTGTTTTCTGCAGCAATCTGTTTTACATTACACCATTGCAAGCCATATGCACAGCTTTATATTAGTTACTCCTTAATATATTCGGGGGGGGGGGGGGGGGGTATTTGTTTTGTTGTCTCCTTATTAGTTCCTCTGGGAACTGCACGGGGTAGATATCCATACCAGTATATGTTAAAACCACATGAAGAGTCAGAATTGATATCACATTATTACTGCGCCTTTCTGTGAGGGCATGTTAATGTCTTGACAGTAAAACATTGAAAACACATAATATGTAATCATCATTCATCCTTTACGGGACTGAAGACACTGAAGTCGCAGCAACAGTGATAAATGCAGTCAGCGACCCATAGCTTGACTGCTTGTGTCAGGGTCAGCGAACCAGAGCTGACCAAGACCCAAGTGGTGGTCCTGGAAACAGGCTGCATAAGTGCAGTCTGACTGAGAGAGTAGAGATCGAAGTGGGAAGGCAAACCCGGTCCCAAAAAATGCCGTGCTGAAGTCGGATGTGTCGGCCGAAAGGCGCAAATATCGTAGATTCGCTGTAAACGGACACAATGCAACCAACGTCCTTTTCAGGACGAACGAGGAAGAAGAAGAATTCATCCTTGACATTCTTAAGGATCATGGACTCACTGATGTAGCTGGTTCCCTTTGTAGGAAGCATTCACATGTTTCTGTAGTGGTGGTTTCTATGGCAGTTTGTTGCACATGATGAGGTTGCCAGTCCCATGCTAATAATAGAATACTGTACACTATTATGGTCTGCACTAGTGTTTCCCTAACTTATTTACCATGGCAGAGCCCATAAGTTTTCATAGCTCGTGAAACCCCTACCTGTTTAAATGCGGTTACATGGATGTAATTTTACACAGGCATGAAAAATACACATAGATACAATCTTGATAAAAGGGCTAATTACAGAAACACATAAATTAGAGTCCTACTGGGCTGTGAGAGTACTGGACCCCCACCTCGAAGGGGTCCACCCTATGCTATTGGTGGTCACCTTCCCCTGAACTGTTCAGTCAAGGCACAGAGACAACGGGCTAGGACTGCTGAAAATCTGCTTCAAAGATGCCCAGTATTTAAGGAACAGAGAGAACATATATGGTCATCACCAGTCCTGTTCCTGGAAAAAAACTCTATGGAGATGCAAGTCGCCTCAAGCTGATCACTGCTTCCTTTGAAAATTTTCAAGAAGACACCAGAGAGTGTAAGAAGAAAAATAAAAATAGCAACTGACCTTAATGTATGCTAAACACAAATTGTGTAATCACTCTGGAACATACATCACTGTGATCATCACTGTCTGTGCCAGTGGTGAGAAGAGTATGCAGTTAAATAAGACACACATTAAGGAAACCTGTTGATAGCATTACAAGGCAGTCTGTGTTCTGGAATCCTCAGGGTAAGGGAGGTAGGAGTCCAGAAACACATGGAGAAAAGAACAGTCATGACAGGGAAAGAAGGCACTAAAAGACCATGAAAAAGGCACAGGACAGGAGTGTTTTGAAAATCAGTGATGGCCTATGCTTCTTAAAGGGTCAAAGGTTAGTGAATGAATCTCTGTAAATGAGGTCCAGTCAACTATTTTAAATTGGTACTAAAAACTGTCTTCTGGCATGATTATTATACTTAAATTTGGATTGATTTGGTGTTAAGGACTATCTTCATTGCAAACGGACAGCTCCATCAGTGCACTAATCTCCTCCCTTAGATCACACAAGGAGGATCTCAGCACAGTGCACGAGCTCTGTAGCACTGGCGTGAATCCTAATGTATGTATGTAGGAATCACACACTCTAGAAATATTTTGGTGGTGGGTAGGTTTCATACTTTTTAAATTTTGCCAGGGCAGTGGCCGTATGGCCTACTCTTTACAATTCCAACTGCCGTTTGCTTCTCCTGAAAATAGTCATCGTCTTCATTTTCCTTTTCATTTCATATGGAGGCATCATTGCAGAAAACCCGCACACAGCATTCTTATACTCTTGCAACAGTGATTTCTGGAGCAGTTTCTTTGACATGATGAAGTTGCATAAATCCAGCAACCTGGGAGGATGAAGCTGCCGATCGCACCAAGTGGCGATGCTGTTTATGGCGCCACCTCAAATTGGGCGAAAAGAATTACTCACAGCAAGCAGAAGAGTGGGAAAAATGTTGACAGGAACACCAGGAATATAAGCAGCTGAGGTCTATCACCTCAGGGGTGCATTCCCATAGTTAGTTATGACTGAAGGGGCTGTTATTATTATTACATAAAATTCAAGTACAACTACAAATAGATGAAATGTGATAAAAATTCATACATATTTTGTATTATAACATAACAATTTTTTAAATTTAGGATTGGCTGCCTGATACAGAAATTATCACCTCTGGTCAAAAAGTCCTCTGTTTTTGCGGCTCGAGTGAAGTCGCCTACCTGGTGCCGTCTTTTGTCTCATGGCGGTTCCCTTTATTATCTTTCATTGTCCTGTCACGTAGAATTACTTGCAAACAACGTTCATAACCTTTAGGGTACTTACATTTGCCCAGTACGACCTAACGATTACCTACATTTATGTTCAAAATGGGGGACAAACACTGGATCGGTTGAAATGAAATAACGATTTTCAAAGTCCCAAGGGGCGATCGCCCCGTCCCTACTCCCTTGGATCCACCAATGCTTCTACCCTGAGGTGTAAAGCTTTCCCAGAGAGAGAGAAAGCCTCTTACTATCTTTTTGGCTGTCTTTTTCCTGGCCTGCTTCCAATCTAATCCTAGGTCCTTCAGAGATTGTATAATGATGTCCTCCCAGTGAACTCTAAGTCATTCTGGAGGTCTGGATCCTTGGCTCTTGATTTCCCATATTTGTCGTGGTAGTCGATCTCCTCCCGTTCTGGGCTAGAACTAACATGGAAGAAGTCCAAGTCGAAGCAGCCAAGATCTTATCATCATCATTCCCCATTTCACTTTTCAAACATGGAGCCACCACATTATCAAATCTTTCATCTTACTATCGTCTTAGTGCTGTATGTAGTGCCTACTTCTATCACTGAATAGATTTTCATGAATACTAAAAAAAAAAATCTTTCCTCCTGAATGTCATCTTGGCATGGTGCCATGTCTTCTTCTTCTTCTTTAATCCGTGGTCGCTGACCAACAAGGCAATCAGTGACCGTCACGCCTGGTGGCGTCTTGTAGGTCAGAAACAAACGTCTCCACTTTGCTGGATCAGCAGCCATCCTTCGTGTTGTGCCCCAGCACTGGTTCATGCTTTGCGTGTCTACACTTTTCCACCATGTAGTCTTTGGCCGTTCTTAATTTCGCTTTCGAGTCCATAGCATGGTAGTTCTGGTGATAGTGTCAGGGTCTGTTCTGAGTATGTGGCCAACCCTATTCCAGTGTCTACCCGCTATGAGGGTGCGCAGTCGTAGTTGGCGGTGGTGTTCGGCCAGAAGATTAGAAGAATTTTCCGTAGTCAGATTGTGTTGACAGTGGACAGTTTTACATTTTCATTTCCGTTATCCTCCACCATTCTGCGTTACAGAAGTACATAAATTACACAACTCTCATAATTTATAATTTTAATATTTTTACTGCTCTGGGAAATTTCGAATTGTTGTTTAGATAGGTAAATGCTATTCTGGCTGGTGCCATGATGTTTATTTTATCTATCTATCTGTCTGTCTGTCTGTCTGAAAATGATGCATTTGACTTCTTCCGCTGTCTTAACACACTTTGACCCGATTTGATGGTTTAATATTTAATGCTCAGGTGCATCGGATAAAATTCTGAGGAAGATGCAATGGTGGAGGGAAGCAGAGGTCACCATCAGAAGACTGAAGATTGTCAAGAGGTACAGGTTTTCTCTCAGTTTTTGGTACCAGTTACCAGACACCATCTATAACAGACGAGTCTAGAGGATACTCGAAGAGGCAACCTGAAGCAGTTACTCCAGCACCGCCAGGAACGTGCTACTACCAAACCATTCGACTCTTGACGAGAAGGAACAGTCAAAACCCCAATGGGAACCTGCAGTGACCGAACCAGAAGTCAATGACAGCAATTGTCATGACATTGCAAGCTAAGTACCCAGTACTGATACAGAATGTGGAGTTTATTTTATTTCAAGCACCCAACATAATATTTTCCGACACGCAACCGATGAATTGAATTTTTCTTGACAAATTAATTTTGTTCATTTTAATCCTTCTTTCTTTGGCCCCTGGCCACTGACTGACAAATAATCATTGACCGTCACGCCATGTGGCGTCTTGTAGAGCAGCAACAAACTGTCTCCACTTTTCTCTGTCGACAGCCATCCTTCGTGTGGTGTCCCAGCTCTAGTTCATGCTTTGCATCTCTGCCTCTACAGTTCTTGCTTTCGCTTTCCTACTGGAGTCCATCGAATGGCAGGTCTGATGATAATATCAGGGTCTTTTCTGAAGATGTGGCTAATCCAATTCCAGCGTTTACCTGCTGTGATGGTGTGCAGATCTTCTTGGTGGCTCCAAGTTAGCAGTTCTTGACTAGTGATGGTGTTTGGCCAGAAAATTAGAAGAAATTTCCTTAGGCAGGTTGTATGGAAAGAGGACAACTTGGACATTTCCTTTTCTGTTGCTCTCCAGTATTCTGCACCGTACAGAAGTACATAAATTACGCAGCTCTCATTTATTTTTAATTTAGTGTTTGTACTGTACTGGCAGGATTTTCAGATGTTCTTTAGGTTGGCCAAGGCTATTCTGGGCTTATTCATTTGGCTACTGATGTCTTTGCTTGTTCCGCCATCTGGTGTTACTATGCTTCCTCATTATGTAAATATGTTAGTATTTTCTAGCTTTTAGTCCCCTTTTTTTCATGTGTATATGATTCCTTACATTTTTTTCATGACTTCTGTCGTGTTAAGATTAATGTTTAGTCCCACCCGTTGGCTAAGTTTATTCAGTGTGTCTATTTTTACTTGGATGTATTGGTGTGAGTGTGCGAATAGTGCAGTGTCATCTGTGTATTCTAGATCCTCCAGTGTAGAGAATGTTGCCCATCTAATTTTTCAAGGGGCATCTACTGTTCTCTGGCGCAGCATCCAGTTAAAAACAAAGTGGTTGATAAAGGATATCCCTGCCGCACTCCTGTTTTCAACTCAAAAGTTAGGTAGCTCTGCCCAACACTGCATGTGAAATTAGCATACAAGCTTTTAATGATGGAGATCATGCACTTAAGGATTCCATAAGTCGTCAGTATTTTTCATGGGCTGTCCCTGTGTATGCTGTCAAATGCCTTTTTAAAGTCAACAAAGTTTTTATATAGCTGCCTCTGCCATTCTGAACATTGCTTTTTTATGTTCCTGAGGGTGAATATATAATCTATACATTGTCTGTTTCATTGATAAACCAATTTTATTAATTGTAACCCTGTTGATTTAATATTTCATAAATAAATCTCTTATGTAAATGTGTGTGTGTATATATATATATATATATATATATATATATATATATATATATATATATATATATATATATATATATATATATATAATAATAATAATAATAACAATAATAAATTCTTTAAGCACCAAACACGGCGCATAAGGCAGAAACCAGTGCTCTCCATGTTGTTCGTTGTGACGCCACTCCTCTTAGCTCTTGCACATTATTTAGGCCCAACGTTCTTCCTTCTCTTATTATTGTTCTTCTGAGTGTTTCTTTTGGTCTTCCTTTTTTCCTCTTACCCTCAGGAACCCAAGTGAGCGCCTGTAGTGGTATTCTGTTGTTTTGCATTCGTAGGACATGACCGATATATGACCATCGTCTTTTCCTTATATAGTCGGAGACATATTTCTGCCTAGAGTCTTCTCTTATTTGTCGATTAGTCTTGAATTCTTTCCAACTGATGTTCATGAGTTTTCTAAGACATTTGTTCTCGAATGTATTCAGCTTGTTCTCCAATGATTTTGTTATTTTCCAACTCTCACAGCCGTATGTTAACACTGAGATAACATTTGAATTAAACAGACGAAGCTTGGTATGTATATTCAATGATCGTAATTTCCAAATGTTAGATAATCTATTGAAGGCGCTAGCTGCCAAAGCAATTCTAGTATGAATTTCTCTTGTTGTGTCACCATCCTGAGTCATTTTACTGCCTAAATAATTGAAACTCAACTTTCTGTAGTTTTTCCCCGTTCAAGATGATATCAAAAGTCTCATTAGAAAAGTTCATAGCTTTAGTTTTAGAGGCATTTATTTGGAGACCTATTTTAACCGAGAGATGACACAAATTATTTACTGCTTCTTGGGATTGTCTTGGTGTTGAACTTAAGAATGCTAAATCATCTGCGAAATCCAGGTCCCCCAGGAATTTTCCATTTGTCCATTTTATACCTAATTGTTCATTGTGGGTATAGTTTCTCATAACCCAATCAATAGCTATTCCAAAAAGTAGTGGTGACATAATACAGCCTTGTTTCACCCCTGTTTCTACTGTAAACCATTCTGTATTCCCTTTATTTGTTCTAACACAACATCTTGCATTGTCATATAGCGCTTTGATTATATTCACATATTTTGTTGGAAAACCATAGATATATGTATATTCAGAGTTGGAATCTATCAATTGGTGAAGTGAATTCGATGTCTGCACCCATAAGATTCATTTTTTTAAAGTACATATACAATATACAGAGCTAAACATACAATTAATGATTTGCTGAATCATCTTCAGCTTGGGGCTCATTAAGCACGAGTCAAACATACATTTTTCACAAAAGTGGCCGGAGAATACAAAGTTTATAACAAACTTAGATGACTCAGTTGATTTTTTTGTTGTTGTCATTCTAGATATGCCTGTGAGGCATCCTGGAATAATGCACATTAAAAACGCACCACTATTATATATACTGATGCCGAGAAGCTGAAAAAAAAAAGTGTGGGAATGGATTTTCCCCGTGTTTGTCATGAGGTAGAGAGCGAATGGCTGCTGGAATGGAAAGTGCATGATTCAACCTACGGGTTTGTGTACAGACTACATGAAAACAATGAAAGTTACACGTGCAACACGATTCCCAACAGCTATGACCCTGAAAATGTGTACGCGTTGTGGCAGTATACTCGGTATAAAAAGGCCGTTGAGACAAAACACCCAGTACATGTGCTTGAAATGCCACGACTATCTGAAAACTACCGTCAACGAGCCATTGGTATGTTGGAGACCGGAATGAGCTCGCAGGCC